>CAUJRU010000269.1:0-600000 GCA_963277665.1 Viscum album | reverse complement strand
TGTCATAATACATATCCTATATTTATATTGTATTTATGTTTTACCAATAAAATTGATTTTCTTATAAAATTGTGAAAAATTAAACATCGGATTATTTAGATGTGATTATTTAAAAAATAATATTTATTTTATCAAAATAGTTCTCTAAATGTGATAATTCACCCTTTTAAATCAAAATTCATATTTATTGAGTAATGTTAAATTTTTATGACAATAACAGTTTTCTAATCATTATAAAGATTATACTGGACATTACTAAATTATATTATAATTTGTATATAAATATTATTTAATAATAATATTATATGAAAATAAAATTTATTTCAAAATTCTTAAATTTATCAAAATTAATGTTTTAATTAAAACCATATATTTTTCAAAAATAAAATTTTGATTTCTTCATACCAAAATATAATTATCATCAACTCATATAAAATTGTAATAATGAATTGGGATAAATATAATCATTATCTTATTAAAAATTAAAATATAAAAATTCATACTACTAGGGTCTAGATACATAACCCCTTATCACACCAGCGTATTCCATAAGGGTAAGGTGTGTGGTGGTGGTGTTTTTTTGGGGTGGCTTGATGAACATGGTTTGGGATGTGATCTTGATAAGCTTAAACTTCCCCCATAAACAATTTCATTAATGATTTAGTTGATTAATTTCATCTTGATATTGGTCAAGATAAAATTATAGTGACACTATATTCATCGAAAGCCCTGATAAATGGGTTTCATAGGGTATGATCTTACTGGTCAAGGTCACCGTTCCTTACATTTTTGAAAACTAGACTTTATAATAACCCTTAATATATGCTAATCTTATCAGTCATTGTATAATATCTATATTATCAATATTTATGATTCTTAAAGGTATTTTAAATATAATAACCTATATTTTATAATTAGTCACAAATAATTAAAGTAGTTAATGTGTTTTTTATGACTACATTATTTAATAAGGAATTTATTCTTTCAAAAATAGAATTTCATTTATAAAAGTTTGGGTAATTATATACACTTCTATTTTGGTGAATTTTTAATATCATGAGAGTATATCATCCATAATCTCATGAAGAATAAATACTTGTTGCATACTATAGTGAAGAAGAAGAGGAATTTGATACTATTCTGAACCTACAGATCCTTTGTGTATTGAATATGAAGTAGAATAGGAATATCAATCACTAGTTAGTGATCGATGATCCAAAGTAGAAGAAGGTAGTTCCAAGAACTGAGGCATCATTCATCTAAAGATCTAAATATACCTAAGTTTATTATGATGTGTTTGAGTAAAGAGCAGAGAAGAATCTAGGCGAGCAGGTTGTGAAGATCCGTGAGGCTGATCTAATACCAGGAACCAAGTTTCATTCATCTATGTTGAAGATATTTTAGGATCATAAGAGTATGTAAATACACTAAAAGAGGGGGTGAATTTTAGTTTATAAGAAAAACTAAACTTCCAATATTTTCCCAAAACCTTGTTTGTGAGAAAGTTTATCAGAAAAATATTTTTTCCAATATAATTATATCATTAAAGTATGAAAAAAGTTTATACTACATAATATAAAATTTATATAGATTGTAAAACAGAAATATAAAACTTGTAAAAAAAGGTATTACAAAGTATAATAAAGTTTTATTAAATAATGTAACAAAAATTATTGAACTTTTTCTAGGAAAGGTATTCACTTTCACTCAAAGTGATAAGGGTGTTTTTGAACCAGGATTAAGGTATCCATGACTTAAACTCACCATAATTCATGTCTTAAAAACCTTGGAATCCCTCAATCCACCTATTTGGACTTAGCTCTATCTTCTTATTCATAGGGTCCCTTGATCATATAGATTAGATATACCTCTATCTACATATCATAAATAAATATGAATCACATGATCATAGAAACAACTATTAAAATGAAAAAACCTTAAATAATTTATAAATAAATACATAAAAATATATGATTTAAGTAAATTCTATAAATATTACAATTAAAGTGAACACAGTAACAAGTCACTGAAAAACTTCAACAACTTTATATATTATATTGTAAATTGATTATTTTCCTCGAGGCTATGGTCCTATTTATATACATTATTCTAATGGTTAGATTCTACACTTATTTGGATCAGTTCCAACAGCTTCAGACACATCGTATTCATCTTTTAAAATATTATCACTTTGTTTGATATTCATCTGATTTAGAATTATTATAATGCTTTAAATGATTTTATCTAGTAGAAATAGAAAGAATTCACCTTATATACTTTGTAGATATCCATATCATAGTCTTAGTGATTCTTTATCCTATAGACTTTGTATATCTCTATCCGATGGTATATTTTTTATGGAATTTTTAGATTTATGTCTGATAAAAATTGCAAGACTTTTGTTTTATAGACTTTATATATGTCTATTCATTATACCTTAAACATGTTTTTCTGATATACTTAGTATATGTATGTTTCATAGAACTATATTTATCCATATGGTTATACTTTATTCCTTCATACAAAAAACTTTATACTTTGTAAAAGATAAAATTGGTAATAAAAAAATTTTAAGAGTGAATTGTGATTTTCAGAAGTAAAGGTATAAAGAGGTCTTTTGACTCAACAATCTCTTCTATCTCGAAAATCAAAATACACATAACCTAAGAGAATTTTGAAATAAAACTTTTAAAAACTTACCCCCTTACTTAAATAACTCAAGTTCTCTACCTCCCACATTGTAATTTCTGAAAATTGTTTTTGAGGAAAGAATTTTTTAGTAGAAAATGTTCATAAAATATTTAAAAATAATCTACCAACAATTGTGAGAAGAAAATATGTATTGAAGAAAACATTAAAAAAATCATAAAGACATATGAAAGTAATTAAGGAAATTATGGTGGCTAAATTATTATAATCATCCAATAGTTTAATAAAAAAATAATTATTTCTTATAAATTTTCTTCACAATTTTTTTCACAATACTAAAAAACTGGGTTTATCTAGTGTTAGGGATTTAACAGCTCTATCTAAAAGTGTTGATAAAGACCCCCTTGTCAGTGCTAAAAAAACGTTGTTAAAGTGGGGTCTTTAATAGTGATTTTTAGCACTATTAAAGGGTGTCTTTAATAGTGCTAAAAAGTACTATTAAATGGGGATCTTTATCAGTGCTTGTAAAAAAGTGTTGATAAATCCCCCTCCCTTTATCAGTACTAATAAAAAAATCACCGATAAAGGGGTATCTTTATCAGTGCTATTAAAAAAGCACTGATAAAGAAGATACTTTTATCAACGTTGGTAAAAAACATTTATAAAGGCTATATTTCAAAAAAAATCATTCAAAATAATATATTAATATATAAATATATTTATATTGATATAAATATATTATATATTTTTTAAATATGTTTTAGATAAGGCTAAATAGGCATTCACACCTAAGATATATGATATTTAGTGAAAATGACTTATAAAATAATTGAAAAAATATATTTTTAATTAATAATTTTATAATTATTATTATTTAATATACATTTCATAGCAATTTAAAGATAAAAAATCAAAAAATTAATAAAAGATCTAAAATAAGTTAAAAATATAACTCAAACTTCAAATAACCATAACTTTTTATCCGAGCGTCTGTTTGGGCTCTACCATATATAAAATTGAAGCCTATGGATATATATACACCATGTTAACCTAGGGGGACCCCGATCACTATTTTTCAAGGTAAAAAGAGGCCTAGAAGGCCTCCAAAACTGAGTTTTTAGTCAGGGTACCCCAATTTTTTAACATTTGATGGAATTTCAGCCTCTTTTAACGGGGTGTTATTGTCTTTTTTCAATGGGGAATGAATTTAATTTTAGGTATTACATTCATATTGATATTATGGTTTTGAATTTTTATCATTTTTTATAATTTATTATTATTTATAATCAAATATATAACAATATATACATATTTTGTTTTATATTCACACAAACACACACACACAAAACATTTTTTATATATGTATTTAAATATATATATATATAATATAAAAACATATATATAAATATATGGATTAAAAAATGTAACAAAATATATATAAATATATATATATATATATCATAAAGTGGAAGACAAAACAACATCGGGGAGTGGAAAAGGCACTGGGATATGAGTAGGAGGTCTTGGGTTTGAAACTAGCTAGAGGTAGAGGAGCACACAGGAGGGTGAAATTATATAAAGCACTGATAAAGGGGGTGGGAATCACTGATAAAGGGGGTGGGAAGAAATGATAAAAGGTGGGTTGGGAAGAGTTTTGAATAAAAAAAATATCCCCTGTATCAGTGGGTCTTTATTAGAGCTAATAAAGGGGGCCTTTAATAGTGATAAAAAGTGATGTTAAATTCCCCCTTTATTAGTGAAAAAAATTATGATAAAGGGGTACTTTAACGGAGATTTTTTAGCACTATTAAATACAAACCTTTAACATTGCTCTCATTATCAGTGCCTCTAAAGCGTTGATAAATCCCTTTTACTAGAACTGTTAAAGGCCATTTTTTTGTAGTTTCATCTTCCTAATATATTTTTCTCTCTTCTCCAACTTCTATTATTTTTAATCAAGCTTCAAAAAACTTTATTATAAAAACTCTAGCTTCTTATTCTATTGGGAGAGCTCTTCATATTCTTGAATAGCAAAGTAATTGTGATCATAAAATACTCTTGAGAACTCTCCCACTTTATATTTGATACTATCAAAAAAATTTAAAACATATTTTGTTGTTATTTTGGTCCCAGATATCTTCTCATTAAAAAACTTTATATCTTATTAAGTCAGTTTCATCCACTTGATACATTTATTTAACTTTATAAACTCTATTTAATACTTCCCTTTAATATTCTTAAACTTAGATTCATTATGAATAACTATTTATTATATTTTCTTAATAGTTATTGATCCTTCTATAAAATATACTTCTCCTTGGATATACTTGCATATAGCTTGTATGTCTAGATTGATGTATATCATTTATTCATGATGCTTTATTACTTTATTGAAGTAATTCATCTTCATCTCTGTATGATTATACCATGTACTCAGTGGAAGATTTGTAGAATCATTCAAAACTTTTTTCAAAAGGTCTTCCCTAAATCTAGGAAGTAAAGTTTCTTATTTTTCAATATATTTAGATTAAGGAACTTCTTGGATATCTACATCTTCATCAGAATGATGTTTTTCTGATGTTATGACAGTTGAAACATGCTTTTCACTTTTTGAATAATCTTATTCTGATTAAATAAGGTACTCTTGTTACTCATCGGACTAAGAGGTTAAATTTATTGAAGTATTCAAATAAGATTATTCAATATCTAATAAGTTTTTTTGAACCTCGACAACCCCTTTACTAAAAAACTTCATTTTTTCTTGATACTCGAGATGGCTCTATGGGAGTAGAATATTTTTCAGTGGCCTAGAAAATTTATTTTACTTTTTCAAAATCCTAAAAAATAGTATGATGAATATACTATACAACTTCTTCAATAAAGTTTTTTCCTTTTTCCTTTATAATAGAATAAGGAATTTATTTTTCCTTTACTACTGAAATAGACAAAGAGATAATCTGTGTAACAGAAAGAGTAACTTGTTCTTCCTTATCAATATAAATGGAATAAGGGACTACTTCCTCCTACTCAATAACTTTATGAGGCTTTAGAATTTCCACTAGGAAATCTTGGAACAGTTTTTTCTTTTCTTTAACTACTTCATTATTATACCTTTCTTCTTCTTTAATTATATAAAAACTTATTTTTTTAAATCATTGGATTCAAAAACAATAATCCAAAATCTAGGATCACCTTCTTTCTTCTATTTTTCTCTCTCCATAAACTATATAAAGTCTTCATATGACATAACCTTTGTTATCTTACCTATAAGTTTAGGAAATTTTTGAGAAGTTTTTAGAGATTTTATCTTCTCTTAAAATTTTTCTTAAGATTCTCTATCTCTTATGCTAAATAAACTTTTATAGCTTTTTCAATGAACTTTCTTTCAATATTAAAATACCACAACCATATCTTTGAAATAGTTTCATCTCTGAAATAAGATTCTTTATCCATAGTAGGAACTGTGTAATTATTAATATTCTCAATTTCTATGAACTTTACTAAAACTATATTGAGAAACATTGGATACAAAATAATCTTGAGCTTTACAATTTCGGTCCTAATGGATTCAATACAGTTCCATACTAACTTCACCAAATTTAAATTCCAAAAGTTATATAGAAAATCCAAAACATATATATCTTAAACTTTTAGAGTTTCATGATTTCCTTTCCTTACTAAAAGATGAATTTGAATCCATAAACAAACTATCCTTGAATCCAAATATATATGAGGCATCTTCCTTACTTTTTCATTTTTATAAAACAAAAACTTCTCAAAAATAGGTCTTTTAAAGGATCCTAATTTTTATTCTAATTTTTTAATAACAAAAGATGCTTCTTCTATAAGAGAATACCCACCAGCTCAAAAATCCTTTTAATATTCAGACTATATGAATTTCCAAAAAGATTAAAAGTAAAATTCTTAAAACTATTGACTTCATTAAAATTGAATTAATATAAAACTCTCTAAAAACTTGGATAATAAAGGTTTAAATCATCATTGGTTATAAAAAATACTTTCCCAACCTTGAAAAACCATTATTCATTTTATCAATGAATCATAACTTTTAAACCAAGAATAGTTGATTAATATTTTCTTAAAAAATTCTCTTGTTAAAAATTCTCCAAAGGCTACTATATAAAATCAATGGATGAAGTTGAAATACTTTTGAGAACTATCTGAAAATTTTTAAGCACAATCAAATAAAGGAGAAACAGACTGGTGATAGGTCTTCTTAGTATTATTCAAAGATGAAAATGAAATGGGATCCTTCTACAATATATAGAAAAAAGGAGTGATAGTTGGAATTATAAAAGATTCAATGTTTGATATTTTATCTCAGAAGATGACGATGTAAAAAATTTATGAATTATGTATTTTAGACTCTTTATTTTTATAAATGTTTGTTAAAACGTTTTGAGCTTTATCTAACAAACATTACTTTGAAAGGAATTCAAAAAAAATACAAGAAATTTTATAAAAAAATTTACTCCATAAAATTTATAAGAAAATAAAAAGTGTACCTCCCTATATAATTAATAAATTTAATTTCTTAAGAAAGTTTTTCTAGTGATTTAAAGACATGGATACATAATAAAGTTATAATAATAGAGTCATCTTGATGAAATACTAGATTAAACTCATTATGATGAAACTAAAAAGTTTCTTAAAAACATCTATCAAATGATTTTAGTAACAAGAAAAAACATAAGAAAAAAGGGGGAGAAAAATAAAAATACCCGCTTTCTTGAGGAATTTTTCACTATAAGGTGATAGGTAAAACTAGAAACTAATTAATTATCACTTAATATTTATCATACCAATAATCTATTTGATATATTCAAATATAACATAATGTAATTTTTTTTTAAATATTCCAACAATTTGATCTTATGTTATGATGAATTTTAGAATAATATCTCCTTTTTATGTGTGATCCCCAAAGAAATGGTATCATATAACTATGTTCTTTGATCTAAGTGATGTATTTTGTTCTTAGAAAAATATATGGAACTTTTTTTATCAAATAATATTTTATTTTTACTAAAAATCATACCAAAACCATTGAGTGTGTTTTGCATCCACAAAACTTGAGCACAATAACTTACAGCCACTACATATTCAGCTTCAATAGTGAAAAGTGCTATTGCTTTCTATTTCTTACATAACAAAGAAACTAAATCCTCTCATAAGAAGTAAAAAAATTTATAGGTACTTTTTATTTCCCATTTACTACCACCAACATCAATATCTAAAAAATATTATTTTCAAAATCATTTCTAAAAGAATTAAATATTACAACATCCGATGTTTTTTTAAGATAATGAAATATTAATTTAATGAATTTGTGATGATATTCTTTCAGATTTTTATGAAATATAATACATAATAATATAAAAAACATTAAATTTGTTTGACTATTTTTAAGATATAATAAACTTCCAATCATTCCCTTAAAAATTTTTTGATCAATTGGTTTCCAGATTTATTAAGATCAATAGTTTTTTAGGTTTTTCTAGGATTACTCATACTTTTACCATTTTTAAAACCAAATATCTTGAGTAAATATTTTTTATAGTTTTATTGAGATAAAAAAATTATTATGGTTTTTAATAAATTTGAAAACCAAGGAAAAAATTTAGTTCACACATTATACTCATCTCAAACTCAGACTTCATAAGTTATAAAAAATAATTAGAAATGGATTTTTGAGTTGAAACAAATATAATATCATCGTAATAATTTTTAATAATGATGGTATCTTTAAAAAAAATATTTATAAATAATTTTTTATCAATAGATCCCTTAACAAAGTTGTTTTTTTATAAAAATTCAGTATGTGTATCATACCATGATCTTGGAGTTTGTTTAAGTCTATAAAGTGTATTTAGTAAGTCTAAAAACATATTCTATAAATTTTTTATTTTCAAAATGAGGTGTTTTTTTACATAAACTTCCTCTTGTACATATCTATCAATAAAAACACACTTTACATCCATTTGACAAATTTTGGTATTTATATACAATATCAAGGATAGAAGTATATTAATGTATTCAAGTCTTGTTACTTGTGAAAAAGTTTATTTATGATCTATTAATTTTTTTTATTGTGACCCTTAACAACAAGCCTTTATTTAAATATAATAATAATTCTATTTTCATCACGGTTATTTCAGAAAACCCTTTTTATAGAAATCACATAAAGATCTTTAGATCGTTATACCAAATTCAAAACTTTGTTCCTATAAAAATCATTGAGTTTATCCTATATTTAACTTATCCAATATTCATCATAAAAGGCCTCATCATGAATTTTAGGTTCAAATTAAGATAATAATGCACAATTTTCATATTCATTTCTTAAGTAACTATGAGTTTTGATTGGTTGATATACATCTGTAATGATGTTATCGGTGGGATAATTCCTTAAGATCAAATTATTTCTTGGATATATAAAATTTTGTTCTTCAATAATAGGTTAAACATATTATAAAGGTATAACTTATGAAATAATTTCTTTATTTTTTTCTTCTATTTGAAAATTTTCTAAAATGGGTTAAAAACCAGTTTTAAAAACATTATCCAAAAATATAGTGTATTGATGTTTGAAAACATAAGGATCGGTTTCATCAAACTTAACATGCACTATTTCCTCAATAATGTTTGTTTGTTTGATAAAAATAGAATAATACTTACTACTTATAGAATAGATAAAAAATATTCCTTCATTATCTTTTTGATAAAATTTATGTAAATTGTATTTATTATTCAAAATGAATACTTTACATCTAAAAACTCTGAATTAAGAAAGTTTTGGATTTCTTCATGTCCACAACTCATAAGTATTTTTGTTAAGAAAATTTTTAAGTAAAACGAGTTTTATAATATAAAGAGAAGTACTATAATATTTAACCCAAAAATGTTTATCAATTTAGTATTCACTCAATATGGTTCTAGTAATTTCTTAAAATATTCTATTTCTTACTATAAAAGTTTTAAAATCATAATTTTCAAACTCACCACCATGATCACTATAAATAGTAACTAAAGAAAGATTTTTATAATTTTTAACATGTTTTGAAAAACATTTAAAACAAAAAAGAGCTTTCCATTTTTTCTTTAGAAAATAGACCCATGTATATCTAGTGTAATAATCAACTAAAACATTCACGTTGTGTTTTCCTCTAATACTTCTAGTTTTTTTTTGACCAAATAAATCTATGTACACTAACATTAAAGATTCATAATTTTATATTTCACTAATATATTTAAATATTGACTTATTTTTCTTACTATATTAACAAGGATCACATACTTTAGAAGAATTAGAACTAAGCTCTGATAGATCTCTCACAATTCCTTTATTATAAATTTTAGATAAATTTATTATATTGTAGTGTCATAAACTTATATTACACAACTAATATTGGTATTATATTGTAATTATTCATGGTAAATATTAGTTTCTAAGGTCTTAAAAGTTTAAAGTGTTAACATTATCATTCTTATCATCATATAGAATGGATTCACCTAATAAACTCTGTACAATACATTTATCATTCTTAAGGTTCACAAGATAACCTGCATCACAAAAATGACTTATACTGATGAGATAATTATTAATTAATATAACATATATATCATTTAAAAATAAATATTTACCAATAAAATTAATATCCACAATTCCCTAGATTTCTCCTTGAGCGTTGTTTCCAAAAGTCGCATTCACAGCTTTCATCATTATAATATTCTGAAATAACTTTTTGTTCCTAGTCATATTCCTTGAGAAACCACTATCCTTGTACCATATATTTTTCCTTTTGGAATTCATCCTTTATCCTTGAAATAAAAAATTATAAGGTTTTGGTACCCAGACTTTATTGGGTCCAAAATTATTAACAAATAAGACTTTTAGAATCCAAATCTGTCCAATTTTATTATGTTAAAAAGTTTCCAATTATTTAGAGATATAATATATGTGAAAACCAAAAGACTAAAATTAATTTAAAGAAAATTTATTTTCCCAATTACCTCCTCTTTTACATTTTATACAAAAGGGGGAATTTCTGGAACAAAATAGTTTGACTCGTAATGAGTTTTTTCTGAAGTAAAACCGATTCCAGAAATATTTTTATGAGGTCTCAAATGTCTTTTTAGATTGTCAAAATTTCCTTTCCCAAAATTAAAATTTGAAAAAAGATTTTTTATATTAAGGATTTCAAAATTAAGTTTTATAAATAAATTATTATCATCATTAGTTGTGTGATAATTAGATTTTTTATCTAAATCTGATAAAATTTTAGAAATCTATAAAGTAAATTTATAAATTATAGTATTTTATTTATAAAAATCTAATTTACCACAATCATAGTCTTTTATAACTTAAAAATTAATTTTCTCCAACAAAGTAAAATATCTTGTAATTTCTTCAAAACTAGGTATACTATACTCATCTTATGATGTAATAATATTTTATTCTTCTGAAGAAGTAGAAATATATTCATCATCATAATTAGGGTAATTTTAATTTAAAGTTAAGTTCATAAGAGATTAATTAGATACTTAATACTTGTATCATTGGTTGTTATTTGAAAATGAAATATAAAATATAATTAACTTATAGTTGTCATTACTTTAACCTAAATAAATTTCTGAATATGAATCTATCCCACTAGCACTATGTGAAGCTTTTAAACTTTCCTCCCCTTTTCTATTTTAAATTTCTTTGAACTTTTATCTTTTCTCTTCAACCATGGACAATTAATTCTAATATGACCTTGTTTTTTATAGTCATAAAATATTATCATTGAAGTTTCTTTCTTATCATTTCTTACTTTTTATTCTTCATGTACTTATAATGAAAATCATTTTTCCAACTATCTTATTCATTATCTTTTCTGGCTAAGTAAGCTCATTTTCACTTTCTTCTAAGGAACTAGAATCCAATTCAAATTTTAATTTCTTTTTAAACTTTGAATATTTAAAAACATTCTCACTAGTCATATCTTTCTTATATATTATTGTAGATGTTGAATTAAAATCCATAAAATTATTTTTATTTTATTTCTCAACTTCTCTTTTCATCCTACTCTCATATTGAATAAGAGTTCCAATAAAATCATCCAAACTCAATTTTTTTTGATTTTTTGTATCATTTATTTTTATTCTTTTATATTCTCATTCCTTTGCAATGATATTAGTATTATTTTATATAATATATTCATATGTAAACTTTTTCTCTCTAAGAGATTACAAATTATTTACAATAGTCATGAACCTTTGATGCATTTGTGCAACTAATTCACCCATCAAGAAATCAAAATCTTGATAGTCTGCATGAAGCATAACTCTTTTATTTTATAAAACTTTATAATTTCCAAATTTAGTAACTTAAAACTTTTTACAAATATTGGTGGCTATCTCACAAGAAGATATATAACTATAGATATTTCCTATCATATAACATAACAAATTATTTTTAACTCTATAGTTCAGATGATATTTCACCTTCTCTTCTCTATAAAAAGTAACAACTTCCTTATTAGGAATTTTATAGTTTTTATTCATCATGAAAAATTTATCAACACTGAAGTTTATAAAAAAAAATCTTCCTTTTATCTCTCTAATATTCATAGTTGACACCATCAAAAAATAGTGGTCTATTAGGATTTATATTCTATAAAGTTTAAACTTATAAACCTACCATCACAAATAAGAAATATATTTTCTACCAATAGTATTAGTGTAATCAAATATATATAGATACCTTATCTCATAAAAAATGTTGGATCACAAGAGTATGTAAATACACTATAATAGGTGGGGCTGATTGAAGTTTATAAAAATAATTAAACTCACAATATTTTCCCAATGCCTTGTTTGTAAGAAATTTTATCATGAAAATTATTATTCTGATATACTTTATAACATTAGAGTAAGAAATAATTTTATACTACATAATATAAAATTTATATGGAATGAAAAATGGAAATATAAGACTTGTTATGAAAAGAATAAAAAATTATAACAAACCTTTATAAAAGAACATAACAAAACATACAAACCCTTTACTAAGAAAATTCTTCACTTTCACCTAAAGTGATAAGGAATTAAATGAAAATGACTTTAGGTATTGAAAACTTAAACCTATTATAAGGCTTGTGCTCCAAACCTTGGAATTCCTTGATCCAATTGATTTAACACAACTCTATCACCTTATTCCTAAGAACTCTTAATCATAAATATTATACAAACCTATATATATCTATCCCCAAGATCCCTTGATCACATGATCTCACAAACAACTATTACAATAGACAAACCTTAAAGCATTTACAAAGAGATCCTCCCAAATATACAATGTAAGGAAAATATTTAAATATTACAATTAAATCACACTCAATAATAGTCATTGAAAAAATTCAACATCAAATTTAGATCATATATTTTTTATTTCTTCTTCTCCTTGAGAATGTGATCCTATTTATAGACAATCTTCTGATGGTTGTATTACACACTTCTTGGGATCATTTGTAATGACATCAAACACATCATCTTTATTTTATAGTGTATCGATACTCTATTTAATAGTAATCTTATTTAGAATAATTATAATTTTTTAAAGGATTTTATCCATTAGAAATAATAAATATTCATTTGGTATACTTTATACATCTCCATCTTGTAGGCTTAGTGAATCTTCATCTGATATAATTTTTATGTCTCTTTCTGATGGTATCTTTATGATGAATGTTTTATAAATTGGTTTGATAGAATTTTCAAGCCTATCATCTAATAGAATTTTTATATATCCATATATTGTAATTTTTATAGGTTTATTTGATATACATAGCATATTTATATCCAATTGAATTAGATTTATCCATCTGGTAAAACTCTATTACTTCCTAAAAAAATTATACTTTGGAAAACATAAATATTAGTAATGGAAACATTTTAAGAGTGAATTTTTATTTTAAAATTAAACACAGAAATAGGTATTTTGACTCAATAGATATTTAGGAATTCAAAGATCCTATGTTGAAATAGAGGAGATATACTTTGGGGATGTCATGACATCCTTTTACTTTATATAAAAAGGAAGGAACTCGTCACAACACCTTCATATATAGTATGGGACTCCATAGAATATGTGTGACTCAAGGTACACAGGGAGATCATGTTACAAATCGGTGAAAACAATGTAAAGATGTAGTGAAAATTCTAGTGATATTATGGTAAGACAAGTTATGTGAGAAACAGGAAAGTGTGTACACTGTGAGACTCTATGTATGTGTTGGAAACATAAATCCATTATATTTAAATATTGATCATTATAGAGGAGAATCCATAGCTGGTGTGCATGACCAGCCATGGAAAGGAGTAGCTATTAGTAACAAAAATTATAAATATTTATGTTAATGCTTTATTTACTGCACTATATGGGTTAGTCTGTGAGTAACACAAAGTGATTGGATCAAAATTGAACAAGTCTAGGAGTTTAAATTGAAAAATAAAGAATTTTTAAAAGGGACCACTGATTCATCCATCCCCTCTCAGTTATACACTGATCCTCTAGGTACCTCAACCCTCATTATCATAATACAAGTTCATCATTCACATATTATTCAAGGTAATGGGATATATGTTTAATAAAAACTTATATAGTTCTAATTTCATTTCACAAGAGTTTTATTTTTGATTTGTGATAATGGAATCAAAGACAATCTTGTTTAAGTAATTTTGAACAAAGGGTAGTATATTAATAAATATATATATATTAACATAAAATTTATATAACCTTAAAAAAATATTTTATCATTAATGTCTAATAATTCTATTATTTTACTCCATGATATAAATTTATAACATTTTTCATGTATGTGGTTAAACCAACCCAAAAATGAACATGCTATAATTGATGAGTGGGTATGCAAAAAAAATTGATTATTTTGGAATAATATCATTATTAAAGAATCATAATGATATTATTTATATGTTTATAAGGTTTTTAATAATATTTAAATAGATTTAAATAAAAATAAAATACTATAGAGATCTAAAATTAAATATAACACTTCATATAGGTGGTAGTCCGCACATACACACAAATGATGTTTTCATTTTCCGTATAATAGGAAAAGCGTAGGAAATGGTTTATCATTTAAAAAATATTAATTGTTTTATAAATGAAATATAATTTCATTAAATTATATTTTATATCCATCCATAAAGATGGTGATGAAAAATAAACATGTCATTCATAGAGGCGGTAGTCTGCATGTATGCATGATTCAGTTTTCATTTTTTATAAGGAAAAGGTTTATTATTTATTCCATAAACATAAAAAAAATATCAGTATATAAATAATAATGATGTCACAATTTTTAATTAGTAATATAGTTTTGGATGAGAATGATTTATAAGAAAAAATACTAGAGAGTTATTAGCATCAGTGTTGAGAATTTGAACTTTCTCTTGAAGTACTTATTGGAAATGGAGGAATTTGGCCAATTTCGTGTGACTAGAGGCTTAAGGATATGAAAGGAAATTATAGGGGAATTAAAATTATGGGGTTTTATGAGGAATTATAATTTTTATAGTGGCTTTAATGGGGTTTTGGAATACCCCTTTCATAAGTGGAGGGAATGAACTTTTTATAAATGCAACTTCTTAATATAAAGGGAGAAAATGTTTCAAAAGTAAAGAAGACTAAAAAATGGAATATAATTCATTGGGGATAATCTTTGGTTGATAAAAACCTCAAAAAATCATTTGGATACATGTTTTTAACATGTTTTATCACTTTTACACCTGATTAAACTATTTTTTCTTTAATTTACCTTTATCATGGTAACTATATTTTTAACCTCGGTAGCTAATTTTTATGAGTAAAAATTAAAATAACCTTAGGAACTAATTTATAAATTTTTATTTCAAACATGGATAAAATTTCATCAAATAAAATTTTTGAGGTTGAGAAAAATTAGTTTTAATATTAGTGCACATTACGTGGAAATACTATTTTTAGAAAAATTATATTTTTAAGTATAAAAAAATTTAGGATGAAATTACAAATATTATTGATTTTATGAAATTAATTGGTTTATTATTAGACAAATAAGAGTTATGTTTCTTTAGAATCAATCAAAAATTATATTACACCTTGAGAAAATTTAATTAAAAGATAAATATGAGAAATAATTTTTATTAAGATAAAAGTTTACATAAGTTTTCAAAATGAACAACATGATTTTTTAAATTAAAATTAGTATTTTTAAATGAATAATTTTAATCCTTAAATAAATTTTCATCAAAAAAATATTTTATAATTTTTTAATTTATACTTACTCCGTGATAATTTCCTAAATGCTATAGTATTAATGAGGATTTTGTTTTTTATTATTCACCTAAAAATAAACAATTTTATAAAAATAACAAAAAATAATCCAAAGATAATAATGTTATTCTAAATCCAAAAAAAGTATTTGATTAAATTCAACTTCTAAAATTTTAGAATTTATCTTTTGAATAAAAACCTAAAAATACAATGAAAACTATTTCCATAGGAAAATTACTTTTTAAAATATTAATTATCCATATTCTTAATTATTATCAATTAATAATTAAATTTATGTTAATATATTATACATATTAGAAATTTATTTTATCTATAATATATTTATTTTTTTAAATTAAATCATATACAAATATTATTATAGAAAAAATCGCATTTTTAGAATAAAATAGACTTATTAGTTATTTGGATGCATTAATTAAATTTAATCAATACATTAGTATTAAAAATGACCTTTATTTTCATAATTAATTTACCTATATTTTAACCCACCAATTAAATGGTTGTATTTTAATGGTTATATTTAATTTTTATAATTTATCTTAATAAAATGTTTTTCAGCCCGTTCTTGTTTGGTGTTGTGTGTAAAACAAGCCATTAAACATAATATTTATTTTAAGGAAAATTTATAAAAAATATCAGGATGTTATATCCTCATCCCACTTAAATAAATTGTATCCCATAATTTTAATTATCACTTACTAATAAAATTAGATAAGGGTATTATTAATATATATATGACTAAAGGTAAAAATTTATCAAGATACTAACCTCTCTATCTTAGGTAAGACTACCAGACTCAACTTTTACATTTTAATACAAATAATTATAGTTTTTTATTTTTTACAATATCTTGTGTCGAATATTCTTCCCTTATTGGCTTATAGGACATAGGTGTTTCTAGATACATACCTTTCAAATAATTATTATGTTCATGCTTCCAATAAAATACTAAAACCAAAATGTTTATGATAATTGTGACAACTTGAACATAACCATACCATAATTACATGATTTATAGTAACTATTTAATTACATGTATTTTCATGACCTTTTAGGTTTATAGATTTATAGAAATATGAAGAAAAAAATCCCATGTATTTTTCAACTAATGAAAATTTTTACTACTACATTATGAACTAATTAATCCATAATAAGATTTCGATATCTATCAAAAATTCTCCAAACATGCTATTTTCTTCTAGAAATATCATGTGTAATACATTTCTTCGTAACCTAGGGAAATGGAAACATAATAAGGGTGTGATCAAACTCTCGGTAAGGGAAATTATATGCTAGAATGTATCATAGAATAAAAAAGTAAGGAATAATATATTAGGAAATAAATAATAGTCAAATAATGACATATAATTGATCAAATGTGCTTGAAACAAATCCATGGATGAAATAAAAATATAAATAATAAAATGGATAATAATAAATTAATTCATGGTGATGGAATGAATAGAACTAGAAATCTTGATATTTAATATCAAGGCATATGACAATAAATTATTCTTTCCATAAAGGTCCTAACAAAGACATCATTCTTGCATAGGGTAGACACACACCAAATAACTTAACTTTTAATATCATGATACTAACTAATGCATTGAGGGGCTATATAACATCAGGCCATATATTTTACTTCTTTAAGTGAAATATATTCACCATATGAAATATATGAATAATAAAAACAATACATGATCAAAATGACTTAGTAATCCATAATCCTCCTTATTGAGATAAAAACATATGTAATTTCAATACTTATATAGTCAATAAATTAACATAATTCATCTAGATAAAGAAGGTGAATGGTTATAAAATAAATAATAAACTTTCTTGAGTAATCAATAAATATTCATATTGAAATAAAAAGTATACCAATTATTAATATTTTCCCAATCAATAATTGGAATTTCTTTTCTATTTAAGCACATTGAAACTAACATTGTATAAAGTAATGGTATAAGTTTAAGTTAATAATCTTCCAAGATCATTCGATGCATGGGTATTTATCTAAATTCCCTTCAAAAAAAGTAATGAAAAACAGGGTATTCACATAGGAAAGGAAATGGAAGAAAGATCATGCCTATAATAGAGGATGATTTGGAAAGACAAAGGAAATGATATATCATTTATCTTATAGATATTTGATTCAAATATTTTTAAAGAAGGGAAAAAAATTAAGAAATGACCTTAATCAATTATCGAGGCATAGATATGGACATTATTAAAATCATCCAATGAATAAGATCATATAATAGGATGATTCCCAGCCAAAAAGAACAGGTGGGGTTAGTTTACATACAATGGTAAATAATGAGTCAAGAAAAAATAGCGAGAAGACATGTAAAAACCAAAACATAAATATCTGAGAATAAATTTATTGGGTTTTTAGAAATAAATATCATTAAAATTCCATATATGTATTATATTTTAAAGGTAAACTTAATTTTGAAATTAAGGATGGAGAAAGAAACCATTATAGTCTAGGTAATATTTTAACCAAAAACCCTCTATGAGATAAAGAGCATGAAATCCAACTTAAAATATCATAAATAAAATATAATTAATGATATAACATAAAAAATAGGTAGTATACACACCATTTAAATGAAATTAGGTGCATAGTAAAAAACATGTCTCAAAGAGAATAAATTGAGATGAAAAAATATTACTGTAATAGTAACACAAGAATCAATAGAATGAAAGAGAATTGAAATAGAAATTAAAATATAATCAAATGAAATATATTAATTATAATTGGAAGATTATTAGGAATTAAATACACCATATAAAATAAATTATGGTTCATAATATCAAATATGTATCATGGAATTGAAAATAGTGGCAAATTACCCTTACAACCTTGGTATCCTTTGAATAGAAATCCATTTAAAGAAAAAAAATATTACGACCCTTAAAATACCATGGATTAAATTAATATGGTAAAATAAATACATTATTATGTAATAAAACTATATCAAATATATCATGGTGCACAATATTAAATATTTCGTAAGAAAATAAATTTGATATAAATAAACACTAACCTTAATTCCTAACTTCCACTAAAGCACTTGAATATCTATAAAAAAGGTAAGTATATTAATCACCTATTTAATAACCTTATTAATATCTATAACCATTTATAAATTTAATTTATTATTACTCTATACATTTATATTAGTAAGTTATCATCTATTTTTAATATCAGGTGTAAGTAATCTTGATTGTTTTGAACTAGTTTTATAATAATTGTGTTGTTATTATTTATTATCCCAAATTTCACCATTTCATGATCTTAAAAGGTACTATAATATATTATTTATAATTATTTATAATTTTATAATTTCATTCTATGGGTGTTTTGATTATTATCATTAAAGTTGAAATCGATGATTAACATGTTTCAGTGTTTTTTATTGAACATATATTGGTATCTTAATTAATGAGTTTAATAATAATTTTACCACTAAAAAACAAAATAAAAATTTCATTTAATTATTTATATCATATATTATCAGTAATTAAGTTCTCATATTCATCTGTGATACTATTTTATATCATTGTTCAAGCAGGTAGTTAAACCAACCCAAACATGCACATACTATAATTCATGGATAGGTAGGATTATGAATGGGGTTTATTATGGAATAATATGATTATTAATGAATAATAATGATATTACTTGGATTTTTTAAGGTATTTAATTATATTTGAATATATTTTAATAAATAATAAATAAACTAGATGTAAAATGATATATGTTACGTCATCGAGGCGATACTCCATACAAACACACGAATGTAATTTTTTATTTTTCTTAATGGAAAAGGGGTAAGGTGGTTAATGATTATAAAATTATCATAATAAAATTAAATATAAAAAATATTTATTTAATTATATAATAGTGGCTATAAAAATTTTAGAAGAGAAATATTAAGAAGAAAATACTAAGGAGTAAGAAATACTCATGCTGAGAACTTGGTATTTCTCTTGGAAGACTCCTTTAAAATAGAGGCCTTAGGATAACTAATTGAGACTATAGGATTATAAAATTGATAGTGGATTATAGGAGTAGTAAAATTTAAGAGTTTTAGGATAAAATTATATGATATAGATGTAGTATGAAATGGTGTAAGTGATCCCCTTTCATAAGTGAATAGAAGGTTAATTTTGGAAGTAACCATTATATTTCAGTAAGGATATGTCTCTATTCGTGGTTCAAAGGCTCCAAAAAAGAGAAATTATGAATTGTGGGGTGAGATAAGGTCTATAAATCCTTTACAATTCATCTTAACACATGTTTTAAAAATTTATCAAGCCTTTTACTCTTATATTTTTCACTATTACCATTTTTGGTTTTTACTGTGGTAATTAATTTTTACCTAAGTAATTTAATTTTAATGCCTAAAAATAAAATATACATTATTAAATAATTTTGAAATATATATTTTAAATATGAGATAAATTTTATAAATTAATATGTCTATTTTTAATAAAAATAAATCTTAACATTAGTGTATTTCGCATGTGAAAAATGTTTTTAGAAAAAATGTATTTTTTAATATTAAAATTTATGTGTAGGATAAAATTATTAATGTTTTATATTTTAATAATATAAATAATTTTATTATTATAAAAATAAAAGTTTTTTTTTCTTTAAAACCAATCCAAAAATATAATTTTACCATAATAGTATGTAATTAAAATAAAATACCAAAAACGGTTTAATTTATTGGGAAATATTACTTAAGTTTATAAAATGTTAAATATAGTTTTTATAAATCATAATAGTATTTTAAAATTTATAGTTTTAATAATTAAATAAATATTTTATAATGAAATTTTTTTATAAGTATTTAAGTTATAATTACTTCTTGATATATCCATAAATGTTGTAACTTTATTAAAAACTGAATTTTTCATTATTCACATAAAAATCAATTATTTTAGAAAAATACAAAAAATTATTCTTAAGATAATATTTTTATTCTAATTACAAAAATGAATTCATTATTCTTAGACAAAAATTATAAAATTTTATTATTTAATTTTTAAATAAATACACACACACACACACACACATATATATAATGAAAACTGTTTTCATGGGAAAATAACTTTTTAAAATATTTACTATTATTATTATTATTATTTCCTATCAATTACTAATAAAATTTTGTGTTAACATATTATTATTATCAATAATATCATAAAATAAACTGAATAAAATTTAGTTTTATAGGGGTAACATTTTAAATCATAAATCAATCATATTAGTTACTTAGCTACACTAATTGAATTCCATCAATTCATTAGTATTAATAATAAATTTTATTTTAATTTATACACATATTTCATAATTTAGTTACCAATATTTTTACTCATCAATTCTATGAATAAATTTTAATAGTTATATAAATTTTCATGGTTTTTTGTGGTTCAGTGTTGCGTGTGAAGTAAGATATCGAACACAATAGGTTTCAAAAGAAAATATAATTTAAAATCTAGGGGTGTTACATTCTCCCACCTTAAATAAATATCATCCTCATAATTTTAATTATCACTTACTAATAAAATTTGTTAATAGTATCTAAATGATATTCATCACTAAGTATATTATATCATATAAGGCTTCTACCTTAATATCTTAGGTATGACTAGGAAAAACATATTCCTCACTCATCATGTTAACTAACTGAAATGCCCGAAGGCTTCAATTTTTATTAATTTTGGATAGGCCCCCCTTTTAAGGAAAAAGGGGGAAACCTTACATGACTTAAAGGACATACAAACATCAACCTAAAATGAATGTCAAAGCCCAAAACAAAGCTACTAAGAAATAACCCTCCCCAGCATCATCATCAGTATGAAACCTCCACCAGTGCATGACAGTTCGTCAAGTTGTCTCTTGCAAAGGTGCACGGGCCCGGTACCGATGGCAGAGCCATACCCTCTCAAACTACCAAATCTGAAAAGTCCAACACGATGAAAGAACCTGCTCTAATCCTCATCTAGGGAAAATCCTAGTAGAAAGTCTGTAAAAAGCATCCAAAATTCAGAAAAACTTGTTGCCCGGATCCACTCACACTACAAATAGCACCATAACATCATATCCATGGAAACAACATCATTTCCCATACTTTAGCCAAACAATAAACAACATCACCTCCACTGATCAATGCAAACTGTATAGCCAATAACCTGAACACCAGCAGCTCAACCAAGAAGAATGAAATCCAGAAATAAAAGTGTACTAAGACCAAATCCCAGCATCAATTGGCCACTAGCTGATCCAAATCAACATCCAAAACAAGCAGAAATAATAAGCGAAGCAAATGCTGAAGAACAAACATCCGACCAGCACCAAAACCTCAACCAGAATATGAATCAAATATGACGCACAATCCAACCGCACACCAAACCAAATACAAAATCAATAAACAAAAAACGAAAAACCTCACCAGCACTTTGTAGGCCCACTGAAAGCCGAATCCCATCATCACCATCCTAGTCACACACAGAGATCACGACGAACCTGACATCGCACATGAGGAAAACGAGGAGAAACTCTCAGGCCGCAAAATTTGGAACTCAGCCATGGACCGGCACCGTGCTGCCTTTAGAAACCCTATCTGGGGAAAAGGAGTTGGGTAAGGTGAGGCAAGCAGTGGTGTGAATGGTTGAGACAGCTGAGTCCACGAAGTCTCTGACACCTCGCAACCAAGGCGACACTCTTAGTCATTTTAATCACTTAAACTTCCACGAGAATACATCATTGATTCTTTAGTGTGTTTGAAGACTCAACTAATTTAACATTGTTAATTATAAATCATGATAGATGATTAATCATAAACAAAATATTTATCACTCTAGATATTATCTCACTAGTTTTCTATTTAGGATAATCTCCACATTGTTCATGAAATCTATTGTAAACTTGGATCCTTTAGGCTTAAACCATTACTAAAACCAAAAGTATTTAATCATGAGTGATAAATAATCAATTCCATAAGAGAATTATTTTATAAAAAAATCAACCTCAAAATTTATTAATCTTTAGAATTATTACATTAGCTTTCAGTTTAACCTAAATCACCTAGTTTAATCTAGGTTTCATTAGATTGAGTTCTCTCATATTCCTTAACCAAATTCCTTTATATAATAAATCCTTCACAATAAATTTTAAAGTGAATGTGATTAACCAAATAATATTTCCCAGGAGTGTTTATCCAAGTGTGCAGTCTTAGACCCACTCATTATGCACCATAGTAAATATTGGGTTTGTAGAGACCTGACCCCAAAAATCCCAAATCCAGTGTCATGCTACCATTACTTTGATATAAGATACAATTAAATCACATCCCAAAAGACCGAAAAGTTTAGTACTCCTGGTAAAAAAGATACATACATGAGTCTTGTTTTACAAATTAATACACTAACTACAAAATAATTTTTTTTATTCAATGATAACAAATGTATTCCATATATCGTATCCATGCATATATTTCTTAGTAAATTTCAGGGAATCCTATAAAAAGGAAACATAATAAGGGTGAGCTCAAATTATTAGTAAGGGTAAGTACATCAGAATCAATAATGAATCAATTATAATATTCAATATTTAATGGTAATAACTGAAGACACATTCCATTAAATCAATAAACTAATAGGGAATTTCATAAACAATATGGAAAGGTAAATAACTGGAAAAAACATGACATTAAAATTACTATATAAGTAAAAGTCAATGTGGAAAGGTAAGAAACTGAAAACATGTGCCATTTAATCAATAGAGTGGGAATGAAATGCATCTATAGAATTTATCACAGTGAAAATATCATGGATAATAAATACCAAATCAAAATAAAGTCAATGGTTAATTATTAGAAGTCATGTCTGAGGCACATGAAAACCTATATCATCAAGACCTTTCACAAGATGGTTTAAAACCATAGGTAGAAACCTATTCAATTTTAGTAACTAGTTTTTATTATGAGAACCTGTCGATGCATAGAGGGGATATATAAATTCTGGACCCCACCTTTAATTTTCTATCCAAATCATTTCTCATATCGAATAATAAATTTAATTAATAGAAAATATTCCTTAATAAATATTTGTATTGAATAAAGAATACAAATTTATCAATATTTCATTATATAATCAAATAACTATGAAAGTGAACACCATATATACAAATGATAAATATTTTAGGCAATAAAAAATCCATGATAAATTATATGGATAATTAGGTTAAATTCAATGTTCAATAATCATAGAAAATTGAATATTTCAAGGGGATAATAAAGGAATCAAGGAAGTGAATGTAAATACTATCCTTGGTCAAAGAAATAATAAACCATCTAGAGAAAGAATAAGGATGGTATTAATAAAACATATCCCAAGTGGAGTAAAAATTAATGGTTGTTGTTGTTGATGAATATAAATACTATAAAAACATATTTTAAAAACATTATTGAGGAAAATATCATTTTGTTTTGAAAAAACCTTTTATTTTAAAATAAATTTAAAAACATAAATAATTTTTTTTAAAGGGTGAAAATTCCTTTGATAAATCATTTTGAAAAGGTTAAAAACATTTTTGAAAACATTTTTATAAAACTGGGTTTTTAGAAGAAAACAGGTTCTCTGATTAAAGAAAGAAATGAAGTCAGGTTTTCTTAAAAACGTTTTCTAAAACATTTTGAGTAAAAAATATTGGTAAAATGGTACTATTACTTAAAAAAATTCATGAATAACCATAGTATTATAAAATTAAATAGTTTACTAAAAATGATCTAATAATTTCCTCTGATGGAAATTCAAGTATAAACAATCCCGAACAAAATGAGATTATGAAGTAAACCCTTAAAAAGACCATAATATTGATGTAAAATAAGTAGATAAATAGATTATGTGTATAAAATGTAAGTCCACATAAAAAAATTAGAAATAAAAAATATATATTTTAAAAATTTATTAAATAAATAATCTTAGAATGTTAATGACAATGAGAAAGTAATATAACCTAAAGAAATGAAATTGGGTTATGAAATTATTTTCCACTTGGTAACACTTACTCAAATCCCATTTAATGAAATAATTAAATTTGAAACTCAAAATATCATGAAGAATTAATTAATGATGATATTTTATTTCAAAGTGGTATTATTTACACCATATATAATAAATTAGGTGCACAACAATAAAATGTCTCAAAGAATGAAAATTGAGACAAAGTCCCTTACTACTTGTTAGCTTTTGAATTGTAATCCCCACAAAAAAATCACATTTAAATGAAACTCTAAATACCATGAATATAAATTAATTCGTGATATTAAATACAATAGGTGTAGGATATACACCACACAAAAGAAATAAGTGGTGAAAATGGTGTATGCCTCACGGAAAGAAAAGTGAGACAAGAATCTCTTACCTTGATTTTCCATTCAGGTGAACGTCCATTAAATTCTTGTATAATGGTTTCAAACATGTTAATAAATTATTATATAACCATATTAATATTTATTATATCATATATTATCTTCTTATAATATCTTATTACTCGTTTTTTAGTAATATTTCATTGTTTTCATTATTTTGGGTATTAATTGTCTAGTTTCTCAAGTATGTTTTGACTTGTTACTTGTTATTCCTATCATGGTTTCACCATCTACAGAATGTAAAAAATTATGTAAAAATAATATATATTCATTATATATTTATTTATAATAAATCATAAATTTTGGATATAGGAAATGAAATGCACCGTTCATGGAGATTGTAGGTCGTATATACGTATGAATGATACTTTCATTTATTTTCTATATTTAAAAGAATGAAAAGTACAGGATATATATGTATATATATATTATAATTAAAATATAATATTTATGAAATATATTAATATATTTTTATGAAAACTGTCCTTTATACATTCCATGTATAGAGTGAATGAATCACATTGCTTTGAGGAGGCGGTAGTCTATACTTCCAAAAATGATGTTATCGTATTTACAAAAAATGGAAATCCTAATGGTATATGTTATATAAAAATTAAATAAGAATAAAGACATTATAAATATCATATATATCATATATAAACAGTTTGTCCATCATAATACCCAACCATGAGAGGTGGTAAAGGAAAAATGAATGACATCATTTTGTGAGGTGGTAGTTCACTATACACATAAATGGTAAGTTCGTTACCCATTAGATGGAAGTGTGTATAATTTTAGGTAAAAAAACATAGAATAAAAAAATATCATTATATTAAGGATACTTATTTTATTATATAATCATGGGATAAGAATATTTTAAGGGGTATAGAATGAAAATAAATCCAAAGATCTCAAGGAAGAATGTTACCTCTTCTTTGGGTAACTCCTTTTAGTTTGCACCAAAGGTTGTCCTTGGATGGATTTGTTCCAAAATGGATGCTTATAGGATGATTTGAGGAATTTTTAGGATCTATTTGGGTAGATATTGGTCGATCCAAATTGTATTGAGAGGTTTGAATGAGTGCGAGGGGTGAGTTCCTTTTTATTGTAAAGGATGAGTATATTCTTGTAAATTTTTGAAAAGGTAATTCCGGTCATGTTTTTCCTACGAAAAGTGGATCTGAAAATGGACCCAATTATATAAAATGTAGTATAGGTTCTAAATATGTCCATAAAATTAATTTTTTACAAGTTTATAGGTTATTTTGGATCTTAATTTTAAGGTTTAGTCCCTTGTTAAGCTAATTTTTCTCTTAATCACTATAATTAATTTTAATCACTTTCACTAATATTTTTTTATCAAAAACAAATTTAACCTTTTTAGACAACATAAATTATTCTGATTAAAAATATGGAATCTATTTTTTAAAATTCTAATCACATAATTGGAAAAATATAATTTAAATTTAATCCCATATATGGGACGAAAAAGAAGGTTTTTAAAGCAAAATGTTGAAAAGTTTGTTAAGACTTTATATCCAATATAAAAGTTATATTAATTCTAATGAAAATTAGATTATTATATAAAATTTATCTAATTTAACTTTAAAACCAATTAAAAATATAATTTAACTTTATAAATGAATCATACAAAAAATAGTTTTGAATTAAAATTTAGTATTTTTCACTATTCATCGAAAATGAAACTTCTCAAAAAATACCAAAAAATCACCCTCAGCTAATTTTTATGTTATAATTTAAAAAATAAAGTTTATTTTGACATATAAAATATATAAAAGTGAAAAAATATATTTAAAATAGGTTCTCTATTAAAAGGCGGTAAAAGTACATTTAAAAAAAATATTGATTTTTATGTGAAATATTGGGTTTGTTCTTATCTTATGACTATTGAATATATTGGATGAATTTAAAAAATATTTTATTGAATATATAATATGTATATTACATTAATTTCACTCACTAATTTTAATTACTTTAATTTATTAGGATAAAACATCTTTGTGGGCATAAAAATAGTTTTTTATAAAAATATTCCCTTTATATTCAATTGGTTCATATATTCATTTCTAATTGATATGTAACAAATGAATTCATTTTATATTTTTTTAAACCATATATTTTAAAAATTTATTTTATACTATTCATAAAATATAATTTAATGGATAAGTTATATCTTATTATACTAAATAATAATGTTTTGTTAATATATTGTTGTTCAGTAAGACTCAGTCTTGCATGTAACACAAGCCATTGAAGAAACTCCTTGTTGTGTGCGATGCACGCTAACTTAGTATCACATGAATTTCAATATATATAATAGATTTATTTTTTTTAAAATGGAAAATATATTGTAAAGTCTTTGGATATTATACTCTTTTACGTGCTTGGTGTTGCAGGTCATACATGATATCGAATACAATGTTCTTACTTTAGAATTTTAGGGTGTTACATTCTCCCCACCTTAATAAAATTGTGTCCTTACAATTTAAACTCAACCTTTTTAATATATTGTTTGATATTTCCTATGTTGAAATCCAACCTCATGATAAGGGTTTGTAAAACATCCTCTAGAAAAGAGAGAATGGGAAGTACAATGGTCACATAGACTAACATATAATTAGGTCTCTGGGTATGAGAACATTAGTGGAAATTAGACATATGTACATATATGAAAAGCGTAAATATTTATAGGTAGTTATTGAGATCATAAATCAAAAACAAGTGAATGATCAATGGAAAGTTTAGGTCCTCAAATTCATAAATCTATGATGATTTAGAATATCATCGGTTCAACAAAAATTAAGGTATTATGACAACATTTTTTGATCATTTTTCTAATGTTGAGTAATTATTTTACTACCTAAGGATATAAGGAAATATACTTACTTAACATGTTTCTATAAACAAAATTTTCATCCATTTTTTTTTATTTGATCAATTTCTAATTCGTCTATTACTTTAGGAAATGGATATCCAACAATTAACTTTGATGCCTGAAGTACTAAAATAAACTTCAGATCTTAAGTCCCATAAAAGAGTGTCAAGTATAGTTATTTTTTTATAACTATTATCTAAATCCAAAATGGTTAATACATTAATCTCTAAACCTAAAAAGTAACACTACTGGTTCATCATTAATATTTATTCATCAAATATTTTGACTAAGAACAGTGTCATATTAACCATGACATTATATAGGTAAGTGGTCGGTATTAAATCTTTATTATCCTTCAGTCATGGTTTCAAGTTTTGTGGTCTTTCTGGATTTGATAGGTCATCACCCAGCATATAGGTTGTCTTTTTCTAAAACCATATTAATATAATTTCCAAAATAAATATGATGTAAATATTTGAAATCTAATCATTAAATATAATTTTAACTAAGGTTTTCAATACAACCTCAATACATGAATACTTCATCCATTTATTTCCACATATGTCCTTCCTTGGTCTAGAGTTTTTTCTTTAGAAGAAGGAATTTACTAAAACCAAAAACCATAGTGTGAGCATCAATTATCATATTGCAAAAACCATATAATAATTTTTAGGATTTCTAAAGATTGACACATTATTTTCAATCTAATACACCTCAGGTTTAACCTAGGATATTCATTTTCATCATATATTCAAATCCTTCATAATGGTTTGTAAATAAAATTTTAATTATCCTAAGAATATCACCTATGAGTGTCAAACCAAGTGCGCAGTAAGGCTCGTTATCATGTACAAGGTAACACTTGAATCAAGCCCAGCACACCTTTTCAAAGTTGTTACTCCTAGGTAAATTTATTCCAGAACCACATCCACTTGTAGTATCCAGACAAATATTTATTACTAAAAATACCCATATAATCTTTAACATACCAAAACTTTATGATTTTCTTCTATACTTATTCTCAAATTATACCTTAGGGCTATGTTCTCTAATATTTTTTTTCTAAATCTAGTTCCCAAGGTTTCTAATAAACTTACTATGATACCTACTATAGTGACCTAACCCAATAAATCCTAGAGTCGATTCCATGATACCATTACATTATTATAAGATACCAGTAAATTATTCCCTAAAGGACCAAACAGTTTAGTAGTATTAGTAAACTAGATACATACATGAGTCTTGTTTTAAAAATTAATACATAGATTACAACATTTTTTTAATTATAGTATAATAACTTTATTCCATATAGTATATCCATGCATATGTTTCTTAATAAACTTTATGAAATCCTGTGGAAAATAAACATAATAAGGGTGAGCTCAAATGATCAGTAAGGGTAAATATAAAGGAATAAATAATAAATCAATGATAATATTCAATATTGAAAGGTAATAACTGAAGAAATATTCCATTAAATAAATAAAATGAGAAGGAAGTGTGTAAAAAATAAGAAAAAATAAATAACTAGAAAAACATTCCATTCAAATAACTAGATAAGTAAAAATCAATGTGGAAAGGTAAGAAAATGAAAACAAATGCTGCATAATAAATATATTGAGAATGAAATTCATCCATAGAATTTTTTATAGTAAAAATATCATGTATAATAAATAATAAATCAAAATTAAGGCAATGCTTAATTATTGGGCATCATGGTTAAGGCACATGAAAACATATACTGTCAAGACCTTTCAAAAGACGGTTTAAAACCATAGGTAGAAACCTATTTAATTTGTGCGACTAATTTGTATCATGAGAACCTGTAGATGTATCAAGAGTATATATAAATTCTAGGCCCCACCCTTCATTTCTTTTTCAAAGCATTCCTTATATCAAATAATCAATTTAATTAATATACAATATTCCTTATCAAATATATGTATTGAATAAAGAATACAAATTTATCAATATTTATCCATATAATAAAATAACTATAAAAGTGAACACTGTATGTAAAAATGATAAATGGTTTAGGAAATAAACATATCTATGGTAAATGATATGGATAATTAGGGTAAATTTAATGTTCAATGATCAAAGGATATTTAATATTTCAAGGGGACTAACAAAAGAATCAAGGAATTTAATTTCAATACTATCCTTGGTTAAAAAAATCATAAATTATCCAAAGAAATAATAATTATGGTATCAAAAAAAATATCCCAAATGGAGTAAAAATAAATGGTTGTTATCATTTATGAATATAAATGCTATAAAAAGATATTTTAAAAACATTCTTCAAGAAAATATCATTTTGTTTTGAAAAACATTTTGAAAAAACCTTCTATTTTAAAATAAATTTAAAAAAATAAATAATTTGTAAAGGGTAAAAATGAATTTGATAAATCATTATGAAAATGTTAAAATTATTTTTGAAAACATTTTTATAAAATTGGGCTTTTATAAGAAAATAGGTTCTCCGACTAAAGAGAGAAATGAAGTCAGGTTTTCTTAAAAAAATTCTAAAAAATTTTGAGTACCAAAAGTGGGGAAATGGTACTATTAACCAAAAAAGGTCATGAATAACCAGAAGAGAATAAAATTAAAGGGTTTACTAAACAATTATCCAATAATTTCCTCTGATGGAAATTAAATTATAAATAATCCCAAACAAAATGAGATTGTGAAGTAAACCCTTGAAAATACCATAATGTTGATGTGAGAATCAATTGATAAATAAATTATGTGTGTCAAATTTAAATCCATATAAATCAAGTCGAAATAAAAAATAGATAGTAAAAATTGAGTATATACATTATATTATAATATTAATGACAACGAGGAAGTAATATAACCCAAAGAAACGAAATTGGGTTATGAAATTCATTTTCACTTGGTAACGCTTAACTAAAACCCCCTTTAATGAATTAATTCAATTTTAAACTAAAAATATCATTAAGAAGTAATTAATCGTGATATTATATGTCAAAGTGGAATTATTTAAACCATTTAAAATAAATTAGGTGCACAACAATAAAATATTTCTCAAATAATGGAAATTGGGACGAAGTTCCTTACTACTTGGTAACTTTTGAGTTATAATCCCCTGTAAAGAAATAATTTCAAATGAAAAGCTAAATACCATTAATATAAATTAATTAATTATATAAAATAAAATAGGGTAATTATATAAATAACATGAAATAAATAAGTGGTGAAAATGGTGTATGCCTCATGAAAAGAAAAGTGAGACAAGAATCCCTTACCTTGCTTTTATTTTCATGTGAGAATCCTTTAAATTCCTATATAATGGTTTTCAACATTTACTAAATTATTATAGAACTATATTAATATTTTTTATTTCATATATTATCTTCTTATAATATCTTATTACTCGTTTTTTAGTAATCTTTCATTATTTTCACTATTTCGGGTGTTAATTGCCTAGTTTCTCAAGTATGTTTTGACTTGATAATTATTGTTCCTATCATTATATCATCACCTAAAAAATGTAAAACATGATGAAAAAATAATATATATTCATTCTATATGTATTCATAATAAATAATAAATTTGGAGATAGAAAATGAAATGCACTGTTCATGGAGACGGTAGGTCGTACGTACGCATGAACACAACTTTCATTTCTTTTCAATATTTAACAGAATGAAAAGAAAATGATATATATATATATATATATATATGTATATGAATATTATAATTCCAGTATCATATTTATGTCATAAATTTTATATAGTTTTATTAAAACCATCCTTTATACATTCCATGTATAGTGTAAATGAATCGCATCGCTTTGAGGAGGCGGTAGTCCACACTTCCACAAACGATATTATCATATTTACAAAAAATGGAAATCATAAAGGTATATGTTATATAAAAATTATAAAAGAATAAATTCATTATAAATATCATATATATCACATATAAACAGTGTTTCCATCAAAATTTATAACCATGATAGGTGTTAAAAGAAAAATGAACAACATTGTTTTGTGAGGTGGTAGTTCGACGTACACATAAATGGTAAGTTAATTACCCATTAGATGGAAGTGTGCATAAGTGTGGGTATAAAACTTATAATAAAAACATATAAATGTATTGATGATATTTTTATTATTATATAACCATGTAATAATAATATTTTAGGGGGTGAAGAATGAAAATAAAGTAAAAGAGCTTGAGGAAGGATGTTACCTCTTCTTTGGGTAACTCCTTTTGGTTTTCACCAAAGGTATTATTAGGATGAATTTCTTCAAAAAGGAGGGATTATGGGATGAGGTGAGGTATATTGATGATCTATTTGGGTATATATTGTTCAATCCAAAGTTGTTTGAGATATGTGAATAATTGGGAGGGTGAGCGCCTTTTTATAGTGGAGGAGTGCCATTATTTTAAATTTTTGAAAATGGAATTCCACCCACATTATTCCTATAAAAAGTGGATCCCATAATGAAAAAAATTAGATAAAAGGGATGATAGTTTCAAAATATTTCCATAAAATTTATTTTGGAAAAGTTTCTAGGTCATTTTGGACTTTAAGTTTAAGGTTTGGTCTCTTGTTAAGCTAATTTTTCTCTTAATCACAGTAATTAATTTTAATTACATTCACTAATATTTTTTGTAAAAAAATAAATTTAACTTATTGAAAATTATAAATTATTTTAATTCATAATATTAAATCAATTTTTCTAAATCACAATCACAGAATTGGAATATTTTAATTTAAATTTAACCCTGCATACGGGACAACAAAACGTGTTTTTAAAGAAAAATGTTCAAAAGTTTGTTAAGTATTTATATCCAAATTCAAAGTGAATTTGGTTAAAATGTCCTAAATTGGATTATTTTATGTACAATTTATATAATTTAACTTTAAAACCAATTAAAAATATAATTTAACCTTATAAATAAATCATATGAAAAAACAATTTTGAATTAAAATTCAGTATTTTTCACTATTCATCAAAAAATGAAACTTCTCAGAAAAAATACCAAAAATTAACCCTAAGCTAATTTTTATGTTCCAATTTAAAAAATTAATTTTATTTTGGCTTATAAAATTTATAAAAGTGAAAAAATTTAGATTTAAAATAGGTTCTCCATTAAAAGGCAGTAAAAGTGCATTTGAAAAAATATTGATTTTTTTGTGAAATATTGGTTTCGTTCTTATATTATGACTATCAAATATATATAATGAATATAAAAAATATTTGATTGAATATATAATAATTATATTAAATTAATATCACTCACTAATTTTAATTACTTTAATTTATTAGGATAAAACATATTTGTGGGTATAAAAACAGTTTTTTATAAAAACAGTCCATTTATATTCAATTGATTATTATATTCATTTATAATTAATTTTTAACCAATGAATTAATTTTCTATTTTTGTAAACCATATAATTTCATAATTTATTTAATACTATTCATAACGTTTAATTTAACGGACATTTTATATATTATTATACTAAATAATAATGTTTTATTAATATATTATTGTTCAGTAAAACTCAATCTTATGTGTAACGCAAGTCATCGAAGAAACTCATTGTTGCATGTGACACATTATAACTAATTATCACATTCATTTTAATTTATATAATTGATTGATTTTATTTAAAATATTAAATATATTATAAATTATTGGGATATTATACTCTCTTATGTGCTTGGTGTTGTGTGTCATACACGCTATTGAATACAATGTTCTTACTTTAGAATTCTGAGGCGTTATAGAGTTAACACCCAACCATAATTTTTCAAGGTGATTATCTCTAGTTTTATGTATGAAATAATTGCATCCATTTTCCAATATCCAGATAAGGATGTAATTTCTAGTAAACTATACAATCCCTACTTTATTAAAACTCTAGGATGTTATCCTATAATTAGACTTACCCCTTAGAATTATCCCTAGAATTTTCATTAAAGTTATCTTATCCTAATCTCTAAAAAATAAAATATTCAATACTACCTCAACTAGTATAAAGGTTTATCTGTACCATTGAAATTATGATCAACCTTAATTTAATAACCCTTGATGGAATTTGTAGATCTTAAATTATCTTCAATCAATAACATCATAATCTCTAAATTTATATAAATCCTACTCTGATTCCAACCATGACAGACTAGATATAACCATCCCATAATTACATGATTTATAGCTATTATTTATTTACATACATTCCCATAATATTTTTGGTTTATATATTTGGAGAATTAGGAAAAAGTATTAACTAATAAAACCCATGTATTTCTCAACTAATAGACATTTTTTCTACTACATTATGAACTTATGAATAAATAATAACTCAGTAAAATCTCCCAAAAATTCTCAACAAGTGATATTTTCTTTTATAAATATAATATATATTACTTTTCTTCATTAGGGAATAAGAAGGGTGAGCTCAAACGCTTAATGTAGGAAAGTGTATTCTAGAAGCTATCATAAAATAAAAAGGGCAAGAATAATATGACAAGAAATAAATGATAATCATATAATGAAATATAACTGATCACATGAGATTGAAACAAATCCATGTATTATATAACAATATAAATAAACATATAGATAACAATAACTAAATTCGTGGTGATTGAATGCATAATTCTAAAAATCTTGATATTTTCCATTAAGGCCTAAACTAAGACATTATTCTTACCATAAAGGTTGAAACTGAGACATCATGCTTGCATTGGGTAAGCATTCACTAAATACCCAATAATTTTTTATCATGATACCAATCATTGCATTAAGAGGATATATAATATCAATCCCCACCTGTCACTTATGCAAGTCCAATATATTCACCATATGAAAGATATGAATAATAACACAATGCATAATCAACATTCCTTGGTAATATTTTTTAAGATACAAACATAAAAAATGTAAATAATTTTTCAGATAATAAATAAACATAAGACACCCAGATGAAGAAGGTGGATAGCTAAACAATACTCAATCAACTTTATTGAGTAATCAATAAACATCTGTACCAGAATAATAAGTATATTGATTGTCAATATTTACCCAATGAATAATTAGAATATCCTTCTATATAATAATCCTCACAATAACACTGTATAAAGTAATAGTATATGTTTATTTTAATAATTTTACCAAATCGATCAATTTATATATTTTTAGGTGAATTTCATTCAAAAAAAGTAATGAAAAATAGGGTATTCATAGAGGAAAGGCATTGGGAAAAAATCATACCAACAGTAAAGAATTATTTAAAAAGAAAAGGTAGTGATAATTCATATATCTTATAGGTATTTGATTAAAGTATTTTTAAAGAAGGTCAAAGTGTTAGAAAATTACCTCAATCAATTATTAAGGCATAGATAAGAACATTCACAACATCATATAATGAATATGGTCATGGAAGAGGAGGATTCCCGACCAAAAAGAAGACATGAGGTCAGCTTTCTTACAATGGTTAAATAATGATTCAAGTGAAAAAATTAAATAGTGATAAGTACTATGAAATAAAAAAAGAAATAGAAGAGAATAAAATTATGGGGGTTTTAGAAATAAAGATATTTCATATTCTATAGGTTGATTATCTTTTTAAGTAAATCCCAATTTTGAAATTGATATTGGAGAAATAAACCATTACTACTTGGGTAAAATTTTAATTAAATAAAATCTATGAGATAAAGATTGAATTTGAACCTAAAATATCATGAATGAAAGATAATCCATGATATTATATAAAAAATAGGTATTATACACAATATTTAATTATATTAGTTGCACATAACAAAATATGTCGCAAAGAGAAGAATTTGAGATGAAAAACTCTTATGATAATGATAACACATAAATAAAGAGAATATAAGTGGGATACCATGAAATGGATGTTAAAATACCATGAAATGAAATATAATCATTATAATCGGAGTAAAATAGGGCATTTAATAAACTATATAAATAAATTATGGGGCATAATATCAAATATGTCTCAGGGAATTGAAAATAGAGACAAATAACCCTTAAAACCTTGGAATCCTTTAAATAAAAATCCATTTAAAGAAAAAACATGCTATGGATATTAAAACCCCATGAATTACATGAATATTTTAAAATACATACATTAAGTAGTAATCAAACTATATCAAAGATATCATGGTGAACAATATAAAATATGTCTCAAGAAATTAAAATTGAGACAAAGAATCCCTACCTTAATTCTCAACTTCCACCAAAGTGCTTGAATATCTTGTAAAACAAAAATAACCATCATAATCACCTATTTTATAACCATATTAATATATATAAACTTCTATAAACTACATTTATAATTATTCTCTACTTTTATATTAGTTAGTTATTATCTATTTTTAATATCATGTGTGAGTAATCTTGATCATTTGAACTAGTTTCGTAATAGCGGTGTCGTTATTCATTTTTATCTCAAATTTTATCATTACCAAATTATAAATGTTACTATAAAAAATGATTTATAATTATTCATAATGTAATAATTTCATTTAATGAGAGTTTTGGTTATGATCTTTTTAGATGAAATTAGAGATGATCAAGTTTTAGTGATTTTTAAATGAACAGATATTGTTATATTAATTAATTTGTATATTATTAATATTAAAAATGCATAAAAATAAAATCATTATTTACTTATTTATTTCATAGATTAACAGTAATTAAATTCTCATAGTCATCCATGATATTATTTTATAACATTTTTCAAGTAGGTGGTTAGATCGACCCAAACAAGAATATACTATAAGTATGGATGAGTATGGTTATGGAAGTGATTTTTTTAAATTAATATAATTATTACAAAATAATAATGATATTATTTATATATTTTTAAGTTGGTGAATCATATTTTAATATTTTATTAAATAATGAATAAACTAAATGTAAAAAAAAGATACTTTACTTCATGGAGGCGGTAGTCCACACAAACACAAAAATGGTGTTTTCATTTTTCTTAATGGAAAAGTGGAAAGGTGGTTAATGATTGACAACTTGTCATAATAAAATTAAATATACAAAAAATGATGATTTAATTATATTATGGTGTATTGTAAAATTTTGTAAGGGTAAGATTAAGAATAAAAGACTAAAGAGTAAGAAATACTCACATTGAGAAATTGGGATTTCTCTTGGAAATATCTTTGGAAATAGAGTCCTTAGGCTAACTAATTGAGACAATAGGATTATAAACTTGAGATAGGGTTATATGAGGAGAAATATTGAAGAGTTTAATAATTAAATTGTGTAATTAACCGACCCAAGTTGACACAACCCATCACCCTAGACGGATCGTCACATGGCCCGAAGCGCGTTCACGATCGCCACTTGATGGCGACAAGCACCACGCATAACAAACAGCCTATTGGGATTGGTTTCACCCATGGTAAACTAGAATGAAGCACCTATGAATTGGTATATAAATAATAATATCATCATAGTCAACAAGATAAAATTTATCATTCGTGGTACATAATAAAGACTAGAAAATTCTATGAGAAACATCATATACAAGCATGCCAAAAAGACATATACATGGTACCATAGGTCAAGAATTCGAAACTCAAAAGAAATGGTAAAAATAACAACAATACCAATACATACATATCAACAAATACCAAAATCCTAGAAAAAATCCACATGAGCCGATCTCCATGAGACCACATCTCCTTCAATAAAATGATGGACAATGGTAATCAAGAAGGGCCACCCAGGTATATGGTGCCCTTACCATTAACTGTGTCCTACAAAACAAAATATACATGTTCCAAAAGGAATATACAGGTTGTGAGATAAAAATCCAAGTAGTATAACACCATGAATCTATTTAATGATTTTACTAATGCAAAAAAATAAACCATTTTGAAATATAATTTCAAAACTAAACAACATTGAAAGCATTTCACTTTCAAAAAGCCTTTTTTAAATTCCTTTGTTTTTCTATTTGAAACAAAACATGTTTTCCAAAAAAAATATCAACACATATTAAATAAATAAACAAGGAAAAATAAAACAACATGCTCAATATACCTAACAAAGCATAGTGAGGTAAATCATAACATCATCATCATCATACAACCAGTAAATGAAAATGATCATAACATATCTCATTATATCAAACATAGAACTAAATTTTTTTTTCAAGCATATAAACCAACCCAGTATGAGTAAGTACACCTAAAGATATGACCATAATTGTATAATGTGAGTGAGTCTAAAAAATTACGCAAGATGTATAAACAAGGTGGAATCTCTCACAATCTTCACTAGGCCCAACTCTGAGAGATCTCGTGGTCTCTCAGAAAAAAAGTGGAAGATATCATAGTCTTATTACTAAAGAATATCATGGTCTATTGGAACAAAAATGGAATCTATCACAATCTTCCTCCCTAAAGGATCTCATAGTTCCTTTAACAAACCTAGATCACACCATGATTGACCCATGTGTTACTCCATGCCAACATAACCACTATGCAAGTTCCATATATGAAAAACCATTCCACATGCCAATTTCAAAAACCAACATTCACATTTTATAAAACACCTTCCTAAAAGGTAAAACCATTTCTAAAACCATTTTATAAATCCATTTAAAACAATAAAACCTCTTTGAGCCATTTTTTTAAACACTTGGAATGAACACATGCCACTCCCATTTAAAAACCTTCTTTAAACACTCAAATTGACAAAACAAGCCATAAATCAAATCAAACATGGAATAAACCATAAACCAATTAAATATAAATTTTATAACCAAAAATAAAAAGATATTATGAATTTAAAGATATTATATGGAAAACACCCTTAAATATAGACACCTACCTCAGAATCAGTTCTATCCTCGTCGCCTTTAATGTAAATCTCTCAAAATAGGTAAGAGAAGGCCTCACACACTGAATCCACAAATGGGGGAAGTAAGAAGAAACCATGATAGAAGGGGATTACCTCAAGAAAAGACACCAATATCCTAATGAGACTCCACTAAGGATGGATAAGAGGTATCTTCCACAATAAGGAGAGGTGATACACCTAGTGGGATGAGGAAAATTAGGCCAAAAGGCATAAAAATTGATGAGAAAATTATGGTAAAATACCCAAAAAATAATGAGCTGGATAGGAAGCACAATTTGGCCACACGGTTAGACAAACTATGTGTCAACCATGTGGGAGCTACTGACTCCCCCAAAACAGGCATCATGATTATCCCTTGGGCTTGCACAATTTGAAAAATCTTTCTCAAATTGTGAAAAATACCTTTGTTCTAAACCTAGAACCCTTTGCATGGTTAGCCATATGGTTAGACAAATCACGCAAAAAACACGCACCATAGTCTATTTCTCTTGAAAACTCTAATTTTCGACCACTGGAACTTAAGAACTCTAAAAGTAAACCAAACGATAAATAAAACTCAAAATTAGATGTACCAGTGACCCGATGGGTGTCAAAAACTCTCCACTATGCCACTTTATTTCCCCAGAAAGTCCTTTGGAAACTTTATAAGAAAAAAAGGGGAGGCCACTACTACCTCACCAAAGATTCATGGTCCTACATCTCATGGCTATCACCACCACACTACCATATCACACAGACCAACGAGACCAACTTACCATAATGCACCTTGTTCTGAGAATCTAAGATACTGATATGTTACTCCAAAATAGTGATATTGGGTTTAACCACCAAATTTTCCCACTCTAACATGTGAGATAGGTTCAAATGATATCTCTCCAACTAGAAGAAAATAAAGAAATCATGAATCGATGCCAACCATGGTGTACACTCCAACTAATAATCTACATTGCTAAGATGATCCATAATATAAAATGGAATTACATAACATGACACTAGTTTTCCTTTCTTTCCCAATAGATAATCACTACAAAAAAAATGACCCGATTAGAGGGGGTTATTTTTTAGTTTAGAAAGGATTATAACCCCATATAAACACATTATCGACAGTTTTAAGGAATCACTACAAATGTGCCCGTTGACTCTTGTTATAGGCGATTTTGAAGAACCGCTAGTAAAGTAATGGTCAAATTAGAAGTGGTTAGATTATAGGGGGTTAAAACTCCCTCTAATTTTGTTATGGAATATCATATTAGAGGGGGTTTAAACCTCCCTTTAATATATTTATCAGAATAGTGGTGGTTTCCAATTGCTGCTACTTTGAATAATAAGATACATATTAGAGGCAGTTTTCAAAACCGCCTCTATTTAAGGCTATATTAGAGGGGGGTTTTAACCCCCTATAATAGAGGACATATTAGAGGTAGTTATGAAAACTTCTTATAATTAGTTTTTTTATTTTATTTTGAGAACCCCTTTACTCTTCACACCCCACACCTCCTCCCCCCTCCTCTTCTAGTCTGTCATGTCACCCCTACAGTTTCGGTCTGCACTGCCAGTACTCCCTCTAGTTCTAGTTCGGACGACCATCACCCCCTCCAGTTTTAGTTCCCACTACCATCATGCACCCCCTCCTCCTGTGCCGATCCATTCTGGTTTGGTCCTGCATCCCCTTTCCCATTCTCGCATTTCCCTTCTGGTCTGCTCCCCCTTTCCTGTTTGGTTTGCTCCCCCTTTCTCATTTCCTCCCATTCAAAGTTCCCCTCATGGTTCGGTCCCGCCCCGCCTCGTGCGCCATGCCAAGCTCCCCTCCCACACTTTTGTAAAATGTTTTACTGCTAGGTTTTGAACCATGGACCAACAGCTTATACCACAAGATCGTTTCCCACTATGGCAATGGGATTCTTCTTTATTATTTGCACATTATTATATTTATATATATATGGAAGGTGATTAAAATATATATTATTTGAATAAATATTTAAATAGATATAAATATTTATTTAGGACATATTTGTGTATAATATTATATATAATATATATTTGTGTATAATATATAATATATATTTAATTATCTATAATATATATATAATATATTAGATAATATATAATACCTTTGTGTATAATATAAATATATATATGTATATATTATATCTATGTGTATATAATATATATATAAATAATTATATTTATATATATAAATACATATTTATAAATATATATTTGTGTGTCTGTGTGTATTTATATATTTATATAATATTTATAGATATAATATAATTATATTATATATGTTTATATAATCATTTTTATATATTTGTATATATGTACGTATGTGTATAAAAATAATATTATTAATTATTATTATTATTACACCTATTTTCTAAACTATAAAAATTATATGTTGGTTTTATAAATACTATAAATTTATATATTTTATGATTTATATTATATAAATATTATATTAAATACATTTATATTATATATTTATGTATGTGGTTATATACATTTATATTGTATCATATATATATACACACACACAAAACTAAATACATTCATATAATTAGAAATATATAATATAATTAAATGATATATATATATATATACTAAATTAATTTTTAATTAATATGGTATACTAAAATATATAAAATAATTATATAATATATATAAATTTATATATAATTAAATATTCATAATATAATATATATATATATATTATAATTATATAATATAATTATATAATATATATGTATGTATATATATGTATATATATTTAGTTTTTTCTATATTTTATATATTTTTATACATAATATAATATAAATGTATTTATACAAAAATATAAAATAAAAATGTATTTAATAAAATATATGTATAATATAAATCATAATATAAATATATAGTATTTATAAAACTGTATATAAATTTTATAAATTTAAATAAATATATTTATAATTGCATTTATATTATATATACCAATATTTATATATGTATATATTTTTATTTATATGTATAAACATTTATTTAAATTATTTATGTAATGTCCTTATATATATATATTTGTTTATTTATTTATAATGTATTTAAATACATTTATATAATGTGTTTATGTAATATATATATACACACACACACATGCGTACACACACATATATATATTGTAAATTTTGAATTTATATGAGATTTATTTCAAAAAATAAATAAAAATTTAGAGGGGTTTTAAAACCCCCTCTAATCAAAGGGATTAGCGACGATTCATGACCCCCATCAAATTTCTTAAATTATAGGAGGTTCAAAACCCCCTCAAATTTCATCAATTAGAGGGGGTTCAACCCCCCCCCCCCCCCCCAATGTCATCAATTAGAGGGGGTTCAAAACCCCATCTAAATTCTTAAATTGGAAGGGGTTCAAAACTCCTCTATAATCTAAGGGATTAGTGGCAGTTTATGAACCCCCCCCCCCCCCCCTCAAATATCTTAAATTAGAGAGGTTTGTGAACCTCTACTACTTCCTTTTAAAATAAATCAATTATATATATATATATAGCTCATCTAAAATCCAACTGAATATATAGTTCCACTAATTATTAAATTAGTAAGGGTTTTTGATATAAACACCTCTAAAATCAAATCAAATACTAAAAAAATAATGCTAAAAATTTTAGAGGGGGTTGTGCATAACCCCCTCTAAAAAAATGTCTATGGTCTTTATTTTTTGTAGTGAGATAACACCATCATGAAACATTCTTGATTGGAGATATCACAAAGGTATTATATTACATAGTTATTGTTCGTAGGAGTTTTTATATCATTGTGACATTAAGTTTCTTCTTTACAGGTGTATTGGCGTTTTTTTAGACACTAACCTTGAACTTTGGGTGGTTTCATATAATGAAACTAAGAAAGATACATAGAGGTTCACACAATAAGTATATTCAGAATCTCAGTTAAATTCAATATCGAATTTAACAAGTTTAAATAAATATTATTCTTGCTTTTTGGTTTAATAATTATTCATGTTTAGTTGATCGCCAAGATTTAGTCACAAGTTATTCAAAAGAATAAGTGAGTTAAATAATAATAATAAATATTTATTCATAAGGCTTGGAAAATAAAATATTTATTATATTTATCAATTAATGGTAAAGTGATATTTATTTATTAAATAAATAGTCATTATTAAAAGTCTGGTAAATGTTAAGGAGGACAAGTGAGATAACTTTAATAGTCTGATTGAAAATGATATAAATGATATTTATTTATTCTTAGGTGATGCACGTGTTAAGGTAATAATAATTATCTTATTATTAATACATGAGTTTCACTAATATTTAAGGAATTTGTAGGGAGATTATATGAAAATAGGAAACCCTAAACTTTCTTTAATATATATCAAGTTATATCTCTTTCCTAAGTTAAATTTCTTATACATAATTAACAAATAGAAGCTCTCCAAAACCCTAGAGAGGGTTATAAAGATATAGATCATTCTCTATCCCCCTTCTCTCTCAAGAAATTAAGGGAACACTAATAATTAATCATCCTTGAAGACAATTATAATATGATTGACCACAAATGATGCATATGATCAGGATCGATCGTGCTAGCAACTAATGATTCCATGGCGATATTCAGAGATTTTGGTACATGTGTGGATTACCGCTATATGTATTTTGTACATGGATCCTATAACTTAATGATAGTACAATGAGATCAAGTCAATTGGATCATCAATAAATAAATAATTAAAAGTTTAGGTAAATCTAGATCTGTTTATAAATTAATTATAAATTTCATGTGATTATCCTCCTCTTCTAGTTTCAGTGTTCATGTCAATTAATCCTTGAATTAATTTTGTTGTTCATTATGTTTTCATTGTACACATCTTAAATCATTCAATGATTATGAAAAAACCAAGTTTTCCATGCCCAATAAGGTGTTTACTCTATTCATGGAACCTAAAATTAATATCTATTTCCTTTTATATTCTTTAATTATAATCAGTCACAATGCATATATTAGTTATTTAATGTTTATTTTCATTATCATATGTTAATAATTTCTTCCGTTTTGTTCAAGTTTTGTAATGGAAATGTTGGTTCTTATTTATTGATACAAAGTTTATCATTCCTAGATTATTCAAGATATTATAATCTTTGAGTTTCAATGATTTATGAATTCCCATTTTAATTCCATGTAAGTTAGGTTTATGGTTTTCGAGAATGAAATCCATAACGAGCTTGTTTTGGGTAATTTACAAATATCAATGGGTTACTTTATAATGGTCATTAATTATTGTTTTGTACTTATAGAATGTTATTCAAAAAATATATTAATATTTAATACCATATATATTCATTAAATAAATTTTTATATCCATCTATTTAAGGCATTTATGAAAAGCAAACATGTCATCCATGGAGGCGGTAGTCTACATGTACGCATAGGTAGCATTTTCATTTTTTAATGAACAAGAAGAAAGGGAGTTAGATAATGATTTATCTTTCTATAATCATAATTATGTAATATATATCACATTTACTCTTTAAATACATTATTATAACCACACCTATAAGGCGGTGATGAAAAATGAAACATATTGTCCATGGAGGCGGTAGTCCACACATATGCATGAGTGACATTTTCATTTTTCAAATGGTTTGGGGGAAGGTAAAAGATAATTATTATATCAGTATAATAATATTTAAGTATACTAATGATACTGATATAATTATTTTAGTATTACTATAATATATTTTGTGGAGGTGGAATAATAATGAAAAGAATAGAAATGAAAAAGAAGTGATTAGTAGTTTTGACCTTACTCCTCAAAACAAATCCTTAAGCCTTATTAGAATGGTTTTTTTATGACACCAGAACCTATATTAAATTATAAATAGGTTTTAGGAGTTATTTTGGCATAATTTTTTCAAGATAAAGGTCTTATGGTGTGAGGAGAAGTGGGGTGGTTAAGGGCTCCATTTACAAGTGGGAGGGAAGACACTTTTATAAATACCCATAACTTTATATTAATCTCATGTCACTTTCAAAAGAAATTTGCTCATAAAGTTTAAAATAATGGATATGGGGTGAAATATGGTTGATTAATACATCAAACATTCATTTAGAGACATGTTTTTAACAAGTTTTAGGTCGTTAACCCTTATTTTAACTTTTTTCCATAATTTACTTTTACCATAGTGATTCATTTTTTAACCTCGGTAACTTGTTTTTTATGGATAAAAATATAATTGATATTATTAAATAATTTGGATATTCTTATTCTAAACATGGAAACCATTTTATAATATTAAATTTCTAAAATTTTTAAAAATTAATTCAAAAATAAAAAGTGTAAAACACATAAAAATGGTTTTTAAAAGAAAATATTACTTAGGTTGCAAAATTTTAATCGTAGGATTAAAAATTAAACATAATATTTTAAATGTGTATTATAAATACATATTTTATTAGAAAAAGGTTTCATAAATTTTTAATTCATTCTTATATCCTAATGATGTCATAAAAGTCACGGTATTGGTAAAATAGTGTTTTATACCATTCACCTAAAAATCAGTCTTTCCAGAAAAAAATCATCCTAAGATAATATTATTATTATAAATCCAAAAATTAAATCCTATTATCAAATATAAATTCTAAAAGGTGAATTTTAATTTTTAAATATAATTATAAATAAAGGCTCAGTCTATTATGATAAAGTGTTCATTATGCAGTAGTTTTGGGGTGTGGTGTTTTCTTTCTATTATAGAGCCTTAGGTATTACTAATATGGTTTAAATAATTTACAAATATTTCCCTTTTAATTTAAACAATTCAAATTAAACATTATGAACAATTTTCAATTTTAAATATAAACAATTTATTTTTTGCTTTATTTTTTTTAATTTATGAACTCTTTATAAATTACTCTTATAATTTTTATATAAACATTTTATATTTAATTATAAGGAAAGATATATAATTTTTTAAAAAGTTATATTAATATTAAAATTTATTATTACGGAATATTTAATAATAAATGTTTCATAAACATTTAATAAATTACTTATAAACACTTTATAATTAATTAATTAATTAATAAACACATTTACAAATTATTAAATATACCAAAATATCTTTTATTATAATTTAAAAACAATTTATAAATTATATAATTCAATTTTTAATTGAAAATAAATAAATAAAAATTCTTCAGTAATCATAATTTACGATATAAGGGGAGTCGTAGAATACAATAGATAAGGTTTATATACATAAACTGTTTAAATTATATCAGTCATAATTTATAACTGGTAGTCCTATTTTCAAATATGAATGGAAGCATACTTAATGGTTTACCCTTACGTATCATTATTAGTGTTTGAAATTGTAAAATTAGTATTTAATTAATTTTTTGTTTTTTTAATTATAATTACCCTACATTTATTTAAACATAATTAACTAACATTTAAGTTGTTCAAATTTCTCACATGATTTATTTGTTTTAATTTTCTAAATCATATTAATATCATTTTTTAATTCTATTTAGTATATTTTCTTATATAGTGTTGATATTTTATTAATTTTTATAATATATTTTTTGAATTTAATTATTATTTAATTATTCATCAACTATTCTTCTTATTATTATTATTATTATTATTCTTTGTAATTATTTTTGTTTAAATCTTGTGAAATTTTAATTTTATAATTATTTTATTTACCCTTATCTATCCTTTGTATCTTGGTCTTTACCTTCATGCAACATTTTAAGTACCCTTACATGAAATCCAAACAACCCTTACGCAACTATCATTCTACCCTTATACAAGTTTTAGAAATTTGTTTCTACCTTTACGTGAGTTATTCTTTAACCTTATGTATGTTTTGAAACCTTGTTGTTACCTTTACGTAACTATATTTTACCTTTAATTAGCTTCTAATGTTACCCTTATGCAACATATGTATTGTTTTGTTTACCTTTATGTGGAACATATGAACTTTAATTTACCTTTATGTAGAATTGATTGTACCTTTACGCATGTCTTATAAAAATTTTTTAACCTTTACATAAGTTTAAAGGTACCCTTACATAACTTTTTAAAAATGTAGTTTACACTTACACATCTTCTTAATCTAACTCTACATGGAACATGAAATTACCTATTTACCATTGCATAGTGTATAAAAGTTGAATCTTACCCATACATATCTTTTCAAATTCCATGCTTAATCTTACATAGTGTGTTCTCTTACCCTTACATAGCTTGTATAGATTGAATCTTACCTTTATGAACCTTTTAGAAAATTTCTATTACCTTTAAATGTCTTTCTTATCACCCTTACATAGTGTATAAAAAATGTGAATTAACCTTACATACAGTTTAGCTTACCTTTATGTAAGTTTCTATTTACCTTTACACTTGATTTATAAAATATGTATTGCCCTTATCCAGCGTATAGACATTATAAGTTACCTTTACTCAAACTATTTCATTTCAAGGTTACCCTTATGTGATATATATAAGTTTTACATTACCATTACATAGCATGGGACTTCCATGATAGTAGGTTTCATCTGTTCGAGCAGTTTTTCCAGAAATGAGGTAGCTACAGTGTAGTGTCTGGGCTGCGGCATAGTGTCTCATAGGATAATTTTTGTGTTTCTACCATAAATGTGGTAGATACAACGTTACATCTGGGATATGGTTTGGAGTCTCATGTGAATTTTTTTTCAATTCTTTCATAAATGAGGTTGATGTGGCATGGTCCTAAGAGCTACACCATGATCCTTGTTTTGTATGGTTTACATGATATTCAAAATATAAGTAACATTAATATGTTTCTATTTTTATTTCCAATAGCTAGTTTTAGATATATATTAAATAATTAGGAAGCACCCATGTAGAGAAGATTCACTGGGTATATTTTAAATAATATTATCTATTAAAAATTTCTCTATAAATAAAGACCATGACATAAAGTGAGAGAGAACAATTATTGAACACACGATTGAGATCTTCAATGGCTATTGTTTCATTGGTTCCATAACAAATAAAATTAAAAGTTCTCCTCAATACTACTAAATTGGTTGGATATGATTGAGTTACATCAACTTTCACACCCTTTTCTCATCTTTTTTAACTTCTATATGGTTTTTCTTTGTTAAATATTGTCTTGTTTTTTGTTATAAAGAGTTGGTTTATGGTTTTCCCAATCAGAAGCAAGTATAGTTTTTTATGATTCTACCAAAAAAAGGAAGGTATTTGAATTATGAATCTTGAACAAAATTCAGGTTTGTATAGTTTTTAAATCCTATAAAAATTTAGGTTGGTTGTGCCTCTAGGTATTTTAAAAGGTAGGGTCTATAAATAGGTTATCACACCTTTAAAAGTGATATTTCTTAGTGGGCGTTGATATTCTCACTGAGTATAGAAGACTGAAGAGTGGAGTATGATCTTAATTATTCAAACTAATATAAGAATACTATGTTCATATTTTTTTTTTCTATTTCATTATATTTTAAACACTACATTACACTACTGTTTTATACAATAATAAATTCTGATTTATTATTTGTTTTTAAAAGTCTTAAAGGACTATTCACCCCCTTATAGTCTATTATTTTAATCTATCTCAAAACAAAAAATGGTATCAAAGGGTGTTTCTTTTAGATATAGTTTTTAATGTTTATATTTTTTATTTACTAACCTTATCCTAGATCTAAAATTATAAGGAATAAGATCAGTTCTGTAAGATGGTGGGTATTAATGCAAATGATTGCTGGATACCTCAAAAGCCCCCATTTTTTATGGAAGTGATTATGGGTATTGGAAATATTGAATTGAAGTATACCTAAAGTGGTTAAGTTTAAATAAATATAAAATCATGTAGAAACCATATGATCTACCCAACACCTGGAGAATCTAAAATTGGCTCATAAACATGTGTCTTTTCCTCCCTTATCCCTAAATTCCCTCACCTAGATACCTGGGATATTACAACATCACCACTATACAATAACCCATCCACAATCTATCTAGGGTGCCGACACTGACCAAATATAAACAAAAATCAACCATTTTGATTAAATCATCCCCAAAATACCAAGATGATGTTGAATGTATCTTTCTACACCATATTACCCTAGTTAAATAACACAAATAAACCAATTCCTTCTATTAACACTCCCCTCCATAGGATTCACATACTCGGTCATGCTCCAACCAGCTTATCCAACACAACGATGGCACCACGCTGACCATGTTCCTAGAATTTATTTGTTCCAACCATTATAATACTATGATCACACACTATACCTAATTCTCATGACTCAAATAACACATGGTTAAATCATTTACACATGTGCACATCATGCACTAGTATTCATCATGAAAAAACAAAGACCATGCATTCAAAGTATACCTATGATTATCACCGATTAATAGGTTTGATTAGAAAACCCTAGACCAATTGCATAAAACTACATTAAACCCAGACCTCATAATGCATGACCACCTTATGGTGTCACACTTAGAATTATCCACTACCCCCAATATTGATCACCCTTCCTGCTATTCTGACCTGAGTGTGTAGATGAACTACAACTACTATGTGTCTATACAGCTTCCATTCCTACCTCAGATTCCTGAGTCTGAATAGATCCCTATCCTTTGGATTTCTATGAGGGTTACCTATAAAATATCTCCAGATACTTTATCTATCCATGCACCCAACACTCTTTTGGTGGCTAGTCACATTGTGCTAAAACATCACTTTTTTCTATACTAGAAATATTTCACAAATGATTCACTCTATGGTGGAAATATTAATCCTCTAATCTGAATTACTTATGGGATCTCCTCATATCCTCACTTTCAAATACTTGAATTTCCACTACTTATATTGTCTGATGTCACTATTAGACTAGGCATACCCCCATCACTCAAATTTCACTTCATTATTAGCACCTAGTTCACTGCCATAGAAAATGATGTCAACTTAAATATGTTTACCTATACACTAATCATATACCAAAGTTCATCCTAAAAAAATTATATCTTTCACAACTAGGAAATAGGCTTATTTCCATGGGACAAATTGTGAAAATATTCCCTGGTATTGTGGTCGTAGGATATGGCCACGGTCCACATAGATCGTGGGCCCCATTACAATTGGCATAAGGTCCGACTTATAGACATGGTTTGTGACTATGGTCATAGGAATCACCCTAGTCCAATGATACCTATAGCCATGGTCTACATAGATTTTTGCCCTAGTTTAAAACTATAACCATGGTTCGTGATCTTGTTCATATCCTTTGAAATTTTAAAAATGACTTGTGAGGTTTGATCCTTGTACCTCTTCTTTATTTCTTATAAGACTTTACCACCAACCTATGATGGATTATAGGTATATATATACATATATGTATATATATTATTATATATTATTATTATTATTAAGCTTTTAAAAAATAAAAAACTCGGTGGGTCCTAGGACCAAAGTTCATAGTCCACATGGTTCATGGCTACATCACAGTCTATGGCCATAGTCCATTTCAAACATGATCATAGCCCTTTACCATGCTCTTTAGATGTATTTCAGAAAATATTTTTGTGTTTACTACATTTTACTACCACAATGGACCCACTTGGTTGTGGCCATAGGCGATCTTATAGTCACGGTCCACATTGACCATGGAAATAGGCTGATTTAGGAAGCCCCACGACCATGGTTCTTCCAATTATGAATATAAAATTGTGATCATGGTTCAATTTTCTATTAGTTTTGGAAACTTAATCCACATGAAAATTTGGTACAAAGCACTTAAAATTTGTGAACCTGGTAGAATAATCCATAATTGATGCCTCCCATTACATTAGGTTCTTTAACTCCCAATATTTATCCACCCTAAATGTCTTAGGTAAGAATTTCTCAAAGAAAATCACCTAAAATTCCTTACACGTCATCCCCTAATGCCTACCTTCTTGAACCTATATGTTCCACCAATGTTGCAATGGTCCTATAATCATATGAATCACTAGTTTCACCCTCAGTCCTGGAGGTATTTTGATCTAGTCAAATATTTTATATACATACATTATCTAGTACTCTATTACCTAGGGTCCACTATCTCCCTGAAATAAAGGAGTATTTTTTGGATGGAACTCTCTAGTTAGATTTTACATATATGACTTTAACTCACTGTGATCCTCAGTCTATTATCTGTATAAAATTCACTAATATCACAATGAGTTTATCATCAGACCACTACCATGAATCTACTAGCCACTCTAGTTACTTTGGTTACCTTGGAACCTCTACATGTGGTGCATGATCATATCCACCCTCAGGGGGTCCAACTTGCTAATGCATCGATGCATGTCCATCTATATTCTCTTGGAACTATAATGATGGTCATCATTATGGCATGTATTTGAAAGAAAAATACCATGCCCAACTCATATATCGCATCTTAAATATCACAGATAGATACACTCCCATGTCTTCTTGTCATGTGTCATACCATTCAGCCTCACAGCCCCACCTACCAATCATAGGTTTAGGTACCACACAAACACACATAAGATCCACATGATTTATAATAATATAAAAACTGTACTTAAAGTGTCCCAAACTTAAACTTACATAATCACAATGTCAATAATAAAAAATGAGTCACTTACATACCCAATACCTTTTAGGTTTAGAATTTTAAAGAATTGTAAAAAACATTACTTATCAAAACCCATATATTTCTCACCTTAAGGAAGTTATTTCCCATATAACCTAATTTTATTGTTCTATAATAAGTCTTAAAAAATATCCCACAAAAATTTTCATACATGAAAATATTTTAAACATATAATAGGTAATACTCTTCTTCATAACCTAGGAAAATAGAAACATAAAAACACCAAGATCAAATGCTCAGTAATGGTAAATATGAGAGATGTTAATTAAAGATCGTAAATGATTATAAAATAAGCATAATTTTATGAGAAAAATACTATAAATTATGAAAACCATACCTAAGAAATCACATATCATAAATCATTATTCATGTCATAAATCTATGTCATAACAAAATACATGATTCATAAGAGTTCATAATCATCAATAATAAATCATGATCCATGAAAGCATATCATAAACATAAGAATATAAAATAAGATTGTTGAAATCACATAACCATATAAAAACATTTCCTTAGTCAATTATAATTTCCAATAACATCATAACATAGTGGATAGGGTCCCATAGTGGATTGGGTTTACTACCCATTCCCATAAACAAAGTGGACAGAGTCCCATAGTGAATTAGGTTCACTCTTTATTCCATTTAATATTTTATCAAGAAATATAAAACTTTAATAAATTCATTAGGGTTATATATAATTCTATTCCCACTCATAACATAATGAAAACCAAACATATATGCTCCAAAAGATCATAAAAATAGTCATCACTACATTATAGACTAATTAACCCATGGGAAAGAAATGGGTTTCATAAAAAAATATTAAAATATATTTATAATCCATATAGAGGAAGAAGTTTGATGTTATAATCATAACATATCCCTATTTTAGCATAAGAAAAAATAAATTAGGCTTACATAGATGAAAACCCAATGGAAATAAAATGGGTTACATAACATTTTCATATAGTAAAACATAAGATAAAAAACAAAAACTTAATTATTTGATACTAAAGTATCAGTCACCCCAAAGATGTATATAAAAATTTCATTTATAGTTTGATCATGAACATTACCATATAATAGAAATATTTTATAAATATAGATGAAAATGGAAGTGAAACTGTTAAAAAACTCTTAAATATTTTGTAACTTTGTTGTAAAAACAAAGTTTTGAGTCACTTCCAAAACTCTTTTCATGAGATTTCAAGGATAATTTTAAAAAAATTATTTTTAAGATAATTTATAATAATGTAATATTGAAAATAAACTATGATTAGTTAAAAAATGTGGAGTGGAAGATAAATATATATATATATATATATGAAATCCCTTTTCAAAAATTTTAAGATAATAATATTCTTTTTTTATATGAAAATGAAAAATTCATAGAATAAAAGGAATATATATTTCTTTGTAAAGACATAAAAACTTTTAAAGTAAGATAAATAATGAATAATGGTTATAATGTCAATAAAATACATTCATGAAAAAAATATTTAAAAAGATATTTTTTCACACATTTATAAAGAAAGTCAAAAAATAACTTATATGAAAAATGTTAAAAAGATTATATTAAAACTTTTGAAATTAAAGTCAAAGTTTATATAAATTTACAATTATAAATCATTTAAGATCATAGAAGAACATTTGTGAAACAAAATAAATAATTTGGATATGGAAGAGAAATATTCTCAACCAAAAAGGAGAAATAAGGCCAGCTTTTCTAATAAGCATTCGTTCAGTCAATTAGAGTACCAATGAGAGATAAAATGGAAATAATACTTGAAAACCCCATAATGAACCATAGGATAATAGAATATATGGGTTTTAAGATATAAATAACATACATTTACCCCAATATAAATTGAAACATAAATAATCTCAATAAAAAGTGATATTGTAACATAAATCCTTACGACTTTGATAAATTTTGAATTAACACCCCTTGAAAGAGAGAACATAAAATGAAAATTTATTTACCATGAATAAAATTTAATCATGATATAATATTTCAAAGTGGTTTCAATTATACCATATAAAATAAAACATGGTTCCCAATATGAAACATGCCTACAAAAATTGAAATTGAGATAAAGAATCTTTACAAAGATCATAACATTTGAAGTAAGAATCAATCAATGGAGTGATTATGTGAAATAAATGTAAATACATATAAAATTTTTAAATAAAACCTAAAAAAATAATATTTCATAACATACATAATCTTTTCATAACACAGTTTATGAAGAAGTGTTATAACCCAATGAAAAGAAATTGAGTTATGAATCCCCTTACCTTGAGTCCCGAATCACCTTGTATATCCAATACCTTCCTGAATAATAAAAATTATATTAATTATATAAAATTTATTTATAATTTTTTAATTTTTATTATCTTGTTATTATCCCATTAATTTTATTTATTATCATTATTTATTCATTTATTAAATCAATAGAGTTCACATCGGTCATTTTGGGGTCATTCAGTTTATAATATCCAAACATGTTTTGTATATTTATAATGATCGAAGGTATTTTTACAATTATTCAATAATATATATAATTGTAAAGGTATAATTTTCATATCATTCCACAAATAATTAAATTTAATTGGTCATCAAATGTTTTCCATCCTGAAAACCTTCTTTAATAAGCCTGTTTTTATTGGTTAAAAATGACTATAATTGTTTACTTTTAATTTCATTATTATAATGGATAATTTAATATTAAAGAATAATATTCATAAAATTAATTGAATATTAATGTTATATTCAATCATAAAATTAATTTTTAAAAATACCCATGAGAAACTTAAATTCATAAAAACATCATCGTTCACATAGATTATGTAAAACCACCACGGTGAGCGATGTTTTTTAAAAGTATTTAAAATAAGGGTAAACTTAGTAAATATGTAATTTTTATAAAATAAATTATATTGTAAATAAAAAACTAATTTATGTTAAATTTTTAGTATTTATTTCTTTATTTAAAGGGTAATAGGATAATTGAAATGAAAATATCGTCTTTGAAAACCCTGTATTTAGACATAGTAATGGCTTATGGAAAAGAGTTTGGTGAGAGGTAATAAGTAATAACACATCATAAATTGATCAAATAGATTAAAATACCATATTAAAGGAACTATTTAATCAAATTGAGTGAATAATTAATATGATTTCAAGATAATCAATCATAATTAATAAAGTTGAAAGAGGCTCGGGAACCCTTACCTTGATCTTTAAGTCGTCACCTTTTTATTAAATTTAAAGCCTTTGGAGAAGAGGATTTTGGTCACACTAGGATATTAAAAAAATTATAATGGAATTTTGTAGGGGGATTTGGTTATATTTTTTAAATAAAACTTAACTTGTATATGTCTTTTGAAAACTTTATATTAAGTCACTTTTTATTTGTAAAATTCAATGGTGCTTTCACAAATATTTAATCTTTTAAGGGTTAAAAATGTAATTTTAATAAGTTAAGTAGATAAAAAATGGGTCATGGATGGTATTTTAGATCATTTATAATCCTAATTGTCTTATTATAATATTTTTATGGTTTTTAAATCAATTGATAAAATATTTTTTAACATTAAATATCCTTAAAGTCATTTATAGGACTATTAGCATAATTTGAATTTAAAAATATCAACATAAAAATATATCTCAAATATAAAAAACTATATAATCACTTATCCTTAAAAATAATCTTTAAAATTCATGAGAAATCATAATTCATCCAAATCTTATCACTTTTGATGTTTTTAAAATCATTTACTTGATTTTTCTACTACCTGCACAAGAGTTGTGTTAACATTGCATAAGTGTTTTAGATAACTATACAATTATTTAAAATTTAAAATAAATTAATATCATGAATATGTTTTATTCATATGTATATTATCATTTATAACCATTCATATTTTAATAACCCTATAGATTTTTGTCCTGGTTTGAGAAATATTGAAGATTCCATGGTTCTTAGTGAGTTTAGGTGATTATATTTATTGAAAACCATTATTAAGGTGATCATTAATTATTAAAGTGCTTGATCTATTCTTTATTAATTTATATATCATTATAGAAAGTTTCATTTTTCTAGAAAGTATTTTTGAGTTTTCTTGGGATTCAGATGAAGAGGTTCTAAGTGAATTTGAGATGGTCCTTGATGTTTTTGAATTAAATTGTCTAATTGTGAAAAGTTATGTATTCCGCCACATAAGAGTACAAGAAGAGTCTTAAAGGGTGTATATAGGTACTTTAACGGACCAATCTGGGTCACTATTTGACCCAGTGCCCGACCCGGTCCATGGCATGACCTGAGGGGAATTCTCGATCCTCACGGGCTGGAAACTAGTGTTTGTGTATCAATAACATGATTTGGGAATGATTTTACCCAATTGCATACATATAAACAAAAAAAATTAAATATGCTAAATTTTAAATTACACAACCAAAAAATCCCTTAACAATTTTTAGAATTGAAGTTTACACTTTAAACAAAAACCCCAAAAAGGAATACATCAAAAAAAACTAAAAAACTCCAACCCAAACCTCCATGCCACATGAGGGACCATATTATCAAGACACCACCACCAAACCCACAAGATAATACCACTAAAAAACCCAACCATGATTACTAAATATCTTGGATTTACCTAGAATAAACAAACAACAAGATCTACATGCACCCAAGAGTGTATGTAGGGTGTGTTCCAAAGCCCAGTAGGATGCCACCCAAGAAATAGGTTCCATGATATAACATTAAAAGATAATATAACATGCTCATCTAAATTCAATATTTAAAAAAACTTCTAAGAAAAACATTTATTAAGGAAACATTTAAAAAGGAACACTTTTAATAAAAACCATTTCAAAAACACTAGCTTAAATAAGAAAGGGATTTTATAAATAGCACACACACTCAAGTGGTCCTCTATATGCCAACGGATGGCACCAAAAAATATATAGTAGAGATATATGGTTGAATCCCCTAGATTTGATCTAGCTTTAGTGGGACACTAGAACTCTGTACCTCAGTGAAAGGTAGTATAGTAACCACAACTAGCAGCGTCCTCATGCACAATCCACTGGAGAGGAGAAACATCCAAAATTCTAGTAGTGATCAATCATCATCGTAGTTTAGTTATTGTTGTAAGCTTCAATCCATCTAAGTAAAACCGGGGCAATCCACTTTTGTATCACTAGTAAACTAGTTATAGTCCACCCACCTAGATACCCGAGATTCCCTTGTTCTCGAGTTAATGTTCACATGTTACACATATCACCATTATCATAACTCAATGCTAGGAATTTCAAGGAAACCACTATTTTCCATAAAACTAACCATTTTCTATTTTACTCACACTAAAACCCCACATTAAATACATTTAAATTTACTCACACAATTCATAATTTTCCCTTTTTACAAATACAAGAAAACATTCAATTACAACCAAGCAAGTCAATGGGCCAAGCCCCTTCATAAACCCACTCGTACACTAAAACCATTTTTAAAACAAGATTTTTATCATTCAAATATTTAACAATTTATACTCAAAATGCATAACAAGGCTAACATTCCAAAAATGATCCATTTTTCATTGAAAATCCCCATTTAAACATACACACACCTCATGTTCCTTTAAAAATACTTTTCGCACCTTCCAAACAACCCCTAAAACCCTTTTTAGAAACATTGCATTATAACACACAAAAAACATATCCATTTCCTTTTTTAGGGTTCATTTCAAACCTATAAACACACCAATAACTTCAAAAACACCGTTCGAACCATGTAATAAAACCAAATAACACATTTATAAACTCAAACAAACATATTAAATCTATCTAATAATGTTAGGGAATGAAACCGCCTACCTATCATGAAGAACCTTCTGGAAAATGATATGAAATCCCATCTGCACCTCAACCTCACCACAAGAAGGTAAGAAGAAACCCTGATAAAGAATATAAAACCCAAAAATCCAAGATTAAAACCCTAAATTGAACCACATAACCACCGGAAAACTAAAACCCCTAAAAGAGAATAGGGAAACCCAAAAAGAAGAGGAAAACAAGAGAGAAGGGGACCTACATGAGAGATCTTGAAGGATCTTCACCAAAAGTGCCCAAGAATTGAAGCTATAGGAGAGGAGGAGGTAGAGGGATTTGATTCTAGGGTTGGGGAGTCTGTGGGGGTTAAGCAAGGGGGCCAAAGGGGTTAAAATCAGAGAAAAAGAAAAATAGGGAAAGCATTTTTAATGAGATGGCACAGTCGCACGGTTAGTCCGCACGGTTTTCCAAACCATGTGAAGATTATGTGACTGCCTATGCCTAAGGATACCCAGTCACATGCTTACCTAGTCTGATGTTCATGGTCATTTAGAGGTTGTGCAGTAGGTTATATCTCCTACCGCACAGTTTCCTGGGTTGGGCGCATGGTTACCACTAAATGTGCACCAACCGTGTGCATGAGCATACCCACCCAAAACTAATATTTTTCTCCAAAAACTCAAAGGAAACTTGAGGGGGAAAGATAGACCAAATATAAGAGTGAATAATACTCCAAAAAAACGAAACTCGTCACACCCGGTTCCCGAGAGACTACCCTAAGACCAAACCAGAACCAAAACAAAATGGGAATTCGAAAACCCAGGTGTGACAGGTACATGCAGCATATGGAATCACATGTAATGGTAAATCCTATCATTCCTTGTTTAAGGGTAACTATGAATGTCTTAAATGTTGAAAATTCAGGATTTTAGGTTTTGTAAGGTTAACCTACGAGTTTTAAATATCATATAAAGGTTCATCACAACTCATGTAAGGGTAAAAATTTGAGGCTACATTGTAGTATAAATTACCACATCATAGTCCTTCATGAAGCTGAAATGTGGAGCGGTGATCTATACATTGTAATGACATGTATTTCACCACAAGAATATGGTTGGAGTTTTTTGGTTCTATAAAATAATAGGGAACTACACCATGGATTTAATGCCTATTGAATAAAGGCAAGTGGAGTTTATTTCTAGTGTTTTTCCATTTGAGATATTTCTACACCATATATAAGAAGCTGCATCATAAGAAGTGGGTGATCCTAAATATTTGGAGAGTGCTACATTGTGGAAGATACACTACACTACAAGGGTTTTTTGGTTGCACCATGGAGGTAATTTCTACATTGGAGTATCCATTCATGAATACAAGAGAATATTTCAGGAGACTCTTAGCTATCTAAAATTAAGTGGACATGTCTGGTTATTCTTAAATGGGGGTTCAAGCTGAAGAACATGATCTTTATGGATACACATTCTATTTTCCATATTTTATATAAATACATGTTGTGTATATGGAGATATTCTTATGAAATTATATTTTAAAAATATAAAAACATCCCATATAGTTATGTTCATGAAAAATAGCCCAAGACTTTTAGAGAATTTAAGAGATATTTATCACTCTTAAAATGGTAGTTATAACACATTTTATAACTATGGTATAAATCAAGAATAAAAATAAAGGAAGAGTTTTGATTGAGTTTTTTTTAAGCTTAAGAAAAGGAAGAAGCAATCAACATCTGATGAATCTCATGGTATCATGAATTTTTATTTGATTCTGAGAATATTTGTGTAGAACAATCCAAATCTGCACTGTGGGAAATTATTTCATGCTTTTTTTGGAGGCTCATAGAATTGTATCTTTATCTTTTTTTACCAAATCAACCTAGTTTATTTGGTGATATTATTCATTTTGTAATCATATTTTGTGATTTAGCATGAATTTGTGATGTTGGGTGTTACTCCTGACATGTGTGGTGATATTCCATGTGAATTATTATAAGTGGGACACACTTGTGCTTATAGTGAAGAGAATCTATGTTTAAGGGGGTAACCAGCCACAATAACGAGTAGGATTACACATTAGATCTGAACCTTTTAAAAATGGTGTGTTACTTGTTCTTTTATTTATTATATGATCATGTGAGGTTGTGATATTTCTATATTGAATGGATTGGACTCTAAAAAGTCACAAAGTTTTATTTCTATTAAAAATAAATTGTAAAAACTTCCCTCCAATGATTCAAACCCCCTACTCAGTAGAGGAAATTGTTCTTGTTAGGCACTTCAATTGGTATCCGATAAAGGTTAAATATATAGGATTCAAGTAGTTCATGTTTGATAATGGATAATATTAATCCATTCAATAATAGAGGCATGCCAATATTTGATATAAAAATTATCACAGTTGGAAGAATTGAATGTTGTCATTTCTTTTATCTCTTGGACTGGAAGTTCATGATATGGCCATAGTAGGCTTTCCACCCTTTCTAAATAATTTTTAGATGATGTTTACTAATAAAAGGAATATTTAATTTGAATAAAAATCACAAAATTGTATTCTCGTATTTTTATCATAGAAATTATACACTAAAGTTATGGGACTACAAACTACAAAAGATATCTGGGATAAGTTGGAGAGAAGTTATGAAGGCAATGTGAAAGTTAAATAGGAAAAGATACATATTTGGATAAGAAAATTTGAAGACGTAAAAATGTCATAGGCTAGATTAATTGATGATTTATTTACTTGATTAAATAAAATTGTAAGTAATATTCAAGGATTTTCTAGGAAACTTGAAGATTCCTCAATTGTGAAAAGGTTGATGATAAATTTTTTGAATATATTTGATCCTAAAATTTCTGATCTTGAATACATAGAATATCATACACTATCTGAGTTACATAATATTCTCATTGCTTATGAAATGAGATATCTTTTGGCTATCAAAAAGAAAGTGAAAGATGAAATAAATTTTGAATCCATGAGGAATATTAAAATTTGTAATCATGAAGATGTTGCATACTCTAGTGATTCTGAGAATGAAGAATAATATCAAAGAGTTATTGTATTAATTTATAAAAGATTTCATAAAGGAATAAAATAAGAATAAATGAACATTTTCTAGTAGATTTTATAGATGTAATGTTCTTGGATACTATGAATTTGATTTTCTATAGAATAAAGGAGCAGATTGTGAATATGAAAATGATAAAAAAAACTCAAGGAAATAATTAAAGAAAAAATTATAAAGAAGATTCAAAGGAAGGTGGAATAAATAAGTGATTTCAAAGAACTAAAAGAATAAATTTTATGAGAAAAATAAGATAAAACTGATCATATATCATGCAGTTATTCTGATTAAGAAACACATGAAAATTTTACAAATTTTATGTCTCATGTTTAAAAAATTATTGATTCATCTAGCGGTGATAAATATAATACATAACCAATAGATTATGAATAGATACTCAAAGATAAACTTGAGGCATGTATTAAAAAAAACACCCTTATCAAGAAAGATAAGAAGAAGCTGGTAAAATATAATAGTAAACTGGTTGATGAAAAAGGTGAGAAATATAAAAGGGAGATAGCTCTTACATAATAAAATAAAAAGATCAGGTTAAAAGCTGCTAAATATGAGAAGATGGTAAAAGATCTTGAAGAAAAACTTTTTTAGAGGGATGAATAATTATTTATGAAACAATAAAAGTTTCTTGAATCTAATAAATAAATAGAAAAAACAAATAATTACTTCAAAAGATCTATTAAAGTTACGGGAGAATCCTCTAAATATTCTGATAAAATTGAGATAAAATCATCATCTAAAAAATCAATTTCCAAAACTATTGGCACTAATAATGTAGGTTTAAATTTTAATTATGGTCAAATATAGACCAATAAAAATAGATATAAATTATTTTCAATAGTACCTAATGAAGTAAGAAACTTTAATACAGCTTCAATTACAAAGTAGAGATGAAATCAAACTTGAATAATTCAGTGGATATAAAATTCTAAACTGAATATTTATGGATGCAGTTCTATTTATTTAGAAAAAATATAGATTTATAGGCTATTTATAGTTTTTTGGTATGTTCATACATAAATCTATACATTTTGTCACAACATGACTTTACTTAAGAGAAGTAAAGAAGCCATGGTAGTAGTTTCAATGAGAAGGAAGCAGTTTCTAGAAGAAAGCATACATAGACAAAAAATGGATACAAGATAACAACACAAAATACATTTTATTTCATTTAAGAGATATGTGGAAGTTTTAATCAAAAGGTTAGTAGAGTAAATAAATTCATGAAAATCTTACCAGGTCAGTTCCCTATCAACGATAAAGGGAAATTAGTTCAATTGCAAAATAAAGAAAAGTCATGATTTCCAAAAAAAAAATTAAAGTGAGTAAGAATACAAAGACATGGATACCTGATAGTGGTTGTTCCTCCCACATGGTAGGTGATGATAAAAATATAAATAACTTTGAGAAACATGAATGAGGTTTACAAAATTTTGGTAATTAATCTTCCTTGAAATTCAAAGGTATTGGAACAGGTCAAATTGAGAATGATAGTTTGAAATAAAATGATGTTCTTTATATTAGAGGGATAAAACACAACTTATTGAGTGTTATTTATCTTTTTGATAATGTTAATGAGGTTTCATTAATGATAAATACATGAATCATTAAAAGTACCAGTGAAAAAATAACTTTTTCTCATGGTAGTAGAACAAATGGGAATTTATTTTTGATTGGTGAACCTTCCAATATATGTTACTTGAGAATAAAATATGATAAAAAGTTATGTAATAGAAGACTTGGGAATATTATCTAAATAAGCCTAAAAAATATTATAAAATATAAAGTGGTAATATACTTACCTAATTTTAAAAGAGATCAATATATAATCTTTGGAACATGACAAAAGGGAAAGATAACTCAAAAGACTCACAAGAAGGTGGATATTTCTTCCACAAAACCATTGGAATTTGACCACACGGATCTTTGTGGGACTATGAGGTACAAATAATCCTAATATAATTTTTATTTCATTAAATTAATAGATTAATTTACTCATATGTCCAATGTTCTCTTCATCAAGCACAAGTCTGAGGTGGTTTGGATGTTCAAAAATGTACAGAAGGCAGGTTGAAAAGGATTGTAGTTGGTGTATCAAAAAACTTAGATCTGATAATGGGAAATAATACATGAGTGATGTGTTTTAAACTTATCTTAGTAAACATGTAATCAATCATTAGTATAACACACCTTATACACAATAAAATAATAGTGTTATAGAGATGAAGAATCGGATCATTGTGGAAATGGACTGAACAATGTTGGATGAGAATAATGTTTCAAAATAATTTTGGAGATAAGAAATGTATATTGCAGTGCATATTCAAAATATATTCCTTTTGATACCTTACACACATTCTACACCCTATGATATGTGGTACCAAAATATTCCTATAGGAAAATATTTCAAGGACTTTAGAAGTCATTATATTGAAATCATTGGAAGCAGGCTGAGAAAGTTTAAATAAAAGGCTCGTGATGGAGTATTTATGGTATATTTATCAAATGGTAATGGATAAATATGTTTTAATAAGATATTTTATAAAAACTTTGAGTGTTATGATATGAAAATTGATGGAAATTTGGGCAAAACAAGTCAAAAAATTCAAGCATATTTTGAGACTTTATAGAAAACAGTGAGTGGATTTCTAAAAATAATGGTTTAAAAGGTTGGTAAAATAATACCAAAAAATATTAATTCTAATTAATAATGTTCTAGTGATTATTAAGAAGTTTCTTATGGTGATATAAATAAATTTCATAAGTTAAATAAATATATAGAAATTGATAATAACATTGGGAATCTGAATGCACCAGTTTGGACCAAAAATAGGCTTAGAGTGGAGAATAAAATAGATCTTATATCATAAGTTGAGCCTAGAATAATGGTTGAGTCTATTTAACATGATGAATGGTTTAATTTATGAATTAATAAATTAATAAAATTGAGAATAAATTTACATGGGAAATTGTGCTAAGGCCGAAAGCTAAAAATGTGGTTGGTACAAAATGGTTTTTTAAGAACTAAATGAATGAGAAATATTAATTAATAAGAAAAAGTAATAGAATTGTTTTCAAAGTATATTATCAAATAGAAGGCTTGTACTTTTAAGAGACTTTTTCTCTAGTTTCTAAACTTGAGACAATAATAATTTTCTTGGTTGTGGTAGCTCATAAGCATTACAAAGTATATCAAATGGATAAAAAGTCTACGTTTCTGATTGGTGATCTTAAGGAAGAAGTATTTATTAAACAACTAGAAGGTTTCATTCTTGATAATGATATTAAAATGGTATTCATATTGAATAAATAACTCTATGGATTAAAATAGGCTCCAAGGGATTGGTATTCCAAACTTGATGACTATTTAAGAAAAATGTGTTTTGCCAAAGGCACTATTGATAGAAACTTATAATTAAAGAAGGATTTATTAGATACACTGATGGTGATTGAATATTCAGATGAAATAATTTTTTAAAGTAATAATAGTTGCTTATGTATAGAATTCACAATGAAGATGCATAAGTAGTTTGAGATTTCTATGATGGGGGAATTAAACTATTTTTTAGGGTAAAAAATTTATCATAATTCGTATTATTTATTTATTTCATAAGAAAATTACATCAAATAAATATTGAGAAAGTTTGGAATGGAATATTAAAAATAGGTTTATACACCTAGATTAATTGTAACAAAGTTTATTAAATATGAAAAATGAAGCAATGTTAATCAGAATAAATTTATAAGTATGATTGAAATCTCTTTTTATCTCACAACATCCAGACCTAACATTGCCTATGTGGTGAATCTATGTGCAAGGTACCAAAGTGAACCAAAGGATTCATACATACCTGAAATTAAAATAATATTTAGGACTGTAAAAAGAATAATTAATTATGTCTTAGTCTACAGATATAGTGTGTATCTAGACTTTCTTGGTTACACCGATGAAAAGTGGGCATGTGACTGTACAGATCATAGATCCATGTTAGGTGGAGTGTTTTTTTTATGGTTGTGTTAGTTGGTACAGTAAGAATAAGAGTTCAGTGACCCTAAGTACAAATGAATTAAGGTATGTTTCATCTACTCATGTAGTTACAAAGGCCTTGTGGATACAGATTCAGCTAGTAAATTTATAGGTTGATGTTCAGAGACCATTGAAGATTATGTATGATGATCAAACTGTTATTGATATTTCAAAAAATAAAATTCAACACACTCGATCTAAACATATTGGAATTATATGTCATTTTATCAAATAGAAGGTGGGTTCAAGTGAAATCAAACATTTATTTATTGGTACAAAGTATCATCTTGTAGATATCTTTACAAAATCTATTCCACATGAGATGTTTCTAGAGTTAAGGTTAAAATTGAATGTTCAACCTTCCCTGAACAATTAATCTTTTATTACTTGACCCCCACGGTCCATTGGGTTATGTTTCAAAAGGGGGATAAATGTTTGTGATGAAGGGGGTTGTAAGTAAAATGTGGGTGTGAGTTTGAGAAGTAAATCCATTTTAGTCACTTGGCCTAAGAATTCTTGTCACCGAATGATGGAAATCTCTCAAAAAAACTATATTATTCTATACTGTGGTGTCAAGATGCATATCCTTGAGATTTTTTTGATTTGACGATTCATGAGTTGAGTCATGGTAAGTCAAGGGGTTTTAGATTATTTTTAACAAATCCAAAGGGTAAGATTAAATAATATCATGGACTCGTGTCCTGGTTTGAGAATGATTGAAGGTTCAATGGTTCTTAGTGAGTTTGGGTTTTTTTATTTGTTAAAAATCATTCTTGAGGTAATTATTAATTCTAAAAATACTTGATTTAGTTTTTATAGATCTATATATCATGGAATAAATTTTCATGATGTTATCAAGTGTTTTCTAGGTTGGATGGAATTCAGATAAAGAGGTTCTAAGTGAGTTTTATAAGGCCCTAAATGTTTTTGAATTAAATTGGATAGTTGTGTAAAGGTATATCTTCATCCACATTAGGGTACAAGTAGAGTATTGAAGGATATTTATAGGTATAGGAAGCATATGGAATCCTACATAAGGGTAAATCCCTTCATACCTTATGTAAGGGTAAATGGGTGCAGTGTAAAGGTTAATAGGTCAGGGTGTGAGGTTGTGTAAGGGTAACCCATGAGTTTTAAATCTTGCATAAAGGTTGACCATAGCTCATGTAAGGTTAATAAGTTGAGGTTATGGCATAGTATAACTTACCATGTCATAGTCCTTTATGAAGCTGAAATGTATAGAGGTGACCTCCACACCGCAAGGGTATGTGATGCGTCACATGAATATGTTTGGAGTTTTGTGGTTTGGGAAAATAATAGGGCTCTACACTATGAAGTTAATTCTTATTCCAAAAAGGAAAGTGGGTTTTATTTTCTAAGTTTTATAATTTGAGATATTTTTACACCATAGATAAGAATCTATGCCTTAATTAGTGGGTGGTCCTAAATATTTGGAGAGTGTTGCACCATGGAAGATGCACTACGTAGCAAGGGTTTTTTGGTTGCACCATGGAGGTAATTGATACACTTTAGTATCCATGCATAAATATTAAAGAATATTTTGGGAGACTCTTAACTATATACAAATTTAGTTAATGTGTATGATTATTCTTAAATGGAGGTTTAATCTAAAGACCATGATAAACATGGGTGCACATTCAGTTTTCCATATTTTATGGAAACACATGCTATGTAGATGGAGATATTCTTTAAAAGTTATACGAAATAGATATGAAAATATCCCATTAGGTTATTTTCATGGAAATTATACCATGACTTGTGGAGAATTTAATATTAATTTATGACTCTTAAAATGGAAGTTATAGAACATGTGATAATGATGATATAAAGGTAGAAGAAAAATAAAGAGTTTTGATTGAGTTTTTCTACTGCATAATAAAAGGAAGAAGAAGAGGGGTCTAAAGTTGAGGTTAGATATCTAGTGATCAACATATGATGAATATCATGTTATTAGGAATTTTGATTTGAGTATGAGAATATTTTTGCATTGAAATTCAAGTTTTCACTATGGATAATTCTTTATTGTGTATTCTGGAGGCTCTTGGAAGTGGATATTTATCTTTTTTTGTTGAATCAACCAGGTTTATTTAGTGATATTCTTAATTTTTTAATCATATTTTTTATTATAGTGAGAATATATGATGTTGGGTGTGACTCCTTGTATGTGTGGTGTGATTACATGTGAATTCTTATAAGTGGAAATCACTTGTTCTTATAGTGAAGAGAATTCATGGTTGGGGGGATAACTAGTCAAAACAAGGAATATGTTGGGTCTAAACCCAATCCCACATCATTTTCTTCAAATTATGGTAGCTCACATATAATATTGGATGGTAAATTCCTCCTAGAACCCATGGGTTTTAAGATGTAACCACATAATAGCCTATGTTTTGGGCCTGAAAGACCTAGTTCTTGAGAAAATCTATCCAACAAGTGGTATCAAATGGATGGTGCATCCCATGTGTGATATAGGGTGGAGTATTTCTTAAAAACTAGTTTGACAATGATAATGATGGATCGGGTTGGAGAATGTGGATCCATAGTGGTGCCTTGTATCAAAATTTTGTCTAATAACAGTGGGAAGGTGACATGTCTTAGTGAAGAGAGAAATAGTAGTGCAAGTGAAAGATGATTTGGATCAAATGGATTATCATTGAAGGGAATAACCAATTGTGTGGTATTTTTCGTGAGGGGAGGATTCTTGGGTGAAAACCCAATCCCACATCGGTTTCCACATAGGATGGTGGATCACATATAATCTTTTATGGTCAATTCCTCCTAGAAACCATGGGTTTTAGGATGGAACCCTAGAATGGCCTATGTGTTGGGCCTGGAAGACCTAGGGTTGGATAAAATGGATCCCAATAGAATATGATTCCACATTGGATCTGAACCTTGTAAAAATTTTGTGTTACTTGTTCTTTTATTTCCTACTTGATCATGTAAGGTTGTGATATTTCTATTTTTAGTGGATCAGACTATAAAAAATCATAGATGTCTATTTCTGTTGAAAATAAATTGTAAAAAATATCCTTCACTAATTCAACCTCCATTATCATTGGAGGAATCTGATCTTGAAATTATATTAAATATTGTAGTTTTATAATTATCATTATTATGAAAACATATTAAAAATATTAAGTGAGTTAGAGTAACATTTTTATAAATACTTAATACTTAATATAAAAAAAGGTCAAATTTTGAGTCATGTGGGCCCAAATTTGACTAACAATGAATGAAATGTGAGGGGAAGTTTATAAATTACTTATATAATAATTTAAAGATATTTTTTTATGATATTTTATATTTCCACCCTTGGTTTAATACTTTTACAATTTTTACCCTTTACCACGGTGACTAATTTTTACATAAGTAATTTATTTTTATGCTAAAAAATTAACTTATCATGTAATTTGGACCTTATAATTCCAAATATGAAATTAATTTTATTTAATTAAATTTTAAAAAGTGATAAAAATGAATTCTAAAATAAAAAATTCATAATTCATTAAAATATTTTTTAGAAAAATATATATTTTAAGGATTAAAATGCATTTAGGATAAAATTATAAATGTTATTACAACATCTCAACACCCAATTTCAAGTACTTACATTAATTTATTTTGAACACATTTTTGGACCTTATCTCGGGTTATTTTGGGATACTTACGAAGTTTTTTAAGGTTTCTAGGCCTTTTCATGGCAGGCACACAGTTAGATAAAACTATGTGGATCAGCCCAGGAAACGGTGCACCTTATGTTTGAGTCATAGAGGAGGGTTCATGGTTAGGCACATAATTAGTACTGACCATACAGTCTATCCCTTAAGCCATGTGTCTTAATATATTGGGTTCATGAATGGTTAATATACAGTTTGTCAAACTGTAAAACCAAACTATGTACCTCGTTCAGTGGCCCAAAAAGGGGTACATGGTCTGTTAAACTATGTGGACAAACCATGTGATGTGTATTAATTATTCTGAATTTTCATTTTATAACCCAATAATTAACCAAATTTCCACATTCTTCTCTTAGTGGAATAATATCTCAACCAAATATCCTTCACTTGTATATTTTGGTGATTCCTTGTCTCCTGATGATTTATTTATATATATCTTTGAGTGTTGGATCTATATTTTCAAAGGTATATACCCATTTCTTATTTTTATTTCTTGATCTTCAATATCCACTCTTATTCTCTTGAATGGAATCATAGATCAGGTATTTTGATGCTAGATATATGGTTTTTCCTTTATCTAATTTTTTTTCATATAGACCCATCATGAAATTGGGATTCATTGTTTGTATCTTTGTTGGTCATTGTGAGTTATTCAAGGAACATTATGGTATGTGTTTTCGCTGTCTATTTTTTGTTATAAAGATGATAAATTAGAGATTTTTATTTCATAGTTTTAGTTCTAGGATCCTCCCTTGATCATTCTAGCCCTTCCTCCAATTGTGGATCCCTTGTTGGGTGTTGATGATCTTTTAAATTGAGGTAGGTGGTTTCATAGGGAAATTCCTATCAATTGAAAAGTTTATTTATTGATTGATTTGAAATGAGTTTCCTATAAATTTATAAAGCATGATTTGAGTTTTTTAATAAATGTTTTGAAAAGTAATTGTGTTTATTAAACCTCTTCGGTTATGTATTTTCAAATAAATTGATTATTTTCAAGAAATGTCTTTGAAAAGAATGAATGATTTGGTGAAATATTTTGATGATGATTCTTGAGAAATGAAGGCATGAAATGTTTTATAATTTTTAAATGATATGGATTGTTTTGAAAGGAATGAATTTTGATGAAAACCATTTGATGTTGGTTTTTGAAATGAAATAAAAAAATTTGAAACTTAAACTTGGGGACGATTTGAAATGATTAATTAAATGATTTGAGATTGATTGAAATGAAATACATCCCCTTGTATGATTGATTTCCTTGAAGTACATGGGATCTTGGGTAGTTAGGTAGGAAGAACACACACTAGGCATGTATTGTCTCTAACTGGTTTTAGATTGATGATGATAACAATGAATAAACATGTTGAGTGTAGGGAGATCATTATTTGGGGTGTTCGCCTATTCCCCCTAGGCTTGGGATCTAGGGAAGTGTACACACCTATATTCATGTTTCAATGATGTGTGTGAGAATCCCTGTAACCAAACTTTGGGACTCTTGAACATGGTTTTATTATTGTAAATTGTTTATATATTTTATTGTTTGGATGAAATTATTATTCATGCTTGTATAGATAGAAATGGTTACTCGTGCCTATTTTAATAGAAATGATTAATCATTACTCTTTTATAGAAATTATTTTGTGATAGTTTTATTATTTACATTGAAATGATTTGAAAATAATATTTTGGTCATGAATTGTGAAAATATTATCATGCCATAATTTATTTAAAATTGATCATATTTGGTTTATTTGATATGGATTTCTTATGTAATACTTGGTGAGATCCTACTAGGATTTGTTTCTCACAACCTACCTCCTTTGGGATTTTGTATAATTTCTTATTTCAAGTATAAGAAAAGGGAATACCCCTCTTGGAGGTGGTGGGTGTTCTTAATAGTGGGACCCTGGGAGTTGGCAGTGACTGGTTGTGCATGTGATTCACTTGTTATGAGCAGAACCTGTGATGGTGTCTTGATGGTTTTATGTGAAAAATTTGGTTGACGCATCATTTTTGGGACTTTTATCTGTCTTCTTGTAGTTCTTTCCTCTTGTAGATTGTTTTTAATACTAACTATTTATTGATTCTTATCCACTAATTTGTATTGATGAGTTGGAAAAATCATTCCATCTTGATTGTATTTGATGCCCAGGCACTTATTGCTAGCCCATGGAGATCGGGAATAACCTTCAGGCCATGTCAGGATTAATTTGGGTAGTGTTTATGTGGTTTATCGGGTTTGGTTCATGAAAAATTGGTATCATATGTATTTATATCCTTTATTGTATTTCGATATAAAATTTGGGATGTCTTGGTAGATAGGAGACAGGATTTTCGAGACTTAAGGGGTAGGTTATGAGTGATTTCATGGCCAAATCACATCATAGAGAACCTTGAGTTACCATGGGAATTTGGGAAAATGTGTCTTTGAGGAGTTTTCTGATCTGATTCTATACTTTTCCCAAGCCTTGATATGAGATTTGTGTTTCCAAGTTGAATTTTTATTAATAGAGTTGATGTTCATGTATCTCTTAACTTATGTTTCCTTGTTATCTCTTGATGTTTTGAAGTATCATGCCCCCAAGAAAATGTTTGAACAAACTTAAAGATGGAGATACTGATGAATCATAGAAAGTGAACCCTCTATTTGATCATAAACTTGTATAGGTTATTGTGTGTGTGGTTCAAGATCTAGGCTAAGTAATTGCACCTATTCTCGTTCAGGCTGTAGAGGTTATACCTTAGAGGGAAAATAACAGAGATCATATCCAGGAGTTTCTTCATCAGAAACCACTATCTTTCCAAGTAATTAATGGTCATCAAGATGTATAAGATGGGTTTAAAAATATTGTGAAACTCTTTTAGTTTTTAGAGATTTAAAATTCTATTAAGGTGAATGTGTTATTTTCAAACTTGAAGTTTATAGAAAGAGGTTTTGGGATACTATAGTTATGGAGAAGAAGAATGAGGTATTAGAGTGTAAAGTATTCAAGAATCATTTCATGGAGTAATTCTATCCAAAATTGATAGTAATGGATAAGTCTATGGTGTTCTCCAACCATAGTTAAATTGAATGTAAAGTGATTCAATATTCTAATATTTTTTCTAAAATTTCTTAGTTTTTACCTAAGGTGGTGTTGAATAAGAAACTTAAGGCCTAGAGGTCTGATATGGGTCTTCAATCAGATATTTGATCTCAGGTATTTATATTTAATCTTACATCATATGTAGATGTTCTAGATGGATCTTTGATGGTGGAACAAGACTTGGTTGGTAAGTCAGGGTTGATGGGATTTCCTCCTACTCCTAGTGGAAGATTTAGTGGTCCCATTAAAGGGAAGAGGAAGTAAAATGAGTCTAATAGTGGAAACAATGGTAGTGATTCTTGACAACTGAATTCTTTTAAATCATCAATAGTATCTCTTAAAGGAACACTGACTTGTTTCCAATGTGGCAAGGTTGGGCACTCGAAACATGCTTGCATAGAGGCATTGAAGATATGTAGCTCTTGAAGATATCCAGGACACTTGAAGAGGTTTTTTCATTTTTTTACCACTCCATGTAGTGGTGCAGTCTTGTCAACACTGAGAGGATTTGTGCCACATAAAGATGCTTCAATAATAGTAGGGTTCTAGCCACAAGCATCAAGAACAAAGCTTCTTCATACAGTGGATGATTCTCCAATGGGAACCAATGTGAGTCCTATGATAGTGAGAGGTACCATTATTATTTCTTCGTCTTTAGTGACTTCTTTATTTGAAATCAGAGCCTCTCATTCTTTTTTATCAACCCTCATTGTGAAATTTTTGAATCTCCCAATGAAGCTTATGCCTTATATGATAGAAATTACTATACCTATCAAGATGAAGAGGGAGTGGGGACTTCATTACCCCTATTTTACTTTCTATTTATCAATAATAGTGTACTTTTGAGACTTTTTGTAACACCCTAAGCTTCCACGGTATGCTTCTTTTTAAATAATTCAATAGCTTGCGCTACACGCAACATCGAGTTCGAGCACACAACGACCTATCAAACTAGCCGTTTAAGAAGCTATTATGAATTGTATTAATCAAATTTTGAATTTTATATATTATATATAATTTTAGAATTCATCTTATGTGTTTCTTAGACATAATATAAGAATAAATTCAATTTTTCAGATAAAAGAAGTATTTTTCAAAAAAATATAGTTTTACCTCCATTTAATGGAGAACCCTTTTTAAATCCAATATTTGACACTTTTATATATTAAATTTGAAAAAATAAACTTCTTATTTAGAATAAGGATATAAAAATTTAGTTTGGATAAATTTTTGGTGTTTTTCTGATAACTTTCATATTTTAATGAATAGTGAAAAATACTACATTTTAATTCAAAACTGTTTTTTCATCTAAATTATTTATAGAGTTAAATTATATTTTTAATTGGTTTTAAAGTTTAATTGTATTATATTTTTATAATTTAATTAAATTTTAATCATTATAAGTAATTTCACATTTAAATTGGACATAAACACATGTCAATCATTTGATAGTGTTTACTTCTTAAAAACACGCTTTTTGGTTTTGACAACGGGAATTAATTTTAAATTAATTACTACAGCTTTTATATTTTGAATTTGGAAAAATAGATTCCATATCTGGAATCATAGGTTACAAATTTTTTAAATAGTTACCTTTTATTTTTGGACATTATGAATAGTAACTTCAGTAATTATGTTTATTTACCATGGTTAAAGGGTAAATCAGGTAAATAAGGGTAAAAATAATATTATAATAATATAAAACTACCCTAAAACGTGCCCTAATATTATTTCATGATTCATAGGCTACAAAAAAATCCTTAGGCATAATTTTTATCATTTTTTTGCCACTTGGGTCAGATAATGACATGTTATAATAATTAATTTAAAGTAAAGAGAAATATAACATAAACATGTATCTTTTTACTAAAACAATTTTAATTTTGGGTTATATAACTAATATATTTGACTATAAATATTTCTAATAAATATAAAAATATTTCCTAAATCATTTTATTTTATTTATAATTTTTATACATTAAATAAATAAATTTATTTATGACACAATAATGATGTAGTGATTACCTTATTAATGAATGATTGAAATAAATGATATTATAAATATTAAAATAAATGTAATTTGAGATTTTTAATGCCATACACAAATTTTTTGGATAAAATTAACATGTTAGGGATGAGTTAATTATTTTTTCCTAAGTAATCAAGTTGTTATGACATTAAAAAAATCAATTACTAAATAGTGTCAAAATTGAAATAAATGAGTTTTTAAAACAAACAATATTTTATTAAATGATATAACAGTCATAAAAATGTAAGATTCATCCAAATGACTTAGATAGTGTTACAAATTTTATTAATTATTCACTTGAGGTTCTATTATCATTTTATAGTAACTATATTAACTATATAGTATAAAAATACAAGAAGACAAGGTAAGAGTTACCTTATTTAACTAAGGGTTAATGCCAAAATATAAGGTTAAATTTGTGACCTAAACTTGTCTAAAACATACTAGTTGAGAGGATTTAGACCCATAATCATATTATCCTATAAATAAATCACTTTTAATCCATTATAAACCTAAAATAAATTTTTAATAAATTAATATTTCAAGCTTTTCCTAAAATGCCCATCACCTCTCTTATAAAAGGGCACTTCTCATTCTCTTTTATTCACACCTCTAAAGCCCTTTGGATCGGCCAAAAACTGCCCAAATATCTTAAAAACTTCCCTAAATTCATCTTAGAGGCCTCACTTTGGTAATAAAACCAACTTAAGGAGTTTTTTTTTCAAATCAAAAAGATACACCCGAAGAAGAGGTAATCATTTTATCACCTCTTTCAAAGTTATTTTCTTCTTTTACTTTATCTTTCTATGTTGTTTCCATACCAAAGTAATAAATACAGTATCATAAATATACTTATATTTTATTATAATCATGATAAAAACATATTCATCATTTTATCCATCCTATTAATGATAATATCACCATGCGTGCGTACGTACGGCTTACCGTCTCCACACCATGGTGTAAACTATTTTTCATCTATACTTTATTTCGACAGGTATAATTATAAGGCCCCAGCCTTAAACATTACATAATATTTAATTAAGTTGATAATTTACATTTAGGATCTTTTTAGGTTTAGATATTTATAGAATTAGGTCATAACTTATACATAACAACTTGAATATTACATGTAGACAGTTCTACTTAGTATCCATTTTTTCATAAAATAAAAACTCTTAAAAGAAAAGAAACATGTTTAGTTACATTTTTTAAATAGAATAAATTTTCCTTGATCCCATCCTTGACCCTATTCCACTTTAAGTCTTTTTAAAAACATTTCAAAAACTTGGGATGATCATAAAAATATCAGTAAAAAATACATAAAGAAGGAAAACTATTAGTTTTTCAAAACAACAAGTAAACCATGAATACTTTATCATAAAGTAATACTTTTCACCTTAAAGAAGTATAAAAAACACTTCACTGAATATAATCTCATTTCTTACCCTTTTTGTAACCAAAAGATTACCATAAAGACAATAGAAAGCAACATATAGCATATAAAGGTAACTTGGGACATAAACATACTTAAATGAAATAACCATATAGTCGACTACTACACATATCACTAAATGAAATAACCATATGGCTGACTTCCATACCCAATTCATTGGAGGTTATAACATAACCACCCATCCCTGGTTTATCATGGAACCACCCGTAATTTGGTTTATCACGTAACCACCCATCAAATGTCCAAGTACAATTATATAATCATAACACATAAAATATTGAAAATATCAACATTTCACTAATAACATTTCATTTGAAATCACAAGAAATCATTTCAATATATTGAAATACTCAATCCATTTCAAAAACCATTTTTGATACCAAAACACCAAAAATGGAATAAGGGGTTTCTTTTTCCTTTTAAAAACATTAAGGCTTATAGAGGAAGCCAAATAACGATTACAGCGGTAGAGAGGTCATTGTCGCCGCATAAATTAAAGAAATTCCTTTTGTCATTTAGTAAAACACTTCGTAAAAATAAGATTCCCTTTGAATGAAAGTAAAATTAAAAGGGTTTTATTATACACCGTATAAAATAAGGAGGTATATGTTATCGAAATATGCCTCAATGAAAGGAGATTGAGATGAAGTCCCTTACCTCGGGTCCGACTTGACTCGTTTGTTTTTAATTTCCTGAATAATAAAATTAAGTTAATTTCTACTTGCTTTAGAACCTTTTTAAATTTTATTATTCCTTTTATATAAATTATTACCTTAAAATAAAAATTAGTTAATTATTTGAGTTCATATCAGACATTTTGTCGATGTTCGGAACTTGAGTCAAAAATGAACTTGTTATAATTATAAATTTTCCATGTGGTCAAAATTACCTTATATCCAGAATGATATTCATGATTTAGATATCATATATATCTTATATATCTAGTATATATTTATTTATAATAGTTCATTTCATTTGGATATAAGAAATGAAATGCATCATTCATGGAGACGGTAAATCGTACGTACGCATGAACGCTACTTTCATTTCTTTTTCATATTTAAAGGAATTAAAACTAAATGATACATAGGTATATTATAATTACAGTATAATATATATGTTATATATTTTACATAATTTTATTAATTCCATCCTCTATACATTCTATGTATAGCATGAACGAGTCATATCACTTTGAGGGGACGGTAGTCCGCACTTCCTCAAATGAAATTATCATATTTATACAACATAAAAAGCATAAAGATATGTTCTAAATGAGAATTAAAAAAGAATATAGATAAAATAAACATAATATATATCATATATAAATATATTTTCATCATAATGTCCACCTTAAGAGGTGGTCGGAGAAGATTGAACAATCATCGTTTTGTGAGGCAGTAGTTCGTCGTCCACAGAAACAATATGTTCTATACCCATTAGACAGAGGTGTGTGTAAGTGTAGTTAAAATAATTATTATAAAAACAACCTAGTATATTTATGATACTGTTTTTGTTATGTAAACAAATAATAATAAGATCATATGTAGTGGAGGAAGAAAAATAATGGAAAGGAACTTGAGAGAAGACATTACCTTAAATCGGATAAATTCTTTTGATTTGAGCCTAAGGGATATCTTGAATTGCCTTATTTATAGGTGAAGTATTCTAGGAGGAATATATAGATGTTTTAATCTTATTTGTGCAGATATTGGATGATTCAATTGGCTTGAGAGGTGTGAGTAATGGGTTAGAGGTGATGACTTTTTATAAGGGGGAGGAGGGGCTCTTTAGGAAAGTTTGAAAGTATTATTTTATTATAAAATTATTTTTTATTTAAAAAGGTATAAAACTTATTAAATTAAAATATAAGATTACTATTGTTCTAAATAAAATCATCCAATAATAATTTTATGGGTTTTGGATATTTTTTAATCCTTATCTTTTTTAATTAACCCTTTTTTACTCATACTGATTTATCAAGCCTTTAACACTTTGAGAATCAAAATAGTTACCAAAACATGATAAATATAAAATTAAAGAGTCAATAATAAAATTTTAGACTTATTAGAACTATTGGGAAGAATATTATATTTTTTGGTATTTTATAATTTTTAATAAAATATTATTTTATTTAAAAACTCATTTATGTCAATTTTTATACTATTCAAATCATGACTTTTTAAAAATCCATAACAACTTTATTAATTTAAAAAAACTTCTTTAATTAAAATATAAAAAGTCATAATCATCCCTAAAATTCGTTTATGGAATAAAAAACTTAAAAATAAATTTATTTTAATATTTATAATATCATTTATTTAAATCTTTCATTAATAAGGTAATCACTACATCACTATTGTGTCATAAATAAATTTATTTATTTAATGTCTAAAAATTATAAATAAAATAAAATGATGTAGAAAATATTTTTATATTTATAATTAATATTTATAGTCTAAAATATAACTTATATAACCCCATATAAAATTTTTTTTACTATAAGACATATGTTTATGTTACATTTTCCTTAACTTTAACTTGATTTTTATAAAATGTCATTTTCACTTACAAGTGGCTCCATGGGGTCCCAAAATAGACCCAAGGATGCCCATGGTTATAAATGTATCATCCAATAGTTTTAGGACATGTGTTAGGGTAATTTAATATTATTATAATATTTTTTTACCCTTATTTACCAGATTTACCCTTTAACCATGGTAAATAAAATATTTACTGAAGTTACTATTCATAATGTCTAAAAATAAAAGTTACCTATTTACACAATTTGAACCTCCTGGTTCCAAATATAGAATCCATTTAACCAAATTCAAAACATATAAGTTTCATAAATTAATTTAAAATTAATTTCCGTTGTCAAAACCAAAAAGCGTGTTTTTAAGAAATAATAACTATCAAAAGATTGACATGTGTTTATGTCTAATTAAAAAGTGAATTTACTTCCAATGACAAACATTAGATTAAATGGTAAAAACATAATCTAATTACACTTTAAAACCAATTAAAAAGATAATCTAACCATATAAATAAATCATATAAAAAGACGGTTTTGACTTAAAATGCAGTATTTTTCGCTATTCATTAAAAATTGAACTTTTTCAGAAAAATACCAAAAATTTATAAAAAGTAAATTTTGTTGTCCCTATTCTAGAGAAGAAGTTTATTTTGTCAAATGAAACATATAAAATTTAAAAATAAACAATATTTAGAAAGGGTTCCCTATCAAATGTTGGTAAAACTACCTTTTAAAAATATTAGAGTATTTATGCTTAAAATTGGATTCATTATCATTTTAATCCTCTAAATTTTATTGGATAAATTTAAAAACATTAAACAAACATGTTTAATCATAATATGGTTAGTTCTATTCATTTTTTCCAATACAACGGCTAGGTATTAACTACCATTTAAAATAATAATATTATATTATTATTATTTTTCTCAGTATGACTCAGCCTTGTGTGCAACATGAGATTTCGGAGAAACCCATTATAGCGTGTCGGGGATGCCATCGAAAATAGCATCCCCTTTAAAGTAAATAATTAATATCTTATTCATAAGTATTAATACAAATCAAAAGTAGTATTCTATAAATACCTAGGTCGTTACATCCTTCCCCCTTTTTGGGAATTGTGTCCCCGCAATTCTATTCACTTATCAAATAAGTGGGGGTTATTTATCCCTCATAGCATTTTCAAATTCCCATGTTACCTCTTCAACCATGTGGTTTTTTCACAAAACATTTACCTGATGAATTGCCTTATTTCGCAACACTTTCTCTCTTCGGTCAAGAATCTGGACTGGTTGTTCCTTATAAGAAAGATTCTCTTCCGACTGAACTACCTCTGGACTCAAAACATGATATGGATCTGGCATATACTTTCTCAAAATTGAAACATGAAAAACATTGTGTACCAGGGATAAAGTTGGAGGTAAATACACTCTATAGGCAACTGATTCAACTTTCTCTAGGATTTCATAGGGTCCAATGAACCTCAGACTTAGTTTTCCCTTCTTACCAAAATGCATCACACTTTTCCATGGAGAAACTTTGAAAAATATATGATCACTTACCTCAAAATAAAGATCCTTCCTTTAGTTATCCTTATAACTTTTCTACTCTCTCTGTGATGTCCTCATGTGCTTCTGAATTAACTGAACTTTTTCTTCCATCTCTTCTACCAATTCTGGTCCCATAAACTTTCTTTCACCTACCTCATCCCAAAAAGCTAGAGTTCGACACTGCTTTCCATATAATGCCTCAAATGGAGACATTTGTATACTGGAATGAAAATTGTTATTATAAGAAAACTCAACTAAAGAAATATGTTGGTCCCCAATTCCCTGGTAATATATTGAAGAAGCACGTGACATATCTTCCAAATTCTGAATTTTTCATTCTGACTTCCCATCTGATTGAGGATGAAAAGGTGTATTGAAATTTAATTCAGTACCCAATGACTTCTAAAGGCCTTTCCAAAAGTTATAAGTGAGCCTAGGATCACAATCAGATACAATAGAGAGGGGGACTCCATGCAACTTGACTATCTCTTTAACATACAACCGGAAAATTTGATCTAGAGACAAAGTATATTGAATAGAAAGTAAATGAGAAGATTTATTCAATCGATCAATAATAACCCAGATTGAATTATTACCTCGATATGTCTTTGGTAATCCCATAAAAAAGTCCATGGATATATTTTCCCATTTCCACTCTAGCACTGGTAATGGTTGAAGCATCCCTTTCGGTAACTGCCGCTCTGCTTTAACCTGTTGACAAGTCAAACACTTCACATTAAAGGCAGCAATATCTCTTTTCATTCCATCCCACCAGTAATACTCCCAAATATCTCAGTACATCTTAGTACTACCAGGATGAACTGAAAATGGAGAACTATGAGCTTTACATAACAACTCTTTCTTTAACTGTGAATCACAAGGCACACATAATCTCTTTCTAAAACTCAAAACATAATCTTTATTGATATTAAATTCAGGTAACTTACCATTCTAAACCTACTCTACCTTTTTCTGCAACTCAATGTATTCCTTCTATGCTTGCTTTATTCTATCTGCTAGAGACAATTTCACTGCCACCTGAAACAAAATAGAGGAATTTCCTGCACCAAAAACTTCTGTGCCAAAGTTCGTCAAATTTTTAATCAAATGATCTTATTCCAAACATAGCATGGTTAATGTAGCATTACTCTTTCATCTCAAAGCATCAGCCACTTTATTTTCCTTTCCTAGATGGTAATGGATCATTCAATAATAATCCTTGATTAATTTCATCCATCTCTTCTGTCTCATGTTTAATTCCTTCTAAGTGAATATATACTTCAAACTTTTGTGATCGGTATATATTTCACATTTTACACTATACATATGATGCCTCCAAATTTTTAAAGCAAAAACAACAGTAGCTAATTCCAAATCATGTGTAGGGTAATTTAACTCATGAGGTTTCAAAGGATGTGAATCATAAGTAATTACATGATCATTCTGCATTAGGACACAACAATGTCCTTTCAACGAAGCATCACTGTAGATAACAAACTCACCATTTCTGGAAGGTAATGCCAATACTGGAGAATTCACCAATCTTCTTTTCAATTCCTGAAAACAAACATCACATTCTTTTGTCCAGATAAACTTAACACCTTTTTTAGTTAACTTTTTTAGTGGGCTTGATAACCATGAAAAATTTTCAACAAACCTTTGGTAATATCCATACAAACCAATAAAACTACGAATCTCAACTATATTTGTGGGTCTTAGCCATTCTTTAACAACTTTTGTTTTAGCAGGATCAACAGTTATGCCATTTTTTGAAACAATGTGACCAAGGAATGAAATTTTTTGTAACCAAAACTCACACTTAATAAATTTCCCATACAATTTCTTTTCTTTTAAGGTTTTCAAGACAAACCTTAAATAAATTTCATATTCCTATTTACTTTTGTAATATACCAAAATTTCATCAATAAACACAACCACAAACTTATCCAAGAACTCATGGAAAATTCTATTAATAAGATCCATGAATACAACAGGTGCATTGGTTAACCTAAAAGGAATAACTGCAAATTCATAATGGCCATATCTAGTACGAAATGTAGTTTTCGGAATGTCTGCTTCCTTTACTTTCAACTGATGGTACCCCGACCTCAATTCAATCTTCGAAAAATACTGAGCTCCCTGGAGCTGATCAAACAAATCATCGATATGAGGCAAAGGATAATTGTTATTAACATTGATATTATTCAAGGCTCTATAATCAATGAAAAGTCTCATTGAACCATATTTCTTTTTAACAAACAAGATAAGAGCACTTTATGGCGATGTGATAGATCGAATGAAACCTTTATCTAACAACTCCTGCAATGGTTTCTTTAACTCTAAAAGTTCAATTTGATCCATTTGATAAGGGGGTTTTAAAATTTGATTAGCATTAAGAACTAAGTCAACAATAAATTCAAATTCCTGGTTAGGTATAATACCAAGAAACTCGTCAGTAAAAACATCAAGATAATCATTTACTACTAGAACATCATTAATATGAATAGTTCATTTGTTTTCAGCAATATATGCAAGGTAACATTCATTTCCATATTTCACTAGTTTCTCAGCTTTTTGATATGTTATTAGAGATAAGGGTTCATTCTTGTACACAAACTGAAAGTTTTTCTGAAAAGAAACCTCTTTAGATCTACAGTCAATCTTAGCATGGTAAACAGAAAGCTAGTCCATTCCAAAAATAACATCAAACTCTACTAGAGGAAAAATAACAAGTTTTGCAGGTAACTTCTGTCCACAAATAAGGATAAGAATATTCTTATAATTTTTTTGTCTCAAAATATCTTCTAGGTGCTTTTACCATAAGTTCAGGATTCATATCTTGAGATGGAATTCCCAATTTACTTGAAAATTTCTCAAAAATGAAAGAATGGGTAGATCCTTAATAAAACAACACATTGGAAAAATCTGAAAAAACAAGTAACTGATACCACTTAATTTAATGGTCCTGCATCAACCATTGTAGTAGCAAAAAATTTTCCCCATCCTTATGCTTTTGATCTGTTTGGTTTCCACCCTGGGTAATCAACTTTGGACACACATTGGCATAATTCCCAAACTCATTGCAACTAAAACATCTTACTATTGGCTTTTCATTGCCTAATTGATCATATTCCTTATAGTTATGAGAAATATTACCGGTCTTACTACACCGTAAGCACTTTCTAAATTTTGAGATACATTCTCCAGGATTCTTTTTACCACACTTATCACAAGATGGAAATTTAATTTTCTTAGCCCCAGGCTTCTTTGATGAATTCTTTCCTTTTGTCTACCAACTGGACCTCTTCTTTTTTTTTCTCTCTTGGAACACCTGATCATAAGAAAACTCCATTTCTACCTTCTCAGCACATCTGAAAAGTTTCTCATAGATTTTGAATTCAAGATAATCTAAATCCCTTCGATAATTTGGCTTTAATCCTAAGTAAAAACGATTGATTTTACTATCAAGATCCTGTATGAAATTTAGAGCATACCTTTCTAGTTGCGTGAATTTTTATTCATAATCAGCCACTGAGTCATCATCCTACCTCAATTCCAAGAATTTTTTTTCCATCCTAAGTCGAACCACCTTAGGAAAATATTTCTCAAGAAACATGCCTTTGAATTCTTCCCAATAAAGAGCATCAATCTCCTCACTATCCCTGATATTTTTAACCATCGACCACCACTGATATACTTCTCCTTCAAAATGATAAAAATAACAAGACTAACCTTTTGATTGTCTATAAAACCCATGACATCGAAAATCTTTTCTAGTTCTTTAATCCACCCTTTAGCTTGAACAGGGTCAGATGATCCTGTGAATGATGGAGGATGTTGCCTCATAAAATGCTCCACTATAGACATGTTCCTCTAGGATTGATCTCGTTGATCTCATGCATGTATATCACCACCATTTATAGCCTGAGTTAACTACACCATTACTACAACAAGATGTTCAGTTCCGATTCTAACCATCTTAGGATGTTGATTTGAAAGGTTATTCTCCTCTATATTCCTTCCCAACATAGCTACCATGTTTCCTCTGCAGAAAACTATTATGAAAAAACATATCTTAGATGAAGCAACATGGTAATATTCAAATTCTATATCATTTCAATTTGAACATAATGTAAAATTCATTTATGGATATTTTATTAACAAAATCCTAACTCCTAAAGTTGTCTAAACCAACCTCTAATACCAACTATAAGGCCTCAGCCTTAAACATTACATAATCTTGAATTAAGTTAATAATTCACATTGATAATATTTTCAGGTTTATATATTTAGAGAATTAGGTCATAAATTATACATAACAACTTGAATATTAAATGTAGATACTTCTACTCAGTGTCTATTTTTTTCATAAAATAAAAACTCTTAAAAGAAAAGAAACATGTTTAGTTCCATGTTTTAAACAGCATGGCTTTTCCTTGATCCCATCCTTGACCCTATTCCACTTTTAGTCCTGTAAAAAACATTTCAAAAACTTGGGATGAGTATAAAAATATCAGTAAAAGATACATAAAGAAGGAAAACTGTTAGTTTTTCAAAACAAAAAGTAAACCATGAATAATTTATCATAAAGTAATAATTTTCACCTTAAAGAAGTAGAAAAAACACTTCACTAGATATAAGATCATTGCTTACCTTTTTTGTAACCAAAAGATTACCATAAATCCTATATAAAGCAACATATATCATATAAAGGTAACTTGAGACATAAACATACTTAAATGGAATAACCATACGGTCAACTTCCACACATATCACTAAATGGAATAGCCATACGACCAAATTTCATACCCAATGCATTGGAGGTTATAACGTAACCACCCATCTCTGGTTTATCATGGAACCACCCATCATTTGGTTTATCACATAACCACACATCAAATGTCCAAGTACCATTATATAATCATAACACATAAAATATTTCAAATATAAACATTTCACTAATAACATTTTATTTTCAATCACAAGAAATCATTTAAAGATATTGAAATACTCAATCCATTTCAAAAACCATTTTCGATACCAAAACACCCAAAAATGGAATAAGGGGTTCCTTTTTCCTTTTAAAAACATTAAGTCTTATAAAGGAATCCAAATAATGATTACGTCGGTAGAGATGTCATTGTCACCGCATATGTTAAAAACATTCCTTTTGTCATTTAGTAAAATTCTTCATAGAAATAAGATTCCCTTTGAATGAAATTAAAAGTCAAAGGGTTTTATTATACACCGTATGAAAGAAGGAGGTATATATTATCGAAATATGCCTCAATGAAAAGATATTGAGATGAAGTCCCTTGCCTCGTGTCTGACTTGACTTGTTCAATATTTAATTTCCTAAATAATAAACTTAAGTTAATTTATACTTGATTTAGAACCTTTTTCAAGTTTATTATTCCTTTTATATCACTTATTACCTTGCTATAATAATTAGTTAATTATTTGAGTTCATATCGGATATTTTGTCGATGTTCGAAACTTGAGTCAAAAATGAACTTGTTATAATTATAAATTATCCATGTGGTAAAAATTCCATTATCTCCAGAATTATATTCATGATTTAGATATCATATATATCTTATATATACAGTATATATGTATTTATAACAGTCTATATCATTTGTATATAAGAAATTAAATGCACCGTTCATGGAGACGGTAAGTCGTACGTACGCATGAACACTACTTTCATTTCTTTTTCATATTTAAAGGAATGAAAACTAAATGATACATAGGTATATTATAATTACAGTATAATATATATGTTACATATGTTACATAAGTTTATTAATTTCATCATTTATACGTTCCATGTATATCATGAACGAGTCATATCACTTTGAGGGGGCGGTAGTCCGCACTTCCTCAAATGAAATTATCGTATTTATATAACATGAAAAGCATAAAGGTATGTTATAAATGATAATTACATAAGCATAGAGATAAAATAAAAATAATATATATCATACATAAATACAGTTCCATCATAATTTCCACCATAAGAGGTGGTGGGATAATATTGAACAATCATCGTTTCGTGAGACAGTAGTTCGTCGTCCACAGAAACAGTATGTTTTATACCCATTAGATGGAGGTGTGTGTAAGTATATTTCAAATAATTATCATAAAAACGACATAGTATATTGATTATACTAGTTTTTTTATGTAAAAAAATAATAAGAAGAGCATAGGGAGTGGAGAAGGAAAAACAATGGAAAGGAACTTGAGAGAAGACATTACCTTAAATCAGGTAACTTCTTTTGATCTAAGATTAGGGGCTCTCTTGAATTGCCTTATGCCTAGTATAAGGATTCTAGGAGGAATATAGTGATATTGGGAGATTATTTGGGTTGATTTTTGATGATCCAAGGGGATTTAGAGGTGTGAGTAATGGGTTAGATGTGATGGCCTTTTATAAGGGGGAGGAGGGGCTCTTTAGGAAAGTTTGAAAGTATTATTTTATTATAAAATGATTTTTGGTTTAAAAAGATCCAAAACTAATTAAATTATAATATAAGATGTTATTGTTCTAAATAAAATAATCCAATAAGAATTGGACAGGTTTTGGATATTTTTTAATCCTTATCTTTTTTTATTTAACCCTTTATTACTCTTACCGATTTATTAAGATTTTAACACTTTGAGAATCAAAATAGTTTCTAAAACATAAAAAATATCCAATTAAAGAGTCAATAATAAAATTTTATAATTATAATAACTATTTGGCCGAATCTTAGATTTTTTTTTTAATTTTATAATATTTAATAAAATATTATTTTATTTAAAAACTCATTTATGTCAAATTTTATATTATTCATATCATGACTTTTTAAAAATCCATAACAACTTGATTATTTCAAAAAAAAACTTAATTAATTAAAATATAACAAGTCATAATAATCCCTAAAATTCTTTTATGGTATAAAAAGTTTAAAAATAAATTTATTTTAATATTTATAATCTCATTTATTTAAATCTTTCATTAATAAGGTAATCACTACATCACCATTGTGTCATAAATAAATTTATTTATTTAATGTATAAAAAATATAAATAAAATAACATGATGTATAAAATATTTTTATATTTATAATTACCATTTATAGTCGAAAATATAACTTATATAACCCCATATAAAAATTGTTTTACGATAAGATATATGTTTATGTTAATTTTCCTTAACTTTAAATTAATTTTTATAAAATGTCATTTTCACTTACAAGTGGCTCCATGGGATCCCAAAATTGACCCAAGGATTTCCATGGTCATACATGTATCATACAATAGGGTTAGGATACATGTTAGGGTAATTTAATATTATTATAATATTATTTTTTACCCTTATTTACCAGATTTACCCTTTAACCATGGTAAATAAAATATTTACTAAAGTTACTATTCATAATGTCTAAAAATAAAAGTTACCTATTTACACAATTTAAAACTATTAATTATAAATATAGAATCCATTTTTCCAAATTTAAAGCACATAAGTTTCATAAATTGATTTAAAATTAATTCATGTTGTCAAAACCAAAAAACGTGTTTTTAAGAAATAATAACTATCAAAAGATTGACATGTGTTTATGTATAATTAAAAAGTAAAATTACTTCCAATGACCAAAACTGTATTAAATGGTAAAAACATAATCTAATTACACTTTAAAACCAATTAAAAATATAATCTAACCGTATAAATAAATTAGATGAAAAGACGGTTTTGTCTTAAAATGTAGTATTTTTCACTATTCATTAAAAAATGAACTTTATCAGAAAAATACCAAAAATTTACCCAAAGTAAATTTTTATGTCCCTATTCTAAAGAAGAAGTTTTTTTTGTCAAGTGGAACATATAAAAGTGATAAAAACGAGATTTAAAAGGTTTTTTCATCAAAAGGTGGTAAAACTACCTTTTAAAAATATTAAAGTATTTATGCTTAAAATTGGATCCATTCTCATTTTAAGCCTCCAAATTTTATTGGATAAATGTAAAAACATTTAAAAACATGTTTAATCATAATATGGTTAGTTTTGTTCATTCTCACCAATACAACGGCTAGGCGTTAACTACCATTTAAAATAATAATATTATATTATTATTATTATTCTCAGTATGAATCAGCCTTGTGTGCAACATGTGATTTCAGAGAAACCCATTATTTCATGTTGGGAATTACATAGAACATATCATACCCTTTAAATTAAAAATTAATATCTTATTCATAAGTATGAATAGAAATTAAAAGTATTATTCTATAAATACTTGGGTCGTTACAATAATGATGAATATAAATGAATTAAATAATAAATATAACATGATATTATTTATATAAAATTAATATTCCATCCAATTCCATACCATTTAAACATTAATGAAATGATATCATTGCTTGTGCGTACGTATGGCTTACCGTCTCCACGACGCGATGAGATTCATCTTCCACGTTCACCATCCAAGAATGATTATAAAAATATATATTAAGAGTAAGTATGAAATATATGAAATAATTATTATACTAGAATAATATATATATATATATACATATATTTCATTCACTTAATTTCACTCAATACGATACGAAAATGAAAACAGCATTCATGCGTACATATGGTCTATCGTCTCCATGAACAGTGTATTTCATTTCATATATATATCTATTATATTTTTTTATATTATGAATATATATGATATATAAATCATGTTATCATTATCTAAGTAATACTATCAATAATAAAAAGTCAAAACACATGCGATAAAGAAAGCAATTATTACCCAAAATATTGCATTAACTTGGAATTATTAATAAAAGAGTAATATAAAGTCATAAACCAATCATATATGATATCATAAATATTATTATGATTCTGGTACAAGTTAATAATATGTTAAAACCCATTATATATGAGTTTTTTACACATACAGAGAGTATTAGACTTAAGGTAAAGGTTAATTTCAAAATCTCATTATTATCTGAGATTGTCTGTGTGTAAGTATTTACTGAGACATATTTATCATTAATGTCCATGTTTCTTAAAAATATTTTCAAAATTAATCATTTTAAGGTTTTATGTAAGGTAATCATTAACGAAAACATTGTTTTAAATGTTTTAAATATTTATTCTTCTAAACCTTTCTCATTAATGTCCATGTTTTCAAAATGGTTTTAAGGATTTATTTATATGGACATGAATATTTTAAAATGTTAATTCCTTTAAAAAGTTTCAAAGTGGTATGGGAAACTTTTATTCAAAAATCTCTTTTAAATTTATTCTTTTATAAATTGTGTGACATTTAATGTTTTCAAAGTAAAAAAAAGGGATATTTCTCTCAAATAGTTTTAATGATTTTATTAGATTATTTTCATCTATGTCAACATCCTTTGTTGTATTTTATGCTTAATTGAGATTGATTTATTATGATACAATATTCCATATTGTATTGAATGTTTTATGATATTTTTGATTGTAGATGTGCTATTTTTATACCATTCATGGTTTATGGTTAAAGTATTAACATTTCGTATGCTAGTTTTAATACGAATGTTTATGTTATGTTTTAACCTTTTCATATGAGAAATTCATTGGACTTAGTAAGTGAAGGGTGAGGCCCACTATATCCTCTTGATATATCAGTAGGTCTCATGAGACAAACTAGTGTCTTGGCACAAGGCCTTAATAGAAAATTTGTGTGTGGTCTTGGTACGAGGCCTTGACATAGTGGTTATGATGTATGGAATTATACATTCCCTCATTATGAGATTAGTTATTGATATTTTATGTGATTATTCGACTAGTAGAATATCCATGAAAATGTTTAAATGGTATTATTTGATTTATTCTTTCCATATTATTCTGAATATAATGTTTTAAATTGAATTTTTTTAGTTTTGTACCTTTCCTTAAAAGTTTATTCTTATTTGTGATAGCTTTCGCTATATTGTTTATCCTTACTGAGCATCTGAGCTCACCCCTTTCTTATGTTTTATTTTCTCAGGATGACAAGAAGTGTTTTACGATTGATATGAAGGGTTAATCTAGGAGAATAATTGCATTCTCAAATGATTATCGATGATGTATTTTATATTAGAAATTGTAATGTAAAGTTCATGTATGTAATCTATTTTCCAAGACTATTAAACGGGTCGGTCATTTAGGACTTGATTCCTTGTAATCATACCAATGTAATAAATAATGAATTGGCTCTGGGAAACTGGGGTCGGGGCATTACAATTTTTGGTTCTTGAAATGAAACCTATGGATGTTATACTCAAGATGAATTGGCATACTTCTTATAAAGCCTTGATTGATTATTATCCACAATGGGTCTCTTTTACCTCCCCTAATGGAGAGTATTGTGTTTTTTAGGGATAATGGGACCTAAGGTATAGTCATGATAAACATCCTCTTCTAGATCTGTGAAGGATGATATCCATGTTTTATTTTAAACTAGAGTAGGAATATTCTTATGGTGATATTCTCCTATGAGTTGTGGGGTTTTCAGATATCTTTCCATTGGAATTTTTTAGTTTGCCATTAGATAAGAAGATAGAGTTATCTATTGATTTAGTACCTAGTACTCAGTAGATATATACTCCCTCTTATTAAATGGAATTAGCTAAACTGAAGTAATTGAAAAATCAGTTGGATGAATTGATGTCTAAGGGATTCATTCAACCCAAATTATCACCTTCGGCAGCACCTGTTCTTTTTTTCAATAAGTTTGATGGAACCCTTTGATTGTGTGTTTACTATCAAAATCTAAATCAAGTTTCAATCAAGAAAAATTATCCATTGCCTCATATCAATGACTTGTTTGATTGGATGAAAGGGTTGAAGTGGCTCTCTAAGATCAATCTTTAGTCTGGTTATCACTATATTAGGATCAAGGAGTCTGGTATCCATACAACTGCTTTCAAGAGAATTTATGGCCATTATGAGTATCTTGTTATTCCTTTTAGTCTGATTAATGCTCCTATTGTGTTTATGGAACTGATGAACAAGATTTCCAACCAGAACCTTGATTCTTTTGTTTTAGTCTTCATGGATGATATCTTGGTTTAATATAAAACCAAGGAGGATCATGTGTGTCATTTAAGATCACTTATGTATAACTTGAGTAATCCATAACTTTATACCAAGCTATCAAAGTTACATTTCTAGATTTGATAAGTGAAGTTCTTGGGTCATGTGGTCTTGAAACATGGTATTTTAGTTGATCCTAAAAAGGTGAAAATTGTCATGTCTTGGGAAGAACTATGAAATGCCTTTGAGATTCATATCTTCTTAGGTTAATCAAGGTATTATCATTAGTTTGGGAAAGAATTATCCAAGAAAACTTCTTCATTGACCGATCTTAATCAAAATGGAGTGAATTTTATTTGGGATGAGAAATGTTAGACTTCATTTGATGAGTTGAATTTGTGTTTGACTTTATCTCCAATGTTGACTCTTCTAAAGGCTGGATAGGGCTATTTAGTCTTTTTTGATTCATCAATTTTAGGTTTGGGATATGTTCTCATATAGGGTGATCATGTGGTGGATTATGGTTCTTTTCATATCTGTCCTCATAAGAAGAATTATCCCACACATGATCTCAAACTCGCAGTTGTGATGCATGCTCTTTAGAGTTGGTGGTGCTACCTTTTTGGAGATAGGTTTACCATTTATTTTGATCACAAAATATTGAGTTATATATTCTCGAAAAAATATTTTAATCTCTATCAGAGGTGATGGGTGCAGTACCTAAAACCTTTTGAATTTGAAATTTCCTACACCCTTGGGAAGGGAAACATTTTTATTGATGCTCTGAGTAAGAAACTTCTATCCTGGTCCATTAAAGAATATTCTGAGGAGTATAACCTTATGTCTATCTTTACTCATATTCATTTGGGAGTTAAATAGGATGGTACTGAGGTTATATTGGCTAATACTATGTTTACATCCTCTCTTTTTGATATGATTCTCTAGGAACAACATCTTTATGATGAGTTCTGAGGCATGAGGGATTATTTATATGGTGGGGAGACCATCATCAAATGGTATCTATCTTATGAGGGTATCCTTTACTTTAGAAACTGCTATGTCACCTATAAGAGAGGTTGGGATAATAGATTTTCATCATTCCCAGTGGGTGGTACACATGGTAATAACAAATATGTTTTATGATATAATGTTTCATTTCTAGTGTAAAAATATAAAATAATAAATCATTGATTTTGTTTCTCATTGTTATACATATCAGTAAATTAAAGTTGAACATCAAAAGCCTTTTGGCCTAATTTAATAAATTCATGTGCTGAATTGGAAGTGGGGTAAGATATTTATGTACTTTTTGGTTGGTCTTCCATATACTTATTAAGGAAAGTATGTAATTTGGGTGGTGAAATATTGGTTAACCAAATCAAATCAATTTATTTTCATTCATGATGCCACCAAAGTTGAGGGATTAGAAAATATATATATGCAAGTGATTGTCAGATTGAATGGACTTCCATGTGACATTGTTTCTGAAAGGGATCCCCAATCCACATCACATTTTTTGGAGAGGCCACCAGGAGGTAATGGGATCCCATGTAAAGTCGATTGTATCATACTAGGCTTTGAAAGATGGTCAGATGAAATAGGCTATACAGATTCTGGAGGACATTCTTTGTGGATGTGTCCTTAAATTTAGATAAGAAATGGATTTCCACATGGGGATAGTTGAGTTTATTATAACAATACTTACCAATGATCTATTAAGATAGAACCATTTAAGGCCTTGTATGGCCAGCCTTGTAAATTTCCACTTTGTTAGTCAGTGATAGGTGAATCTTCCCTTGTGGGACTTATTCTAGTCTAGGAGACAATAATTAAGATCAATGTGATTCATCAGAGAATGGTAATTACACAAAGATAGTATAAGTCTTATACATATCATCGTCAAAATCCATTTGAGTTCTCAGTCAATGAAAATGTGTTTTTGAGAGTCTTGCCTTAGCTGAATCATTGATGACTTGAAAAACAGGGAAATTTAGCACCTAGATGGGTGGGAATATTTGAGGTTATTGAGGGGATTGTAAATGTGGAATACTCTTTGGATTTTACACCATATAATACATTGATCCATGATGAATTTGACATGTCATAACTCAAGAAGTATCTTTCATACCCATACCATGTTTTGATTTGGGAGGACCGTGATGTAGAACCTGATATATCTATGACCAAGCAGTTGGTTTGGATTATTAACTCTCAAATGAAGGTTCTTTATGGTAATTATATACATTTGGTTCAGGTTTTGTGGCATCATGGTTCTATGTATTATGATACATGGGAAAATTAGGCTTTGGTGAGAGATAAGTGGTCTCACCTATTTACTTTGGATTCTTTATGATAGGATTTCTAGGGGTAGAAAGCATTTATAGCGAGGAGAATTGTAACATCCTGACACCCTCTTTTAGGTACTTACATTCCTTTATTTTGAACATATTTTTTTGGATCTTATCTCTGGTTGTATTGGGTGACTTATGGAGTTTTTTTAATATTTTTTGTCTTGTTCGCAGTTGGCACATGGTTAGATAAAACTGTGCAGGTCAACCTAGAAAACCATGTGCCTTATGTTTTACTCACAGAGGAGGGTGCATGGTTAGGAACATAGTTAGTACTAACTATGTGTCCTATCCATAAAACCATGTGGATTGAGATAGTGGAGTCATTCATGGATGACGCATAGTTTGTCAAACTATTTGGCTAAACCATGAAACTCTTCCAGTGTCCTAGAAAGAGGTGCATGGTTTTTTAAACCATGTGATGTGTATTAATTATTCATAATTTTCATTTTATAACCCAATACTTACCCAAATTTCCTCATTATTATACCATTTGAATAGGATCTCGACCAAGGAGACTCCTCTTGGAAATATTTTGGATTCCTTTCCTCCCAATGATTTATTTTTACTAATATTTTGGTTTTGGGTCTAGATTTTCAAAGGTATGTTCCTGTTTCTTATTGTTCTTTGTTGATATTTTAGATCTACTCTTTTTCTATTGAATGAAATCATAGAACGAGGTTGTTTTTTCTATATATATGGTTTTTTGATTGATCTAATTTTATTTCATATAAAACCATTGTGAAATTGGGATTCATTTCTCATATCGTTGTTGGTCATTGTGAGTTATTCAAGAATCATTGAGGTATGTGTTTTTTCTCTCTCTTTTGTTGTTCTAGAGATAATAAATTAGAGATTCTTATTCAATAGTTGTGATTCTATGATCCTCCCTTGTTCATTCTATACCATCCTCTGGTTGTGGGTCCCTTATTGGGTGATAAAGATATTGTGAATTGAGGTAGGTGGTTTACTATAAATTGAAGTTGTTGTTTCTTTATTGATTTAAAATTAACTTCTTATGGATTTATAAAGCATGATTTGATTTCTATGATAAGTTTTTTAAAAATTCATGGTGTGTGTTGAACCTCTTTAGTTATGGATTTTCAAATAAAATGATGATTTTTTGGAAATATATTTAAAAATAATGAATGATTTGATGAAATATTTTGATGATGATTCTTGAGAAATGAAGGCATGAAATTTTTTATGATTTTCAAATGAGATGGATTATTTTCAAAGAATTTAATTTTGATGAAAACCATTTTATGTTGGTTTTTGAAATAAAATTACATGTTTTGAAACTTGAACTTGGGTTCAATTTGAAATTATTAATTGAATGATTTGAGATTGATTGAAAGGAAAGATATCCCCTTGTATGTTTTATTTCCATGAAGCACATAAGATCCTAGGTAGTTTGGTGGGAAAAATACATGCTAGGAATGTATTAGATCTACCTAGAAATGTATTGACAATGAAAACAATGAATAAACATATTGAGGGTAGGGATTTAATTATTTGGGGTGTTCTATTATTCCCCTTAGGTTTGGGATCTAGGGAAGTGTGAACACTTAGAGCCATATTTCACTGAGATGTGTGAGAATATCTATACTATACTAACCTTGAGACTCTTAACCATGGTTATATGATTGTAAATGAATTATAAATTCCATTTTTTGAATGAAATTCTTATTCATTGATGTATTTATAGAAATTGTTATTTATTCCTATTTTGATAAAAATGCTTAATCACGCCTCTTTGATAGAAATGCTTTGGTACCTATTTTATTCTTTCCATTGAAATGATTTAAAAATAATAATTTTTTTGTGAGTTGTGAAAAGATTACCATGACATGTTTTATTTAAAATTGATCATATTTTATTTATTTGATATATATTTCTAAAAGAATACTTGGTTATATCCTATTGTTTTTTTTTCACACCTTACTTTTCCTTCAGAAAGTTGTAGACATTATTATTTCTGGTCTAGGAAAAGGGAAGGAACCTCTAGGAGGTGGTGGATTTTCTTGATAGTGGGACCTTGGGATTTGGAAATGAATATTGGAGCATGTTATCCACTTGAAACAAGGAGATATTTTGATAATTTCTTGATGGTTTTATGTGATGACTTTGGTTGACATACCGTTTTTGGGATCGGTATTTGTCTTTTTATGGTATTTTCCTCTTGTGGATTGTTTTCTATAAAAATTATTTATTGATTCTTATCAACTAATTTGTCTTGATGAGTTTTTATTATGGAAAAAAACATTCCCTCTTTATTTTATTTGATGCCCAGGTGTTTTTTGTCGGGCCTTGGGGATCAGGAACGCCCTTCTGGTTGTGTCGGGATTGATTTGGGTACCATTTATGTGGGTTATCTAGGTTGTTTAAAGACAATTATTGATTTCCATGAAACTTATTTATTTATTATTAATCAAATAATATTTATATGGCTTTAAAAGTAAGACAAAACTGAATTTTACCATATTTATACTTAATTAAAAGAAAACGACCAAAAATGATTTTCTTTATCAGGATAAAAAATTACTTTAGGTTAAAAAATGTCTAACATAGGTTTCTAAATTAAAATAATATTTTCAAATGAATTATTTTACTCCTTAAATACATATTTGGTTTATCCAAAGGTTTTATAGATTTTTAAGTCATTCTTATGTCATGATAATATCATAAAATTTATGGTAACTCTAAAAAATGATATTTTCACTATTCACTTAAAATCAATCATTTCATAAAAATCCAAAAAATTAATCATAGGATAAAATTAACATGATTAATTAAAAAATGGATCTCATTGTATGAAACTCAAATTCTAAAATTTATAAATTTAACTTTTAAATGAAAATACAAAATATAAATAAACTCGCTATTATAGAAAATGGATTTTAAAACTTTAAGAGTTTTTAATCTTATTTCATATCAATTAATAATTAGTTTTAACCTTTTTTCACATTGAAATTTTTTATTAGAATAATCCTTTAAAAATCAACTTTATTTTAAGATGAATATACATTGTACTTTAAAAACAATTCTTTGAAAAATATCACGTTTTCATATTAAATGGTTTTAATCACATACCATTAATTATTTATCTTATAACCATTAAATTTTATTAAATTAATTGATACTAAAACACTTCAAATAATTAAAATATATATTGAAGTAATTAAAATATATGTTATTATAATAATCCATTTTATTATGATTTTATTTACTTGAGGTCTTATACTTTTTTAATTTTATTAATAATGTTTCACATTATATACTCATAATGTATTAATTTTTACCTTGAATTATAATAAATTATATGTTGTTTCATTTTATTATGATGTTTCATGTGATACAATCTACCTAATGAAGTATTTATTTAAAATAAAATATATATGAAAATCTCAGGGTATTACATTCTCCCCCACTTAAATAAATTAAACCCCCATAATTTTAATTTGTTCATACCAAAATAATTGTATCTTAACATAGGTATACTATTAGATAAAAATTTTATCATGATAATTAATTTCCAAGTTACTACTTTGAAACTCTTTATTTATTAATTAAATATTTTTAAAACTATATATGTACCATTATAAGGATCATACTTATAAATGAGTTTTCAAAATCATACCTTGATAGCTGAGTGATGTTTTCCACATGAGATTCGATAAATCTGTCTTATTCTTTCTTGAGTTGAGGAATTTTTTTTACCATAAAGATAGAGAATATAAGAAAGTATACTTTCTTGAAATATTTTCATTCCATAAGCATAATTTCATCTTTTGGTTGTGCTTTAAGAAGTTCTACACCTCTATTTCATCTTATATTCTAACTGATAAAAACCATGATGATTTTTTCATGCTTAAAATGCTAAAATTAAATTTTAATGGATCATAAGATCCACAAAAGGGATAAAAAATTATTCCTCAAGTATCTAGTCATTTAATAAAACCAAAAAAAATAGCATAAGTAAATATAATGCCCAGTAGAATATGATTAAACCATAATATGAAAAATTAATAAATTAATCTTCAAAACCTTAATAATAATATTGAAATTTCAACTTAAATCATTCCATAAAATAACTAAACCCTAAAATTATTCAAGCTATTCTTAACCAAATTCAAAACCCAAAAATTATAAATATTTTATCACATATTCTTCCAAAATAAACATAACATTTTTCTAAGAAATTATTTCACCTCAATAATCATTAAAAATAATTCCTAAAATCATTGAAATTCATACTTATATAAATATATAAATCCATCCTAAAAACCCCAAATCGCATTAAAATCAAATTACTCTTCAATATTCAGGGTTATCCATACTTATTAAATTATATTACTAACATCAATTAACCCATTGTACATATTAACTATCACCCCCAACATCAAATCCATAATAACATATTTAAATACTTCATAATGATTTATTTAGAGTATAATAATTAACCAAATTATTTTCCATAGTTGTGTCAATACAGGTGTGTAGTTATGATCACTTATTTTTCACCAAGTGAATATAAAGTTAATACACAAAAAACCTTTTTTAGGGTTATTACCCCTAGGTTATTTTATGTCATAGCTTACGTCAACATATTTAAATCCATACAAGGACTTTATTGATAAAAATTCACACACTTTTTATGTTACAAAAAATTTAGGTTGTTTTTTCTATACTTAGACTTATCTTTAATGTTTTCATTAATGTTTTCTCATCCTAATCCCTAAAAACATAAAATACAATATCAATTAATATTACCTCAATATTAAATTACATACCAACCCAAAGGGTTATATATACCTAAATCATATCTTATAATCTCATTAATTACTTTAAAATCAAGTCATGTCATACCTAAAAAAGGTTATCTATACCTTTGAACTTATAATAAATCTTAAAATTATCAATCCATAATGGTATCTACAACTCTTATATTATTATCATATAATAACTTTATAACCTCTAAAGTTATCTAAACTTTTCTCTGATACCAACTAAGATTCCCCAAACTCGTACACCTGGATTCGATAATAAAAACATACTCTATATATGCTAGCTTTGATACCAAATAAATTGACCCAAACATAAACTTCCATAATCACAATGTCAACAAAAAATTGAGGCATTTACATAACAAAGGTCTTTTAGGTTTAAATTTTTATAGAATTTGGAAAACATTAATTAACAAAACTCATTTCTTTCACTCCCAAAGGACTTTTTTTCACTATAATAAGATTTTATTATTTCATAATAAATCATCAAAAATCTCCCAAAAAAATTTACATTCATGAAACTATGATAAATATATCATAGGTAATGATATTATGTATAATGTGGGGAAGTGAAAACATAATGATGGTGAGATGAAATGATCAGTAAGGGTAAACATGAGAGTTATCAATTGAATATCATAATTGGGAACATAATAAGCATAAGGTTACGATAAAAAGATCATAACTTATAAAAAACATGCCCAATAATTCATAGATCATAAATCATGAGTTATGGCATAAAGGTTTGTCATAAAAAATACATGAGTCATAAGAGTGTGTAATCATTAATAATAAATCATGATCCATGAGTAAATGTCATAAGCATAAGAATATTACACAAGATTCTGGAAAACACATAATCATATAAAATAATTTCCTTAATTGATGATAACTTTTAAGACCATCATAATATTGTAAATAGAGTCCCATGGTGGATTTGGTTCACTTCATATTCCCATTAACATAATAGATAGAGTCTCATAGTGGATAGGGTTCATGAGATATCAAGTTTTACCTAATTAATTTAAGGGATATATAATTCTAGGATCATCGATCACATAATAAAAACCATACATATATGTTCCACAAGATTGTAAAAACATTCATCATTTCATCATAGCTTAATTAAATCGTGGGAAAGAAATGGGTTTCAAAAAACTTTCTCAAAATATATTCAAAATTAATCCAAAGAAATAAGTTGGATATAATCATTATAAAATATCCTTAGTGGGTCATAAGAAATAATAAATTCTGTTGACATAGATAAAAACCCCATGGAAAGAAAATGGGCTATATAACATTTTCATATAACATCACATGAGATGGAAACAATAACTTAATCAGTTGATACTAAAGATTAAATCAATCAAAATATGTATATTAAAAGATAATTTAGAGTTTGATCATGAATATTACTATATAAGAGAGATATATTTTAGGAATATAGATAAAAATTGAAGTGAAACTATTGAAATAATTTTCTTAAAGCTTTTGTAACTTTAATGTAAAAATGTTGTTGTAAGTCACTTAAAAAACTCAATTCATGAGATGTAAAGGAGAATTTTAAAAAATTATTTGTAAAATAATTTATAATAATGTAATTTTGAAAAGAAAATATGATTAGGAAAGGAAATGGGGAGTGGAAGATAAAAATATACAAAAAAATAAAATCCCTTTTCAAAACTTTTAAGAAAAAAAATATCCTTTTATTTTAATTTAGAAACAAAAAACAATCAAAAAATACTGATAATAGATACGACTTTGGAAAACCATAAAATCTGGGAAACAAATATAAATAATTAAAAATGGTTATAATAGTGTTAAAAATCATTCATGTTGAAAATTATTACAAAGATAATTTTTTCACACATTTATAAATAAAATAAAAAATGACTTGTATAGAAAACGTTAAAAAGATTATTTTTAAAATTTTGAAAGTAAATTAAAAGTTTTAAAAAAATTATCTTTATAAATAACTAAATAAAATAAAATAAAATTATTGAAAATAAATAAATAATATGGATATAGAAGATAAAGATCCCCAGCCAAAAAAGAGAAATGAAGTTTTCTTTTCTTATAAACATTATTTTGATTAACTAGAGTTCCAAAGAGAGGGAAAATGGAAAGAATAGTTGAAAACCCAAAAAAACTAGAGTAGAAGAAAATAATTGGGTTTTAAGAGATAAAAACATACAATTACCCCAATTGAAATTGAAACATAAATAATATTGATAAAAATTGAGGTCATGACATAAACCCTTACGGTTTTGGTAATTTTTGAATAAAAACCCCTTGAAAGTGAGAAATTAAAATGAAAATTTATTTAACATGAATAAAAGGTTATAATGGTATAATATTTCAAATTTAAAATAAGTATAATATATAAAATAAAACATGGTGCTCAATTTGAAACATGTCTCTAGAAATTGAAATTGATCCAAAGAACTCATACAAAGATTATAATATTTGAAGAATCAATTAATGAAGTGATTTTGTGAAATAAATGTAAATACACATAATAAAAGTGGAAATGAAACCTAAAATAATCATATGTCATAACACATATAATCTTGGCATAACATAGTCAACAAAGAAGTGTTATAACTCAACGAAAATAAATTGAGTTGTGAATCCACTTACCTTGTGTCCTGAATCTCCACAGACATCCTATAACTTATTGAATAATAAAAATTATATAAATTATAAAATTTATTTATAAAATTTTAATTTCCCCATTTTATTATCCCTTTAATTTCATTTATTATCATGATTTATTCATTTACTGAATCAGTATAGTTCACATCAGTTGTTTTGGGGTCTTTTGGTTTATAGTCTTCAGACTGGTTCGGTATATTTGTATTGGTTAAAGGTACTTCTCCAATGGTTTCATAAGATTTAGAAGTATGAAGGTATAGTTTCCATTTAATTATATAAATAAGTAATATTAATAGGTTATTGAATTATTTCCATCCTGAAAACCTTTCTTAATAAGCCTGTTTTTATTGGTTAAAATAACTATGATTATTTACTTTAAATTTCATTATTATAATGGATACTTTACCATTATAAAGTCATATTAAGAAAATTATGTTAATATTAATTTTATATTCAATCATAAAATACATTTTTTTAAATACCTATGATAAACTTAAATTCATGAAAACATCATCATTCACATAGGCAACACAAAACCATCACAATGAGTGTTGTTTTTTAAGTGTTTAAAAGAAGGTTAAACTTAATAAATGTATGATTTTTATAAAATAAATTAGATTTTAAATAAAACATTAATTTAGGATAAATTTTTAGTATTAATTTAATTATTTAAATATTAATAGGATAATTGAAATGAAAAGGTATTTTTTTTTAAACCTATATTTTGACATTATAAAGACTTACGGAAAAGAGATCGGTGATAGGTTAAAAATGATCCTCCATCATCAATTGATAAAATAGATATCAATACTAAAGTAATAAAATAATTTCATTAAAATTAGTGATTTATTAAAATGATTTCACGATAATGAATCATAATCAAGAAAGGTGAAAGAGGCATGGGAACCCTTACCACGATCTTTGAGTCACCACCTTTTGATTGAGCTTAAAGACTTTGGAGAAGAGGATTTTGGTCACACCAATGGCTTAGGTATGTGTGAATGGAAGTGTAGATGTGTATTTGGTCAGAGTTTTGATAAAAACCTAACTCATATATGTCTTTGTAAAGGTCATATTATGTCCCTTTTTATACGTAAAAATCAATGTAATTTTTGTAAATATTTAGTCTTTAAGGGTCAAAAATGTACTTCTTAAAAAGGAAAGTGGCTCAAAAATGGAACATGTATGACATTTTATACCATTTTCCAACTAAATTTTCCTCTTAAATTTTTTTTTATGATTTTTAAATCAATTAATAAAATATTTTTTAACATTAAACATCCTTAAAGTTATTTTTAGGACCATTCATATAATTTGACTTTAAAAACATCAAAATAATAATGGAACTTGAATATAAACACTTAAATCATAAATAATCCCAAATAATTTTCTATAAAATTTTTGGTACGTCATAATTAATCCAAACCTTATCACTTTTAATGCTTTTAAAATCATTTACTTTATTTTTTATTTCTTGTACAAGCGTTGTGATGACATTGCGTAAGCATTTTAGATAATTATAATATTATTTAAATTTTAAAAAAAATAAAATAAAATAAAATTATTAATATTAAATATTATTATATATAACCATTCATATTATATTTTTATCCTTATCATTATCAGGAAAACATATTAAAAATATTAAGTGGGATATATTGAATTTTTATAAATACTAAATACTTAATATAAAAATAATTTCAAATTTTTTAGGCATGTGGGTTAAAATTTGAATAAAAATAAATTATATGAGAGGGGAGATCTAGAAAGTCACAATAAACTCATTTCAAGATAATTTTTAAAGATATTTTAGGTTTTTTCTCTTGGTTAATACTTTTATCTTTTTTAGTTTTTACCGTGATGACTAAATTTTACATTAGTAATTTATTTTTATTCCTAAAAATAAAATTGACCTTATAAAATATTTTGAAACTTATAATTAAAAATATTAAATCCATTTTATTTAAGTTATTTTTTAAAATTTATAAAAATTAATTCTAAAATAATAAATGTATAACACATTAAAAAACATTTTTTAGAAAGCTATATTTTTAAGGATAAAATGAGCTGAGGAAAAAAATTATGAATGTTATTGATTTACATGAAATTAATTTGATTATTATTAATAAAATAAGAGCTATTTTTCTTTCAAAGTAATCCAAAACTTAATTCTATCTGTTGAATACTTTATTAAAAGAAAACCAAAAATAGTTTTTTTAATATGGTAAAATATTACTTTAGGTTCCAAAATGTCAAACATAAGTTTATAAATTAAAAAAATATTTTTAAATATATTATTTTACTCCTTAAATAAATATTTGGTATAGATAAAGGTTTTATAAATTTTTAATTCATGCTTATGTCATGATGATATCATAAAAGTTATGATATTTTAAAAAATGGTATTTTCACTTTTCACCTAAAAATTAATAATTTTAGAAAAATATAAAAAATTCACCCTAGGAAAATATTTAAATGGTGAATTAAAAATTTAATCTCATTTTTTCAAACTCAAATTCTAAAATTTATAAATTTAAATTTCAAATGAAAATACAAAATATAAAGAAATGCTACTTTTATAAAAAAAATGAATTTCAAAACATTAAGTGGTTTTAATCACATTTCATGTCAATTAATAATGAGTGTTAATATATTTTTTCACATTGAATTATTTTATTAGAATAATCCTTTAAATTTATGTTCAACTTAATTTTAAGATGAATATACACAACACTTTAAAAAGGTTCTTTGAAAATATATATTTTTAATATTAAATGCTTTTAATCACATCCCATTGATTATTTATCTTATAACCATTAAGTTTTAATTAATTAATTGGTATCATAACACATAAAATAATAATAATATATAAGGAATTAAAATATATGTTTTTATAATAAGGCATTTTATTAGGTTTTTCTTTACTTGGGGTTTTATATTTATTGTAATTTTCCTAATGATGTTTCAAATAATATACTAATAATGAATAAATGTTTACCTTGAATTATAATAAAGTATATCTCAGTTTATTTAATTTTAGTTTTTCATGTGATACAATATTCCTAACAAATTATTTATTTATAAAGGAAAATATATACTAAAATCAATGGGTGTTATTGTAACGCCCTTTTTTGGGGTGGTTATGTTAATGTAAGATATGGCATGTCTTGAGTTATGTTTTGAAACATTGGGATGGTTTAATCTTGGGTTTTTAATTCCTTTGATGTTGTCAGAATCTTAAAAGTGGGTTTTTTAAGGATTTTGGTTCAAAACAACCAACAACGTGCCCTAATGCAAGTTGTTTTGGGATTTATTGGCCTCTGTGTAAACGGGAAAGGGTAAATAGATTTTCAAGTAGTTTTGGAGGTTGTGGTGATGTAAAAATGCTATGGGTGTGGGAAACACACCCTGGTGGATACTGTTTTTTATGGAGTTTTCAAGAACATCACGGTCGAGGCCATACTATAGTGAAGGGAATGGAGATGATTGGGATAGATTTGAAATGGATGGATTTCTTCTCATATCTTGACCAAATCAAAGGGGAAAATTTTTAGATTAAATTTTGGGTTTTAAATGTGGTTATTAATCATTTACAACCCCTATTAATCTATTTGGTCCCATTATCCTTGAAGATTCCAATATTCCAATGAATTCTAGATGAATTTTGGATGAACCTATGGTGTGCAGTTGACCTTTATTACCTTGAGTATTGCTACCTTGGATAGATTTGATTCTCCTTAACTCTCCCTATTCAACCTTTATAGATGATAAAACTGTAGATTCCGAAAAATGCTCTAGTCCTAAAAAAGGGGTATTTTCGGACAAAGTGAAGGTATATTTCGACTCGGTGATGTATTCTAGGAGGGCTGGAAAATATGCGCAAAAAAATCAATAGGTGCGCGAAAAAACTTCTCTCCCACGCGGAAAACTGCAGAATCTGAAGGAAATTTCCACGCTGATGCACAATCTTTCACACCGCTGACCTGGGCGCACAATTTTGCACGTCGGCCACTCGGGCACACATTCTTTCACACCGCCGACCCGAGCGCACAATCTTTCATGCCGGCCAACTTACGTGCATACGCAAAGACCCCGAACACCTATAAATAGAAGGGTGCCCCATAAACTTTGAGGGATGAAGAATCTGAACCGCCTCCCGTGCATGAAATCAACCTCTTCAGTGCGCAAAAATGGATTTTAGGTGTGGGACTTTTCGCGACAGGTCTCCTAGGGGTCTGCCTTCACGCAGGACCACTCGGGCAGAATCCTCGCCCAAATCCCTTTAAGTCATGACCATTGCGCACAATCCCCTTCCCTTGCATGCAATCCATTTGCACAATTCATTCTCTTTCGCGCAACCCCCTTTCCTTGCGTGTGTTATATTGCGCACAATTCATTTCCCTTGCGTGCAATTGACTTTATTTGCACACAAATGCCGACCGGTTCTGGCGTGCAACTTCTTTGACTTGTGCGCCCAACCTTGCACACAATCCCTTTAGTTTGCATGCAAAACCTTGGCTCCCCTTCACGCGCAACTCTCTCTGATTGCGCACACACCCGATCTTTTTTGCACAATTGTTCCAATTGCACATCAAATTGTGTGCAACCCTCTTTAATTGTGCGCAAACCTCTGGGACCACTCACCTGGCCATTTCCGTGCATGTTCTCCATTTGATCATGAGCCTCCCTCCTTACACGTACCTTATTTTTCACGTGTTCGATGCCCCTCTTCCAGACATCACCTTTGGGTGTCTCTTGCGCCCAAAATATCTACAACACACCCCCTTTTCTCGTGCGACCTTATAGATTTGCATGAAGTAATTTCAAAGTCCCTTGGAAGATACTGCCCATTGTGTTGCTTCGCCTCATGCTTCTTCGCATAGGCACACTAACGTCTATTTCTTCTTCGCATAGTCACGCAAATGTGGACCCCCCCAATGGATCGCTCCATAACACCCCATTCACGAAATTATTGATTCCTTCCTTCCCTCAAGGGAAGGTGGGTATCGGTTATGTAATTCCTAGGTATGCGGAACAAGCCCATCTCGTTCGAGCTACAGGAATTTAAATTGTCAAGCATCATCTTCCTCAGCACATGATGTTAAACTGTGACCACGCCTCGTGTGTAGGACATGGGGTTCCCCTACCTTGAACATTTTTTGCGCCCACCGGTCTCCACAGAAGTGAGATCATTCCTCACATGGAATGAGATCCTCTTTATCAAAGTGGTGTCTATCCGTGGATAAAGGTAAACCACCCTAGTGTAAGCCCCTAGATTTCCTTATAGGAGGTAGAATCCTTTCTCCTCCTCTCTTTCTAGGTGCCAAGACCCTCTCCCGCTAGGATTTGTCACCATCTGGGCCTCCATCCTGGAGTAAGTATCAATATCCATCACCCTGGGCTGCTAACCACGAGTAATCCCCTATTTCCTCTTTATACGGCCAACTGCATGTAGCCCCAGTCCACTTCCCATGGATGCACCCTTCGCAACGTGATCGTCAGGTCTTTGTTGCCTCTTGTTTCTCACACCGAGCATGAATCACATGGTCTTAGAGTAATAATTGACCATGAAATCCTCTCTGGATAGCTTAGAGTGTAATCCCCAAACACCAACCTGAAGTATGAGGACTTTGATCCTTTCTAAGGCAAGGTACGTAGGAAGCCTCCCTGAGGTTCAATCCCACCATCTGTTAGTCCCGACCATCTTCATGTCGGTTCACCAAACCCAACCTAAACTATGAAGACTTTGATCCTTTCCAAGGCAAGGTACGTAGGAAGCCTCCCTGAGGTTCAAACCCACCATCCATTGGTCCTGACTATCTTCACGTTGGTTCACCAAACCCAACCTGAACTACGAGGACTTTGATCCTTGCCAAGGCAAGGTACGTAGGAAGCATCTCTGAGGTTCAATCCCACCATCCATTGGTCTCGACCATCTTCACGTCGGTTCACCAAACCCAACCTGAACTACAAGATCTTTGATCCTTGCCAAGGCAAGGTGTGTATAAAGACTCCTTGAGGTTCAAGCCCACCATCCATTGGTTCTGACCCCCCTTCACACCTAACTACCTTCGTCCCGCATGACATTAAACTGCATTTCCCTTTTTTCATCCTGCAAGACATTAAACTGCATCCACCATCTCGAACTATGTGTACTTTGATCCATACCAAGGTAAGGTATGTAGGAAGCCTCCCTGAGGTTCAATCCCAACACCCAGTAGTCCCAGCCTTCTTCACGTCAGTTCTCACTCCATCTCGAACTACGTGGGTTTTGATCCTTGTCTCCTAGATAAGGTACATAGGAAGCCTTCCTGAGGTTCAACCCCATCCAGCGGTAAGTTGTTGTAACCCCATCCAGCGGTAAGCTGATTGCAACCCCATCTAGCGGTAAGCCATTGTGACCCCATCCAGAGGTAAGCCGATTGGGACCCCATCTAGCGGTAATCCGATTGCGACCCTATCCAGCAGTAAGCCATTGAGACCCCATTCAGTGGTAAGTCAATTGCGACCCCATCCAACGGTAAGCCATTGCAACCCCATCCAGTGGTAAGCCGTTGTCAACCCCACTCGACGGTAAGTCATTTCCAGGTGAACTATGAGGACTTTGATTCCCTGTTACAGGGATATGTAGGAGGTCTCTTTGAGACTCAATCCCAACATCATCGTCGTCCTCGAGTTGACTCCATCTCATTCTCCACCCACTTCACTTAACCATCCATCATCCATTTTGATTCTTACCCGGACCGCCACATCCCGGTGGGATCATGCCACCTCATTCCCCATAACAACAATCGGGTAGGTAACAATGCGTTATCCCCAACATAGACGTTCCCTCTAGGGGTTTTACTCACCTGATCCACTCTAGTCAGTGTTCTGATCAATCTGGTCCATCTCTACTAGACGTTAAACTTGTGGCATACCCTGTGTTAAACATGGAAAGATGAGGAAAACCTCAGATACATGCCTATGGAATAAAATTCCTCGTGTTCAACGTGGGATGCCTCGGGCTTCCGCGCCCTTGATAAGCCCTATAATAAGGGGAAGAAACCCAGACGTGCCATTGTTTCAGCATCCAGACATGCCAGTGATGTCCAACGTGACTACTCCTCCGACCGAAGGTTGCTGCCCTAACCGAACCCCTTGGAATGTCCCGAAAGAAGCGGTGTAATTAACTGGTGTCCATGATGATATAGCACTGGGAAGACTTTCAAGAACAACGTCTTAATCTATAAGGGAGACCCGGATTAGGTGATGAGTTCTGAGGAGGAATCTATGGAAGGAAGAATTGACATCCCATCATCCTGTTTCAATCAAGGAGAAAACATACCTGAACAAATAATAGATGTCGCCCACCTTTGGAAAGTAGAAATTTGGGGCAAAAAACAGTGTCTTCGTCCTCGAACAGATGGATGCGCGCGCCCCAGTGAAAGCATCAGAAATAGAAATGGTGAACCCGACATGAAATTATTCTCCTCAATATGAAGATTAGTAGCATTCGAGACATCAGTGGATTAGCATGTCACTAGATCCAGCTACCCGACGCCAGGTCCCACCGAGAAAATAGTGGGACTGGCGTGAAACTCACCAGAAGTTGGGGCAGTCAAAACATTGGACATCCCAGTCTGTGACTTTATTAGTGTGGATCCATCTTACCAGCTATGGAAGATGGAAAGTCGTTGGATCATTGGTCATCAATTCCTTTCCTATCATCACTAATATTTTAATCTCCCTGCTTTTTAGGAACCAAGATACTGCAGGATTTCGATCACTGCCCACCCACCGACGTAGGGGTAGGGGCAATTCCAACGTGGAAGTATTGCACGGCTCCACCGCTTCCACAAAAATATCTACTCCTACAAACGTTGGGTGTCCACACCCCATTTCTCCATCTGAATTCATTCAGCGAAGAGTGATCAACGACCTCATACGTCGGTACGAGGAGAAGGGGATTATCCCGACTAAGGATATGGCCTGCCGGGATCTGGAGGCATCTACGCCTCGTCACCACCACCACCCCCAAGGTCCGCACAGGGAGCCACTGCTCCCCACTCTAATGTACAATTGTTTCGGGAGCCTTTCCCTAGAACGCCTCGATGACTCTCTCCCCTACACCGACGAGGTAGGGGATGTTTGGGCCAGCCCGGTCGGGATCCTGATTCAGGGGCCCCCAAGGAGGGATCCCACTAGGTCGCGCTAATGCCGTCACCCAGTCCCACAAGTCGAGGAGCAAGTAAGCCATGTGCCTGCATCATTGACTCCAGTCTCGTTGACCCGACAACAACGTCGGGCACAGGCCAAGGAAGACGCCCACCAAGGGGTGTCAACGTCAGCAACTACTATGGCATGGTCCACCACCGACATATATCGTCAACCCCTTGTGTATGTTGAGTAGGGGAACTTGTATATCCAGCCCGAATCGAGGCCCCAACTGCCCCATGGGTAGGATGGGTCGACTCTCCCGACTGTCGGTGCAGGTAATGGTCGTCGTCAGTACGGAGGCCCTCCTCATACCGCCACCATGGAGAACGCGGGTCTTCTCTGCTTCCAGGCTTGGCAGAGAGGTCCACCTCATGATACCCTCAGTCTAAATGAGGGACCTCCCCACGATGCTGAAACCTAGAACAGAAGCCTCTCTCATGCCCATTACATCGGGTATGGGGTTATCCCACCTTTCACAGACCGTCGGTGTGGGGAAGTTGTGCATCCAGCCAATCTCCATAGTGGGGGCCCTCCCCATGTTCTTACAGCAGCCGGAGAAGGTCCTCCTTACCTCAAAAACCAAAGGGGTGAAGGCTAGCCTCGCTTCACCAGTACCTTGCACGGAGGCCCTACTCATGTTCGGCTTGACCAGTACGAGGACCTTCCTCGCGCTGATGTCGCCAAGTGAAACAAGCATGGGGGTCCCACCCGTGCTCTTATAGGATCGAGAGGAGGTCCTACCCACTCCAGCACTTCCCACAGAGGTCCTGCCCATATCCCATTTGATATATGTCTCGGTGCTCCTCGCACTCTGGATTGCTCAGGAGGAAGCCCTCTTCCCCCCAGCACCAGTACGACCGAAGGTCCTCCTTGTGCTGGAAATCTGCCTTGAACTGAATAACTATCCCAGGGTAGGAGGGCAGGTCATCACCTCCATAAAAGGAACACTAAAAAGATTCAGACTGAGATCAAACCAGTTTTCTTCTCAAATTATAAAGCCGAATACGACTCAATGATGGAACCCTAGCCATGGTCCTCTGTGTCAAGGGTCGGGGTAGAAACAAGGTGCATCATCCTAGTACTCACAGAATGTGAGGTCCATCAGATTCCCGCCTCCCTCCACATGTATATCCAGGAGGAATAAAATTTGGAAACTCCACAGGTTACGGCCATGTAATCGCCACCATCATCTCCAGAATCACTCTCTACCATGACTAGAGATCACGGAGAGCTATTCTGGGGACCAATGGTGGACAAACAGTACCGAGGTCCACCTCCAACAGCCATGGTCCCTGTTCTGGAAACTACAGTAGTCAACCCATCTTACCGCAATGTCGTGGCTAAGTCACTTCACTCTTTGGAGGGTATCCCAAGATGTGGCGGTTTATCAACTCGCTCACCGTATTCTTCACCAGCCAGCATGTCATCCCAGTGATCTGTTTCGGTACCGCTACCCGTTCCCCAACCGCCTCCGGTTGACGAGTGGGGCAATGAAGGTCCAGAACCTGAATCCGTTCTAAGGAGCTTATGGAATATCCTCACAGTGGACCACTTCCCTGAGATGTTTTAGCCTATGGAAGTACTGAATTTCTACGCACCTGAATCCCTCACCCTAGAGAAATTCGAGTGTTTTCGTCAAACCCTCTGGGAGACGCACTTCCACCTTCTTCACCAGTGAGTGGCTTATCCAAATATCTAAGCGCATTTTGAAGACATTGGTGAGCAATTCCATCTGGTTGATCTGTCTGCACTCCCTGTGGCTCAGCACCCTGAGTCATTAGGTCACTGTAGGGCCCTCCAGCAACAATGCGTTCAGAGCTTCATGGTACTCTGCAAGATTATCAAAGAGGCTTTCCCCCATGTGCAGATCCATGGTTGGGGGAAATATGATTCCCTCCTCTTCAGTTCTATCTGGTGCCAGCCTGACTTTCTAGGTGATATTGATGACATGCCCTCGGGTAGATCCGTGGTCAACATGGTCAGCCTATCGGAAGAGAATAATGAGCTAGAGCTCTTTGACGGGGACCTCCTCCCTGAAGGCATGCCATAGCTATTGGATCCATTGGGGAGGGTTACTCGCCAATATAGGAGCCTATTGGTTCTTCCCGTGCCCACTGAGGCATTAGTCCTTAGTTGGAATCCCAGTAAGGGCAAGGAACTCCTTGGAGTTTTCAAGCCCTCCGACCCGTCTGGCTCAGTGCATAAGGTGGAGGACGACCCCAAAAAAGCTGCATTGCATCAGCAAATCACCAAATAGAAGAAGGTGGTCGAAGATCTTCTTGCTGAATGCATTGTAGAGCAACGACTGGACTACGGTGATCCTAGGCTGGGGCAGTAGGGGCAGGCACAGCTTCCCCTCGGTGAATTGCCTCCAGTTGACCCTAACCATCCTACCCATGTAGACAAGGTTGAGGCCAGAGATTATGGAAAATGGAATGGTACGTATCGTCGGATCCTCCTGAACGGCGTAAAAATCCTCGGGATCCAGCTCGGGCTCCCCTAGCTGCCCCACAAGTCATTCCACTAGCCACTCCACGAGCTGTTGGGCCACCTTATCATGTTGAAGAACCCGCCAATGCATCGGTGGTCAAGTATCCCCATAAAGATTGAAACCCCCACTTAGATGATCCCATGGCAGCACTCATTGCCCATATCAAAGCCTTAGAGATGCGACAGCTGGCGCTCCCGCCTGATGGAAATCCATATCCAGCATAGGTGGATGATATGTCAACACCTACGGGTTTTTGTAATCCCGCATTTTCCACCTTCAATGGGACAGGGGACCCACCACATCAACTAGCCTACTTTATCTCAAGGTGTGGCCCCATGTTGGGAACTCCGGTGCAGCAGGAGGCCGCTAAGCTCCGATGTTTTGTGCAGACATTAGAGGGGCCTGCGTTTGTCTGGTACTGCCATCTCCCCATCGGATCAGTAACCAGATGATAGGAACTCCATATGTAGTTCCTCTACCATTTCAGTTCCACCACTTGGAAGACGAGTATCGTGGAACTCTTCAAGTGCAAGCAGATGCTTGATGAGCACGTCACCGACTTTGTCACCCGGTGGAAAGGACTCACATATTCCCTTAACATGCCGCTGACTCAGGAGAAATTGCTAACAATGTGCATAGGGAACGTCAATATAGATCTAGTACCCTATCTGATCACCTAGAACTATCCCAGGAGATTTTGAGACTTCTCTGATAAGGCCCAGTTCCAAGAGGAATCCTTACATCAGGCCAAGCAGGCACGTCCGTTGCCCCCTACAATCCCTGCGAGAAAGGCCGCCAGGGTCGAGCCTGCCGCAGTGGCCCAGATAGAGGCCCCCAGGTGACTAGATTTTTTTTCATTAGAGCCGCCTCCATAGCCTTGAAGAGGCCCTATACCTCAGGTGCATCCACTAGACCAGCAGCACCCACCTCATAATCGGCAGGTGCCCCCACGCAATGCGTCGTCACCGCCCAAGAGAGATAACTGAGTTCCACCTCCTTGGCAAGCTCCTCCAGCCCCTTGTCAGGGTCAAGCTCCAAGGTCCCCCTTTCCAGATAGGAGAAACCAGACCTAATCATTCAATGGGACACAGTCCCCGGTTACTTCCGCAGTTCCTTGGAACAGGGGATTCTACATTTTCCTGAGTGTAGAAGACCGGAAGAGGCAAACCTCACTGATCACCCTAATTACTGCCCCTACCACCGGATCCTGGGGAAAACTCTCAAGAAGTGCTATGTGTTAAAATAATAGCTTAAAGAACATGTAAAAAACAACATAGTCCATTTAGGCCCAGCTCCGGCACAGGTGGCATGCGTCTTCGTAAGGCCAGGCAGCAGTAGTGACAGCGAGGGTGAGTGGAATCAGGTTTCTAGTCACAGATCCTAGAAGTATGATGACTGGATGGCTCAGAAAATAGCCACATGGGCCCATGGTGTCATCCAAGCATGCCTTAATTGGCCAGAGCCTTTAGAAGCTGCATCCACCACTTCTGCATCGTCGCCTCAGTCGTCCTCTTCCCAGGAGAGCAAACACCGGCAACGCAAGGGAAAGCAAAGTCCTCTGTTGATGCCATCGTCATCCCATACTCTCAGCGACTTCATGCCCCCGAAGATGGAAATCCCTCCCAGAATCTGTCCAGTAGTGGATGAATCTATGAGTGACGGTCAAGGGTACACCTCGGTTAACACCATAGGGATGATAAATCCCTACATGATTCCTAATGATGAGGAGCACCCGACGGATCCTCCCAACGTCCCCAGTCATCACCAGCGTTGACAGAGCTGTGGCTATATGGGTCATCGGATTACTTTGGTCAGCACTTCCAGCCAGGTTGTGCATGCTACCAAAACCAGGAAGCAGGCTCAGCGCAGAGCTCAGCATGTGTAACCTTCTCATCTGGTGACATCAGGTCCACCCTCACCATCATTCGTGCTACTGAATCAGGTAGAGCCACCCCGACCACGCCGTGACCAGCCACATCCTGCTACAGGACGGTCTCAGTCATCTGCCCCTCATCTAGTAGTCACTCTATAGGCTTCAACTTGTGAGCAGTGGGATATTCCCATCACCAGTCAGTCGTCGATCCAGCCAGTAGGGCCCGCCATGCCTCATGTCATAGAGCGACCTCCTAGAAGTAGAAGTTCATGCCTGGCATAGAAGTATGATGTTTTTAAGAATCTTTCAAGTATTCCAGCAAGGCTCTCCATCCTTGATGCCCTTCACCTATCGTTAGATATGCGTGAGTCCCTCGCTGAGGCTTTAAGAAGCCCCCTCTAGTTTGAGACAGAAGTAGCAGCCACAGAATCCTTTCATGATGAATCGGTCAAGAATTATGAATTCAAGTCCATTATCTCATTCTCAGGAGAAGATGAAGGCTCTCCTATACAGGGGCATATTCACCCACTGTACATCACCAGCCAGTTCAATGGCATGGTGGTTTGTTGTTGTCTTGTTGACACAGGCTTTGGAATTAACCTAATCCTGACTCGTACAATGCGAAAACTGGGATTATCTGAAGATGATCTGAGTCCCTCTGACCTAAGATTCCAAGGTTATGATAGGACTAAACAAACACTGGTCGGTAAGATTCTCTTGAAGACCCAGTTTGGTGGCCTAGTTTCCAACACTGAATTTATGGTAGTCTCTTAGGACACCGCCTGTAATGCATTGATGGGAAGGTCATGACTCCACCTTCATGTGGCGGTTCCCTCATCATATCACCAGTACCTCAAGTACTCCCTTAATGGTAAGGTGGGTGTGCTTCAAGGTGACGCATCTCTCTTTGCTTCTTGTGATGCCCGCTATCTGGATGTCGACTACTATAAGAGAAAGGACAAGCAGATTCAGACCAATGAGGTCAAGCATGTCACACATGCGACCGACCTGTGGATAGATATAGATGATGGCTACATCTTTCTAATCCATCTATTGGAGGATAAAACCCCAGACATGGTACAATGCTTCATTGTGTCTGGAACGAGGGAGAAACACATTCCCAAGTCTAAGTGACGGCAAAAAATCACCTCGTACTCCTATACAAATCAGGCTCAGGTGATCCTGGATCCTCCTACCCCCATAAGGTATCGGGATATCCGCCCCATGGAAACGGAAATACGTCATACGTTCTTGTTTCGTCGGGATGGAATTAATCGGATCAAGCCAACACGCCATTATTGCTTCGATATCATAGTGTGGCCCCTTGGTCCAAAGGCTAGATGGGATCGGATCAACAGCTTTCATCACTATGGTTGCAGCAGCATAGGGGTCCTCTGATGTAGTGACCACTACCACTCAGGCTGGTACCAGCCTCCTGTCAGGATCTGCGAACTCAGAAGAAATTCATCTCATCGAAGATTCCCCATCTATAAGTGAAGAATAATATTTATAGGATGCTCCCCTTACCTTTGAAGAGGGTGTCTCTTCCACAGTCGATCAGTTGGTACAGGTGAACCTCGGTAGCGTGGCAGACCCAAGACCCACATTGATCAGTTCCGCCATGCCCCTTGAGGAGCAGCAGCAGTACATAGACTTCCTAAAACAATACCGAAATGTATTCGCCTGGAGTTATGACAAGATTCTAGGACTAGATCCTCAGGTAGTCATCCACCTCCTTGGTCTCCCGGCAAATCATCGCGGGTTCAAACAGCCTCCCAGAAAGATGCACCCTTCTCATGGTGCCCTGGTTGAGGCAGAAGTTGATAAGATCATCAGAGCTAGGTTTGTTAAGGAGGTCCAATACCCCAAATGGATAGCCAATATTGTTCCAGTTAGAAAGAAGAACGAACATATCAGAGTCTACATCGACTTTTGGGATCTCAACTGTCATTGTCTAAAGGATTATTTCCCCCTTCTTGTGATAGAGTTGTTGATTGACGCTAAAGCTGGATTCCAAGCCCTCTCCTTCATGAATGGGTCTTCCGGGTACAACCAGATCTGAATGGCCCCCAAGGATGAAAATTTCACAACCTTCAGGGTGCCACAAGGTACTTTCTGTTACCAAGTCACGCCCTTCGGTTTAAAGAATGCAGGTGCCACCTACCAGTGGGATATGCATCGCATATTTAAGCTGATCCTTAGGACGTTGGTGGAATTCTATGTGGATAATCTGGTGGTCAAATCTCACCAGTTCCAGTACCATCTCAAAGACCTTGAGAAAGTTTTCATCTTCCTATGTTCCCATCACCTAAAGATGAACCCATTGAATTGTGCCTTCAGGGTCACCTATGGAAATTTTCTCAGCTTCGTTGTCAGATACAGGGGCATTGAGATCGACCCAGAGAATATCAAGGCCATTAGCCAGATGTCTCCTCCGAGAAACATTCAAGAGCTTCAAGGTTTCCAAGGCCACTTATCCTACATATATCGATTCATCGTGAATCTGGATGGAAAGTGTAAGCCATTTTCTTGGCTCATGAAGAAAGGAACCGTCTACGAGTGGGACGAAGAGTGTCAGACTGCTTTTGAGGAGATCAAATAGTATCTGCTCCAACCTCCAGTCTTAATGCCACCCATCTCTGGAAAACCATTGGTCATTTATGTGACCACCCTAGAACAATCTCTCAGCACCCTTCTCACCTAGAAGAACAATGAGGGGATGGAGAACAGCCTTTACTACCTCAGTCGTATGCTCCTCGATACAGAGACTAGATACCCCCCATCAAAAAGAGCTTCCTTGTGCTGGTATTCACAGTACAGAAATTGTGACACTACTTGAAACACCATGAGGTACAGCTGGTGTCCCGAGTAGACCCACTAAAGTACATCCTGAACCTCCCCATGTTGACAGGCCATCTAGCTCGGTGGTCAGTGATTCTCCAGCAGTTCGATATCAGGTTTGTCCCTTAGAAATTTATTAAGGGGAAAGCATTGGCAGACTTCCTTGCTTTCCATCCGGCTTCTGCTGACCAATCCTTGGATCTCGATTTCCCCGATGAGGTGATCCTCTCAGTATACCATTCCATGTCATGTTGGAAGATTTACTTCGATGGTGCTTCCCGAAGCCCCGCTAGTATGAAGCTCAATGATCCCAGACTCAACAGAGTAGGTCTGGGTATCATTTTCATTACCCCAGCACAAGCCATTATACCATACTCATTCCTATTTTTAGAAGTCTTCACCAACAATAAGGTAGAGTATCAGGCTCTCATCACTGGCCTTGAGCTATCCCTCAAGATTGATGTGCCCCATTTTCATGTGAAAGGGGATTCTGAACTAGTCGTCAAGTAGATCAATGGTGACTGCATCATTAGAAAGACAGATCTCATACCATTATTGGAGATCACTCTCCAGCTAATGGCCCAGTTCCCATCTCGGTCAAAATTTATTTATGTCCCTCGATCTCAGAACGGTCGGGCGGACGCCCTAGCCAGCCTGGCTGCATCACTCGCGGAACCCGAGCAGGATGATCTGATTATCCACGTGGCACATCAGAGAGTCATTGGTCCTGTCACCCCAAATGACAACGACGACCTGCAGGTGAGCCATCTTACTGCTGGAGCATCTACGTTAGGACCCCCAGATGCAGTGGTTGAAGTGACTCCCGACTAGAGAACCCCCTTTGTTGAGTATCTCCAAAATGGTTACCTCCCAGTTAATCGGGCCAAGCGCGAGTGAATATGACGCCGCGCATTACAGTTCACCCTCCAGAATGGCCCTGGCCATGAGAAAATCCTCTACAAGCACGGGTTTGATGGGGTTCTCCTCCGTTGAATTCAAGGATTCGAGGTTTCTTAGGTCATGCAAGAGGTTCATGTTGGTTCTTGCAGGGCTCACTATACTGGGCCAAAACTATCCCACCAGATCTAGAGATTGGGGTATTTTTGGCCCTCCATGATCCATTATTGCATTGAGTTCTCCAAGATATGTCATGCATTCCAAATTCATGATAATTTTATGCATTGTCCTCCAGAGCCTCTCCACTCCACCAAGTACTCTTGGCCATTTTCGGTATGGGGACTCGATGTCGTGGGACCATATCCACCGATGACATCTCGCCAGTGTAGATTCATCCTGACGGCTACAGATTTCTTCTCCAAGTGGGTGGAGGCAATTCAACTCAAGGAGGTCAAGGCCCATTCCATTGTTGACTTTGTGAGTTCCAACATCATCTACTAATTTAGAGTCCCTCACGCTATCCTCACCGATAATGGCACGAACTTCTGAGCATTTGAGCTGAAGAAATTGTACGCTAAGTACAACATCCGTTCTAACCATACCTCCTGTTATCAGGCGCAAGCAAATGGATAGATCGAGGCATTCAACAAAACCCTCTCTAACATTCTATAGAAAATGGTTGGTCAGAATAAGAAGAGTTGGTCGAAAAAGCTCCCCAATGCCCTCTGGGCTTATCAGATGACGACTCGTAATTCCACCCAGGTGACCTCATATTCCCTAGTGTACAGAACAGAGGTCGTCCTACCCATTGAGATTCAATTGCCCTCGCTAATCATAGTTGTCTATGATCAGAAAGTTCCAGATAAAGTAGATGAAATCCGTCTAGCCGAGTTGGAAGTGTTTGACGAGAATAGGCTTTGTGCCCTGCACAATCTGGAAAGGCATCAGAACAAGATATCTTGAGCTTTCAACAATAAATTTTTCCTTCGCTCCTTCTTGCAAGGTAACTTGGTATTGGCATTGAGGGAACCAATGATACCTAGCAGGAAACCACCCAAGTTGGAACCTAAATGGGAAGGACCTTACATCATTCACAAGGTTTACTTCAATGGTGTGTACTCGCTGGTCATAAAGGATGGTGAGCGCATAACTCCTCCCACTAATGCCAAGTTCCTTAAGCAATACTTTGCTTGAACCCCAGGGTCCCACATGACCATAAACTATACGGTCCCACATGACCATAAACTGTACAGTCCCACATCACCATAAACTATCCAGTCCCACATGACCATAAACTGTACAGTCTTGCATGACCTTAAACCGGAAATTCCTACATGACCTTAAACTATGCATCATCCTGCATGACGTTAAACTGCATCTTAAGAACTACGTGTGGCTTGATTCACATCCTCATGGGATACGTAGTAATTCTCAGACACCTCATCTTGAGTCCAGTCCCAGTTTCCTCTTTGACTATCCCCTCCTAGTCATAGTTCTTTTGGGGGATCTCACATGGAGTCGGGTAGGCTTCTTAGGCCCCACCCATGTCAGGGTTACGATGATTGCACTGTGTGACCTCCTTCATTCTTCTAATCCTCCCATGTCCTCACCGCGTGATGCTAAACTATATGACCTTTTTAGAACTACGTGTGGCTTGATTCTCATCCTCATGAAATATATAGGACTGCCCAGGCATTTCATTCATAGGCCCAACCCCAAAACTTCAGGATCTTTCATTGGGATGAAACACATGGTGTGGCACAGGCCTTTTCCCTCATTCACGTCAAGTTCATAACCGTACCATGTATCTCTCTCCCCTGAAGATCTATGTCTCTTCTCCTATCCAACTTCATTTGAATTTTCATGGGTGAATTCATGTTCCACACACCCCCATCATTTGGGTTCCCATTATCTTTCACACCTTAAGGGACCCCAAATGGCATGGATGCTAGGCTTAAGGGCTCTCCTACTATCGCGGGTCAACATCCTCGATGGTTTTAGACAATAAATCGATACAAGTCCTACGTTGTGAATATGGTCAGCGGTCGATGATCATCTTTTTTTTCCATTTCAGGTTACATGATATAGATGTTATGTCTCGAATCTGGTCAGCAGTTATCTTTTGTTGTTTTCACCATCCCCATATGTCCCAAACATGGAGTGTAGTGGTTCATTATACCCCACCGTCTCTCCAAATCTCAGTCTACTTCGAGTGGGAGTGTAATTCCATCTATCGGACCCTTATGTGATGAGGAGGGCCTAATCCTACTCCTTGTTTCCCACACCGAGCATTGCTCATGTGGGCTTAGGAGTTGTGAAGGAAATTTCCGTATGAGAGGTCATATGGATACAGTTGATCGGGACGCTCAGCCTCAGGTCCTTCGGGCCCCTGGCCCAAGTTCTCATTTAGGGTTGTGTGGTGCGGTACGGGCTCATTTCCTTATTCCTGTTGGGCTATTTCGCTACGCCACACATATCCCCTTGAGACATCCCTCTCTTCATTTATTGTTTGTACCATGAGCATGGTCCCTACCATGCTTCTCAAGTCCCATAATTTGGGCTTCCATCACCTTCTATATCCAAAAGGGCCCCCGAATGGCATGGATGCTCGGCCCAAGGGCTCTCCTACCGTTACGGGATAACACCCTCGAGGATTGTGAGTGACAAGTTGATACAAGTCTCATGTTGTGACTATGGTCAATGGTCGATGCTCAATTGTTTCCCCCCCTTCTTGTCACACAAGGTTGAATACTATGTTGAAAACATGGTCAACAGTTTTCCTCTATCATTTTTTCCAATTTGTGGTCTTCCATAAGCATGATGATTCACCCTCTCTATCCCACGCATATGACACTGAACTAGGCATATACGGTCCAAGATCTATGACCCTAAACTAAGATCACCTTCATCCTCACTACAAGATGTCAAACTTCAAGCTGGACATGACATTTTTTCCATGGTCCGACCTCAGGACCCTTGTCCTTTTCGAGCCCCTGGCCCAAGTTCTCACTTAGGGTTGTATTGTGTGGTACGGGATTAGGTCCTCATTCACATCGGGTTTCTCGCCATGTCGTACACATCCCCAGATGAGATACCTTACCCCTACCTTCATCCTCACTATAAGACGTTAAACTACAAGCTAGCCATGACATTTTGTCTATGGACCATCCTCAGGCCCCTTGGCATTTTTGGGCCCCTGGCCTAAGTTCTCATCTAGGGTTGTACGGTGTGGTGTGGGATTGCATCCTCATTCACTTCGGGTTACTCGCCATGCCATACACGCCCCTCGTTGGGGTATCTTTCCCTTATTAGCATCATCCTTTCCCCCAGAACTACGTGTGGCTTGATTCCCATCCTTATGGGATACGTAGGACTGCCCAAATGTCTGGTCTTCGGGTCCAGCCCCATATCTTAGAAATCTCCCTATCATTTTGGACACTTGGTTCATGTTCTTTCAGAAGAGGGGTATATAGTGTGGTATGGACTCACATCCTCATTCACATCGGGTTTATAACAACCACGCCGCATACCTCTCTCTCTCCCAAGAGACCTTCGCTCCCTTTCCCCTCTTTCATCACTTTGAGTTGGCTAACCTTAAGTCGAGTACCTCTGCCCTCTTCGGTGATTCACCAATTGGCCCATGATTACTCTGGTCTAGAACTCGGAGTGTCAGATTCTACGTGGACATACTTCCACCCACTTTTCAGGCTTCGTGTTCCTCTTCATTTGGGCTTCCATTATCTTTCACACCTGAAGGGACCCCAAATGACATGGATGTTAGGCCTAAGGGCTCTCCTACCATCACCGGACAACGTACTCGAGAGTTTCAGACAACAAATCAATACAAGTCCCGTGTTGCGAATATGGTCAACGGTCGATGCTCATTTGTTGTTCCCATTTCAGGCCACACGATATGGATGTTGTATTTCGAACATGGTCAACAATTATCCTTCATCATCATGACATCCCCTTAAAGCCTTGAATATTGGTTACATGATTCACATTATTTTCCACCCCATCATTTCCAAATGAAATTTTGACACTCCTGGCACTATCCCTCAGTTCGCATTTGCACGTTAGGAGGAAAAAAGATGTGGTAAAGGCATCATTTGGGGCTCTGCACCGACTTCCCTTCGGCGTGCATTCCAGGTATTGTAAAAATCTCTTCCTCCCTTGTTTCCCACACTGAGTTTGACTCACGTGGGCTTAGGGATCGGGTTGAGGTCCACACTTACTTGGAAGGATTATGCTTATCTATGGTCTGAGCTCTAAGACCTTAAACTAAGATCTCTTTTAGAACTACGTACGTCTTGATTCCCATTCCCATGGGATACATAAAAACGCTCGGACATGTCATCTTTGGGTCCATCTTGAGTTACACTAATTTACTTCTTCTCTTATGCTTTCTGGGCTCTGACTCTTATAGGAACGCGTGGGGTGGATCATGTGGGATTATGCCCTCATTCACATCGGGTTTGCGATAGTCGCACCATGTACACCCCTTTATGGGAGTTAGTTCCCCCTACTTCCTATCCCACATGACATTAAACTGTATGTTGTCCCGCACGACATTAAAAGGCACCTTCAAGAACTACATATGGATTGATTCCCATTCCCATGGGATACGTAGGAACACCCAGACATCTCGTCTTCAGGTCCAGCTCAAATAGGGGCTAGCCTCTCCTATCTCATATCCTCTAACCTTTTTTGGTCCCTCAGCCTGAGGTTTCCTACTCAGAATAATGCATGGTATGATGTGGACCTTGTCCTCATTCACGTCGGGTATGCTTTATCACGTTGTGCACATTCCCTCCTGAACCTCATCTTTCATATATATGTCCAAGAAATATGACTTTAAACTATTATGACTAGTCTCACGTGACTTTAAAATGTTGTGTCTATATTGCATGATGTTAAAATGCATGGTTGGTCCCATCAAATGACCCTAAACTGTGACATTATCGTCCTAGTCACACGACAAAAAATAGCACTGCACCATGATATCCTCACTCGATGGGGCATCATGTTTGGTATCGGTCACACACCATACAATTTTTCAATGCCATAATATAGCTTGATTCCTGTGGCATACCTAGATTTTCTATCCTAGGTCCATCACTTAAAAAAACACATTCATCCTAAAGGACAAACAAGATATATCAAATACCGCTTCTTTCGGTGCAAGGGCCAGACTCGCACAACCTCATTATCTCTGACACTGGTATCCTAAAGTGTCTCATGTATAACTATGTATGGCTTGATTCCCATCCTCATGGGATATGTAGGAATTCCCAGACACATTGTCTCAGGATCCAGCCCCAGGAATCCAAAATCATGTTCCCCCTCTTTCAGCCCCTCGGCCCGAACTCTTTTGGGAACACGTGGTGTGGTGCGGACTCTTTATGTCCTCATTCACATCGGTTTTGTAGCTACCGTACCACATAATCCTTTCCCGGGATCTCCCTTTCACCCCTCATCATATTGTATGATGTTAAACTTCACGATCCCATATTTCCTTGATATATGACACTAAACTATGATTCTACCCTGAACAAGTTCAGAATGACCTATGTTAATCATGGGATGCACTAGATCACTTGTCTAAGAGGTCCTTCTCGGAAGTATGTTTGATCCCTGATCAAACAAATACAGCCACCTAATGTGTTTCCACCACGGTGGCGTGATTTCAAGAGTGTTGGACTTCATTCGACCAACCCATCACTCTAACTCCACGCTTTTCGTGTCCTTCATTCGGACCCTTATCCTCTTTCAAATATAAAAGAACACCCTAAAAGTATAGATGCTCAGCCTAAGGATTGCCTACTATCCTGGGCCAACATTCTAGAAGACTAATGGATGAAATTCTGAGTCAGGCCCCGTGTTTCGAACATGGTCAGTGGTCAGTCCTCGTTTGTTGTCCCTGTTTTAAGCTAATGTAATACGGATACTGTGTTTCAAACATGTTCAATAGTTATCCTTTATTTTCATGCCTCCCCCATAGTGTTTTGAATTTGAGGTATCATGATTCACACTTTCCACTCCCATGTGTCTGGGTTAATTCTAACACCCCTGGCATTACCCCGCTTGTGTGCTAGAGCACATTGGAAGGACGGCACGTTGATTGTTCTGAGGTCCTCATCCTTCAATCGTACCTCTCCCATTTCTTCCCAGAAATCCGAGTTGGTTGTTCAAAACTCATGTGCCCAAAGCTTGGTTGGCACTTCGGCATTCAAATGAAGTAATAGTGTGAGCATCCATTGTTTCTCACATCGGGCATGACCCACGTGAGCTTAGGAATGGATTGATATTTATTTCATGATTGTGGTTGAAATGCATTGAACTAAATGAACAATTAAATAAATCTATTCATACATGAAGTTCAAAACAAGAGGTAGTAAAAAGAAATAAGTTTATGAGTTCGACCAAAATAGGGCTCTTAAGGATCAACATCTTGGATAAATCTCTCTAGCATCGCTACCTTTTGGCTTGTGGCCTCTAGAATTTCCTCCCGACCCCTGAGAAGATTCTCTTCATCAGTGGCTGCAGAGCGCGGTTCACTGACCCTAGCATGTTCTTGCACCTGTTTAGTTTGAAGTGCAGTCATTTGGTGACCCGCTTCCACTAGCTGCTCTTGGGCGTCCTCTAGTTGGGCCCTCAATTTATCAACAAGCTTAGAACAATTTGCAATGAATACCTCCTTTTCTTTCGCCTGTTCTTCGAGGCGTCGAACCCCTTGTTCCTCATTTAGGAATGCTTGGGTACTCCTTGAATCTTTATGAAACTGGGCAATGTCAGAGCGTCGGTTTCTCTCATGTAGCTTCTCAGACATGTAGTCGCAGACTGTTAAATAAAGACGTTGAGCAATCACCCCTCCAGCATAGAGAAAGCGCAGCCAGGTGTGGAGTGATCCCATCTGTTTTATCCATTCCGTTTGAGGCTGACCAAGAAATATCTTGATACACTTCCACCCTTTGCATTGTTTCATACAAATCTCATCGACCGCCTCTGAATCAGAAGCATCTATCTCCTCAGGATCTGCAGGCCGATAGTCGGGGAAAGTATCCAAGAGATCAGCAGCAGGGTCTTCTTTGGGTATTCCTCCTAAGGGGTTGGGTTCTTCAACACCTGGGCAACCTTCCTCTCTCGCCTTGGTCTCGACGTCTCCTTCTCCAACTTCAGGCCCTGCCCCGGAATTAATGTCGCTAATATCCACAGCTCTTTTTTCACCGAGTGCCTGGGCCGGCTCGGTTTGGGAAGTGTTCCCTGAATGGACCGACACATTTACCATCGAATCACTCGCAGATGGTCTAGATTCGGTAGCCTATCGAGCCTCCAATGTTGTGATTACTGCACAAACAATGAACACCTTGATTAGATAGGTTCTCTAATATCCAATACAAGCGTTCGAGTGATAAAACTTACAAGAACTCAGTGCATCGGCCTCTGGCGTTCCCGCCGTCACAGGAGCTGTCACGGTGGGGGATCCCTTAGCACTCGTTAGCTCAATAATGGGCATTGTCTCCCCACCTTGTTTTGTTGGTACTTCCTCCCCCCTTCAGATAGAGCTTCTTGATCGGTTCCAATATGTACCTGAGTAGGATGAATAAATCTGATTGAAATCAAAAAAAAAAGAGAAGAAGAAAAGGGAAGGGGAGGATGGATAAGGAATGAGGCATACCTCAAGTAGCTCAGTTATGTCTGCATCAGAGCCAAAAATCTCTCCACTCTCCTAAAGGATCCCTTGGTGGGTTGTCCCTTGAGACCCTCCACCTCCAAGCTCCTATTCAGCTTCCCCCACTTCTTCACCCTCTCCTTTTCCCCCCTCCTCTTCTGACTCACTGCCCTCTGGATCCTTGTCACTGTCATCATCCTTGGATGACATCTTTTCTGGATCATGCTCCTGGACAAGCATTACCTTCACCAAGAAAGGTGGTTCCTCACGCCGACCCCGTTGACATGCATACACATACATGGCCATCAGGTATGCATGTCGTCGATGGAATTTCACACTATCATCAATCCAGATGAGTCTGACCTCTGGCAGATGGATTCCATCTCGTACTATCTTTTTTTCAGAGGGGTTCGACGCCTATCGACTGTCGTAGGGTCAACCAGGCCAACCACAGGGCCGGGAAGATAGCATCATCATAAGGTTGAAGTAGATACCTTATTTGATTCCTGGGAAGCTCCCTGAATGCTCCGTGATACCCTCTCCCCCTAGGCGATGAGGGCATGACCACACCATGCAACGTTCCCGCTGATGTATTCTCGGCCTGTGCAGGCCCAGTTGCCCAACTTTCTTTCGGCCTTTCCTCCCCAATAGTTCCATGTATGATCTCTCTCCACCCAGGTTCTACACTAGGTACCTTGATCTTCCAAACTCGCTTCCGTAAAAGTCCCTCAGGGTATGCTACGACCCAATGTTTGGCATATTCTGTCGAGAGGTTGGCATAAACTCCGGTGGGGGGAAGGGTAATGACTTCACCAGAGCCATGAGTTGTGAACATTATCCACATTTGGTGAAGAACACATGGGTGCCTCTCTTCCTCGACATTTGTATACACTTTATTCAGCATCCACTGGAGGCATACAAACTGCCTGGAAAATATTAATGGCACGTAGGGCTCACAAAGGATCTTCCCATCAACCCGGGCCACAAGCACCCCACCTCTGATGCTTTGGAAGTATTCCCTTTGCTCCAGTGAGCCTTGCCCATTTTATATCATTTGTCCAGTCATAGTAGGGAATGGAATAAAAGTAAAATTGGCATGATTACCTATTATGATCCTCACCCCCTCCTCATTGAGCGTCAACAGCATGACCCTGAGAATATTTAGCAAGGAAGGTCACAGGACATTACCCAGGGGCAAATGGTGTTTGGAAAGGTATATCTACTGTAATGAGCCATTATCCAAACATGAAGGATCTGGAAGGGTCCAAAAATCCTCCTTGGTGAGCCCCCTCTCGAAATTCACCCCAGAATGGCGTACAAAAGGGCTAACACGGGGACTCCCAGGTTGAACCTCTGATTAGCATCCATGATGCCAGTCATCACCAATGTCACTAGACGAACTCCCATCCTTGTGTCCCTCACTAGTAGGAGTCACCCACTTAGGAAGGTTGTAATAAATCCAGCGTACTGGACGTTTGGGTCCTGAATCTCATTTACACTGAAGCTCCATGATTGATATTCCCCCACCTCCGGGATCCTCTAGTACGATCCACTTTTTCTCCTCTATGCCACGGTCGGACACCATCTTCCTCGCCTTGGCATATTGACTTCCATATCTCTTTGCAGAAACAAACTAAACCATTTTTATAGGTGATGTCCTTCAAAAAATCCTTGACCCCCAGCCTCTCCTTATCAAGCTCCAAAAGATGCCCTGTTAGGATGGGGGTTCGTGATCTGTCTCCCCAGATGTTCCTCATCAGAAGGAATTCATTGTATTGAGATACCCTCGATGAAATGAATGTCCTAAAGGCTGATACCGACTTCCCCATGGTAAATATGTAAGGTATTGGTATCGGGGGACCATTGGGTAAATAGATTTGGCCCGAGTTCATGCTGACGGTAGAAATGAAACTGCAACGCCCACACCGCCTCGAACAATCCGATGTGCTGCAGTTCGACCCCAAACTGGTCACATGTCTAGCGTACCCAATACTCCCAAGCCCATTCACTTTTGAAATTTCCTCCAGACCGCAGGTCCCAATCCTGTATCTAGCCTTTGATTTCGTCAGTGACACTCTGTCGGAAAGTACTTGCGCAATGGGTCGAGGAATCCTCTACGACTGGGTCACTTCCCAAAATAGTTTTAGTCCTGGGGTTTAGGATGTAAACATCCATATGTCTGGTTTCTCTAGCATGGTGTCCATTTTTAGTGATATTATACCGAGGGAGGTCATCCTCACGGGTCACCCATGACCGCGGCGGGTCGACTTCAAATCCTGGAACGGGTACTTCCTCAAAAATACCAAAGTCCCATATTGGTAAGTTGTCAGACAACGCATACTCCATCTGGGATGGGGTAAACATGTTAAAGAGAGTTTGGTTACTGGATAAAATCTTTCAGGTGCCATAAACCTCGGGATTGGCAACCATCTCTACCCTTCGAGTGGCGAATGCAGCTTCTCTCTTAGTGTCAGCCCGATTAGCAGCCATTTTCTTCCAAAAAAGTCCAAAGAGTCAGTGAAAAAAGAAAGATACGGTGTGAGAAAAATTAGAAGGTGGCGCAAAAAATTATAAAGTGGCATGAAAAATCAGAGAGTGGTGTGAAAAAACAGATTGGCGTGAAAAAATGAGGCAGCGACATGAAAAACAAACGGCCAAACTCGAAGAATTACGCGACACAAAAGTGTATTTCACGCAAGGTAAGGAAGTTTTCCGCATGTGAGAGTTCAGGACTTATCGCGTGAGAAAAATCCATACATATTGAGAAACCCATGATGTATTTTATAGGCGTAGAGCAGGGTTTTCGCGCGCATGAAAATTGTTTTTCACGTGCCTGAAAAATGATTTTGTACGCCATTTCGAACTTTTATATGCCGCGGCTGTTTTTGGCGCGCACCCAACCTAGGAGGCTGTGAAACTTTGCATTTACCTTAGAATGAGACCTTTGCGTATCCTTGTCAATCAGATTCCAAGGGGGGGAATTTGTAGATGCTGAAAAACACTCCATTCCTAAAAAGGGGGTCTTTTCGGACAAAGTGAAAGTATATTTTGAATCAGTGATGTATTCTGGGAGGGCTGGAAAATCCACATGAAAAAATCCAATAAGTGCGCGAAAAAACTTCTCTCCCATGTGGAAAACTGCAGGATCCGAAGGAAATTTCCACACTGGTGCACAATCTTTTGCGCCGCCGACCCGAGCGCACAATTTTTCATGCCAGCCACCCGGGCGCACATTCTTTCACATCGTTGACCCGAGCGCGCAATCTTTCACACTAGCCAACTTCCGCGTGGATGCAAGGACCCTGAACGCCTATAAATAGAAGAGTGCCCCTTCAAATTCGGGGGTTGAAGAATCCGAACCACCTCCCGTGCATGAAATCAACCTCTTCAGCGTGCAAAAAATGGCTTTCAAGTATGGGACTTTTCGCGACAGGTCTCGCATGGGTCTACCTTCGCGCAGGACCACTCGAGCGGAACCCTCGTCCAAATCCCTTTAAGTCATGGCCATTGCGTGTAATCCCCTTTCCTTGCGCGCAATCCATTGCGTGCAATTAATTCTCTTTCGCCCAACCCCCTTTCCTTGCGCACGTTATATTGAACACAATTCATTTCCCTTATGCACAATTGATTTCCTTTGCATGCAAATGTCAACCGGTTCCGGCGCATAACTTCTTTAACTTGAGCACCCAACCTTGAACGCAATCCCTTTAGTTTTTGCACAAAACTTTGGCTCCCCTTCGCGCGCAACTCTCTCTAATTGTGTGCACACCCGGTATTTTTCATGTAACTGTTCCAATTGCACATAAAATTGCATGAAACCCTCTCCAATTGTGTACAAACCTCCGGTACCACTCACCCGTCCATTTCCATGCACATGCTCCATTTGCGCATGAGCCTCCCTCCTTGCACGTACCTTATTTTTCACGTGTTTGATGTCCCTCTTCCAAACATCACCTTTGAGTGCCTCTTGCTCCCAAAAGATCTAAACCACACTCCCTTTTCTCATGCGACCTTATAGATTTGCATGAAGAAATTTCAAAGTCCCTTGGATGATACTTCCCGTTGCGTTGCTTCGCCTCATGCTTCTTTGCATAGGCACGCTAACGGCTGTTGCTTCTTCGCATAGCCACGCTAACGTGGACCCCCCAATGGATCGCTCCATAACACCCCATACACGGAATTTTCAATTCCTTCCTTCCCTTAAGGGTGAGCGAGTATCGTTTATGTAAGTCCTAGGGGTGCGGAGAAAACCCACCTCGTCCGAGCTGCAGGACATTAAACTTCCAAGCACCATCTTCCTCAACACATGACGTTAAACTGTGACCACGCCCTATGTGTAGGACGCGAGATTCCCCCACCTTGGACATTCTGCATGCCCGCTGGTCTCCACAGAAGTGAGATCATTCCTCACATGGAATGAGATCGTGTTTATCATAGCAGCATTTGTCCGCGGGAAAAGGGCAACCACCCTGGTGTAAGCCCCTAGCTTTCCTTGCAAGAGGTAGCATCCCTACTCTTCCTCTCTTCCTGGGTGCCAAGTCCCTCTCCCGCTGGTCTTTGTCACTATCCAGGCCTCCATACTGGAGTAAGTCCCAATCTCCATCACCTTGGGATGCTAACCATGTGTAAGCCCCTATTTATTCTTTGGGACGTCAACTACGAGTCCACTTCCCACGGACGCACCTTTCGCGACGTGATCGTCAGGTCTTTTTTGCCTCTTGTTTCTCATACCGAGCATGACTCACGTGGGATTAGAGTAAGAATCAAAGCCTCAAACACCAACATGAACTACGAGGACTTTGATCCTTACCAAGGAAAGGTACGTAGGAAGCCTTCCTGACGTTCAAGCCTACCATCCATTGGTCCCGACCATCTTCACGTCAGTTCACCAAACCCAACCTGAACTATGAGGACTTTGATCCTTGCCAAAAAAAGGTACGTAGGAATCCTCCCTGAGGTTCAATCCCACCATCCATTGGTCCCGACCATCTTTACATCGGTTCACTAAACCCAACCTGAACTACGAGGAATTTGATCCTTGCTAAGGAAAGGTACGTAGGAAGCCTCCCTAAGGTTCAAGCCCACCATCCATTGGTCCCGACCATCTTCAAGTCAGTTCACCAAACACAACCTAAACTATGAGGACTTTGATCCTTACCAAGGCAAGGTACATAGGAAGCCTCCCTGATGTCGAATCCCACCATCCATTGGTCCCAACCATCTTCACATCGGTTCACCAAACCCAACCTGAACTATGAGGTCTTTGATCCTTGCCAAGGCAAGGTATGTAGGAAGCCTCTATAAGGTTCAAGCCCACCATCCATTGGTTTTGAACCCCCTTCACATCAGACCACCTTCATCTCGCATGATGTTAAACTGCATTTCCCCTTTTTCATCCCGTAAGACGTTAAACTGCATCCACCATCCTGAACTACGTGGACTTTGATCCTTTCCAAGGCAAGGTACGTAGGAATCCTCCTTGAGGTTTAATCCCAACACCCAGTAGTCCTGGCCATCTTCACGTCGGTTCCCACTCCATCCCGAACTACGTGGGTTTTGAAGCTTGTCTCCTGGATAAGGTATATAGGAAGCCTCCCTGAGGTTCAACCCCATCCAGTGGTAATCTGTTTTGACCCCATCCAACGGTAAGCCGATTGCAACCCCATCTAGTGGTAAGCCGTTGGGACCCCATCCAGCAGTAAGCCGATTGGGACCCCATCCAGCGGTAATCCATTGCAACCCCATCCAGCGGTAAGCTGATTGCGACCCCATCCAGCGGTAAGCCGTTGTGACCCCATACAGTGGTAAGTCATTGTCAACCCCACTCAACAGTAAGATTTTGTTAGGTGAATTATGAGGACTTTGATTACCTGACATAGGGATATGTAGGAGGTATCTTCTAGACTCAATCCCAACATCACCGTCAACCTCGAGTCGACTCCATCTCATTATCCACCCACTTCACTTAACCGTCCATCATCCATTTTGATTCTTACCTAGGCCGCCACATCCCAGTTGTATCATGCCACCTCATTCCTCATAACAACAATAGGGTAGATAACCACGTGTTATCCCCAACATCGGTGTTCCCTCTGGGGGTTACACTCACCTGATCCACTCTAGTCAGTGTTCTGATCAGTCCGATCCATCTCTGATAGACGTTAAACTCACGGCATACCCTGTGTTAAACATGGGAAGCAGAGGAAAACCTCAGATACATGCCTATGGAATAAAATTCCCCGCGTTCGATGTGGGATGACTTAGGCTTTCGTGCCCTCGAAAATCCCTATAATAAGGGGAAGAAACCTAGATGCGCCAGTATTCCAGTGTCCAGACACGCCAGTGATGTCCAACGTGACTACTCCCCCAACCGAAGGTTGCTGCCCTGACCAGACCCCTTGGAATGTCCCGAAAAAAGTGGTGTAATTAACTAGTGTCCATGAAGATATGGCACTGGGACGAGTGTCATGAACAACGTCTTAATCTATAAGGGAGACCCGGATTATGTGATGAGTTCCGAGGAGGAATCCACAGAAGGAAGAACCAACATCTCATCATCCCGTTTCAATCAAGGAGCAAACATCCCTGAACAAGGAACGGATGTTTCTCACCTTTGGAAAGTGGGAATTCGGGGCAACAAACATTGTCACTGTCCTTGAACAGACGGACGCGCGCACCCCGTCGAAAGCATCGGGAACAAAAATCTTGATTGTGAATGTTTTTCTTCATATTTCAAATTCATGGAGACATGTATCTTCTCTCCTCTTGTCACTATCCAAGGGGGAAATTTTTTCTTTTCCTTTAACCAGACTTAAAGATAACTGATGTTAGTAATTGATCTTGGTTATGTGTTATTATACCCCTTGGATTTTTCTTTCTTGAGTATTACTCTATAACTCGTGTTGTTTTATACAGAACCTATTCTAGGAGATATTGGTGTGTGATATTTTTTATGTTTGGTGTGTGAACATGGTTTGAGAGATGACACCCTTGACAAGCCTTGACATTGACATAAACAACCTTATGTTGGGGAGTTTCTTAACATATGGAGTCCATGTATATGGTCATTATCATGATATGATGTTGTGTTTTGATATGATTTATCCCATTTTTGAGTTTGATCACATGTGTGTGTGTGTTCTTGGATATTTTTTATCACTCTTGATATTCTATGTTGATCTTATATATGATATGACTTGTTTCCATGTGATTTACTTGATATATGTTGTATTTTTGTTCTGTGCATGGTACTAAGTGATAGGTGGACCCATTGTGGCTTAGTGGCCCTTGAGGGTGAGCATGTTTAGATGTTTCATGTGACATGATGATATGACTAAGTTAAATGATGGGGTATGATGACCTAGTGTGTCCTAACTTGGAGGAATGATGGTCTTATGTGATATAACTCATAAGGTGATGGTGGGAAATGATGGTCTATGTGATCTGACATGAGAGATAAAAACGGATAATTATGGCCTAGTGTGGTCTAACCTAGAGGCTTACAAAATTTTCATGACTACTCTGATGTTATTTCGACATGAATCCAAAGCGAGTACGACCGGAGTTCATGGAGGCTTGGTTTGTGCATGAACACTCAGTATGGTTTATTTGTTTATATGTGCATTTATTTATTATAATGACTTAAACTTTAATGAATGTAAACTCGTATTAAGGAAGCATTGGTAGTATATTACAGGGTTTTATTACTCACACCCTGCATAGGTATCTTGATGTGCTTGCAGACTTCATGTATAGGGATTCAGGTAAGGGAAAGGGGTATGTGGTCTATAGATGAGCAGTAAAGCATAGAGCTCATAGTAGTACCAGGATAGACTCTGAAAGATTTCTATCGTGTTTTATTTATTTATTTATTTTCACTTACACTTGGGTTTGGATTTCCACACTAGGAGTCTGGTTTAGTTATTTTTTAATGATAAGTGTATTATCCATTATTACACTATGATGCTTTATCTTCTGCCTTGATTACTATAATTTGTTTTGTATTTTATTTATACTTTTAGTGTATGGTCATGATACTAAGGGTATAGTCTCTCAATTGATGAAATTCATACTCTCTCTATTATTCAACAACCTCTTACATATGGGGAGGCGTGCATGAGTCCTTATAGGATCTCCAGATCAGACTCAGTGGTTCGGTTTGGGGAGTTATAAAATGACATCATAGTAGTTTCCTTGTTTTCTTTTGACTAACCTGGGACATGGAAGAAAAGAGATAGGCTGTATGGAACTTGGGTAGGTGAGTATCCATGTGTTTGGCTATCTCATGTGTAATAGACCTATGAATAACCATTTATGGGATTATTGTTACAATTTTATGGGATTTGGGTGTGTTCATACATCATGACTTGGCATGTAGGGTAGCATGTCATATATGTACCTATTATGTGCCTCATAGTAGTTCATTAATTTAATATATTGATTTGTGTTATCTGTTTATGATATATTTATATTCTTTTATTGAGTAATATATCTTTTATAGAATTAATTAGTTAAACTTGATCATACTATTCTGTTTTGTATATATATGACTATGACTAACATGTAGGTATGAAGAACCTTGGGTAGTTTTAGGAGGGATAAACCTTGGGTTATGAGTAGAATCCTAGGATAACATTTGTTTGATCCCATAGACTAGTTAGGATATATCTTAATGGATTCAGATGTTTAACTTTTCATTTTTCATTTCAAAAGAATTATGCCTCAAAGAAGACTGATGGTACCACTAGCTGACATGGTTTAAGATTATCCTACTAGAGAGGTTTCCCCTATTCCATTGTCAACCATGTTGGAGGGTGCAGAATAGAATGATCATGCACTTGTTCTAGTAGTTCAGGTGGAAGGACCACTTCAATCAGGATTATTCCTCTTAGTGCCTATCCCAAGTGGGGGAGTTTCCAAGACTATGGCTGACTATAATCAATACTTATAACTCTTGATTCCTTCATATTTATAGGACACTGGAGGCCCTTAAGATGCATAGGACTGAATATAGATCAATGATAAAATATTCGACTTGATCTCATGGGATTAAAAGTTAAATCTTGTGACCTTTATGATTTAGGGCATTGTTAGACACTAGTGAGACATTATTCTTTATCCTGGAATATGTGAGGGTTGCTCGTGGGAGATTTTCAAAGACCTTTTCTTTTAGGAGTTATTTGTAAGTATTATGAAGCTATATTGAGTGTGGGAGTTCATGGATATTCACTAAGGAATGATAACGATGTATTCTTACTCATAACACTTCAAAGAGTTGTTATGATTCACTCCTCTCTTGGATGTTGATGAAGTAAAAAAGTTGTGGAAGTTTGATATTAGGCTTCAACTGGATTTGAGATGCCAGTTTAGGAACTTTGACCTAACAACCAATGATTTTATGCTTCGCAAGGCCCTCATGATTGATAAGGGTTTGGAAAAGGATAGACATGCATGTCTTCTTTAAGACTTCAGTGGACTTCCTAGAAATACTTTTAATGGTAGGAAGAGTAAGGAAGATGATTCATGTCAGAGATGCGACAGACAACCAGAGCCGAGTATAGTTACTTCAACGCCCTCTGTAGGGGAAGAGTTTCTTAGTGTTTCAACAATGTAAAATGATACATTATCATAGTTTATGCCCAAAAACTTAATTTAAGTGTCGCCGATGTGGAAATACAAGTAATGTGTACTATTTCTGCTCGAAGGCATCACGAATGAGGTCTCATGGGGGTTCAAGTTAGACATAGGAATCAATCCATGGGACAGGCTAGGATCCTCAGAAGTAGGTTTTGACCCCTTAGATAATAATGACTTGGGCGATTCATGCATATCAGGTATAGGTTCATAGAGTTGAGGTAGGTCGAGTATATGTAGTGGATTATACCCTAGTGGATATTAGTGAGGTTTCATTTACTATTTTAGGTATGGTATTGATATATTATACGATGTCTACTTATTTTTTTGATATTAGTGTTTATCATTCCTTTATATATGCATAAGTTATTGTTGGACATGACTTACCAGTAAAGTTATTTTTGAAGTTTTTTATCCCTTGATACACCATTATTCATGAAACTAGACCTTATTTAATGATGCCTAGAGCGTACTATAGTCATTGATGGTTATGGAAATATGTGGGGCTTCATGATTATGGAGATGATGAGCTTCAATGTGATTCCTGAAATGGACTGTCCAAACAACTTCTAATCCCTCATTGATTTCTATCAGAGATGAGTATTTTTTACATAGCCCAAGGGATAGAAGTTTTTGATGACATATGAGTGGGATTTTGGAGTAGGTAGATTGGTTATATACATGATCCAGATTAGGATGATTATGGTGTAAATTACAGTCTTGTCTCTTTCAATGGGACCAATGGTATCCCCCTCATTTTTTCTCCAGTTGTAGATATCTATCAGAATTCCTTTCTTAATAAATTAATAGGAATTCCCCCCGATAAAGGAGTTGAATTTGAGATTGATATTGTGCTAGGTGCATTGCCTATTTCAACACCCCCTTATTATATGGTGTTGAATGAGTTGAAGGATCTTAGAGTATAGCTCGAGGACTTGGAATGGAATATTTTTATCAGGCTGAGTACATCACCATGGATCACACCTATTTTGTCCACCAAGAATGAAGAAATTAGAATTTGAATCTATGTAGATTACTGAAATCTAAATAAGGTGACCATAAATAATAGGTATCCTCTACCCAGGATTAATTATCTCTTTGATCAGTTATGGGGATCCTGATGGTTTTCCAAAATTGGTCTCTAATTGAGCTATCACCAATTGTGGGTTAGATGTGAGGATAGCCAAAGGATGACATTTAGGAGTAGGTATGAGTTATATGAGTCCTTGGTGATATTGGTTGGACTGATGAATGAACCTACATTTTTCATGTCTCTTATGAACAAGATATTTCAGCCATACCTTGACTCTTTTGTTGGGGTGTTCATATCCTTATTTACTCACTGAACCCATAGAAGTATTCCAAACACCTTGATATATTCTTAAGTATGATTTGATCACATCGTCATTATTCCAAGCTATCAAAGTGTCACTTTTGGATTCATAGGGTCCAATTCTTGATGCATGTGGGTTTTGGGACTGTTATATCAGTGGGCCTGGAGAAAGTTGAGGTGGTGATATCTTGTAAACATCCCCAAAACATGTTTGAGATCAGGATTTATCCTAGTTTAGTGGGAAACTATCAGAATTCTATCTAGTATTTCTCCCATTTATCAGCACCAATGACTACACTAGCAAATAAAGGGGTAAGTTCCAGTGGTTAAACCAATATGATGAGGTTTTTCTTGAGCTAAATAAAAGGTTAACTATATACCCAGTGTTTATTCAACCTAATATTAAGATAAGATATGTTATATATTGTGATGCATAAGGATTTGGTTTGGGGATAGTATGGATGTAAAGGGAGTGAGTAGTGGCTTATGGTTCACATCAACTATGAAACTATGAGTGGAAATATCTTACCCATGTCTTGGATTTGGTATCCATAGTCTACACTTTGAAGTGTTGGTGACACTATCTCTTTGTAGAAAGGTTTATTGTCTACACATATCATAAGAGACTCTATTATATCATCACATAACAGTATCTAAATTTGAGATAGATGTACTGAGTAGAGTACATATTCACATTCAATTTTGAGATGGCCTATACACCATGTAAAGTTAACATCATTGCAGATGATCTTAACCATAAGGAAAAAGTATATTAGGATCTTGGTAAATGAACTTTGAAGGAACATTATCCCCTGATGAGCCTGTTCACCAATTAGAGGATATTTTCTAGGCCTATGTTTTGGGTTTCAATGGAGCGTGGGATAAACACCTAGACTTGGTTGAGTTTTCATACAACAATAGTTACTAAGATTCAATTTAGATGGTACCTTACAAGGATATTTATGGTAAGACATATCATTCACTACTTTGTTGGAATGAAGTTGGTGTGGAAGTGGTTGTGGGGCCCAATATGGAATAGGAGACCTCTGAGAGAGTGCATCTCATTTAGAAGAGGTTGATCACATCTCATAGAAGGCAGAGATCTTATGTCGACCACAGGAGGAAATTGTTGGATTTTTTTATTGGTGGTAAAAAAAAATTAATATTGAATCATTAGTTAGTCCATTGAAATTAGAGGAAGAAAGGGAAGCTGGCATCGCATTATGTTGGACCCTTTGAGATCGTTGAGTGGGTTGGAACAGTTGCGTACTGTTTGGATCTTCCACCTTTCTACTGGGGTATCAATAATTTGTTTCATATGCCTTATGTTCAGATGTACATTCCTGATCCTACACACATGATTATCTTTAAGGATATAGATATAGAACTAGATTCATCATATGAGGAGAGACCAATTTGTATAGTCGACATGAGTGAGAAAGTTCTATGATGAAAGAAGGTACCACTTGTCTAAAATATTTAGTGTTATGGATTAATCTTGTAGGAGACTTGGTATCAGGCAGCTTCCATTCAAGTGAAATGTCCCAAGTTGTTCAAGGTTGACTCTGAAGATACTTCTTAAGGATCATAAGTCCTTAGAGGAGGATAATTGTAACACCCTCATTTGGGATGGTTATGTTAATGTAAGATATGGCATATTTTAGGTGATCTTTTAAAACCTTATGATAGTTGAATCTTGGTTCTAGAATGTCTTGGAGATCTTTGGAATCTTAAAAATGGGTTTTTGAAGGATTTTTGTTCAAAATAGCCAAAACCTCACACTGGTGTAATCCATTTTGGGATTTGTTTTCCTTTGTGTAAAATGAAAAATGGAAAATGGATTTTCAAATTGTTTTGGAGGATATGGTGAGGGAAAAATGACTTGGGTGGAGGAAACATGCCTTGGTGGATGTTGTTTTGGTCTAGAGTGTTCAATAAAACCATGACCAAGGCCAAGATGTGGTGGAGGGTGTGGAAATGGTCAGGGTGGTTTTAAAATGGCCAAAACAATCAGATTTCTTCTTGAGTCTTGAAAAAATAAAAGGGGGATATGTGTGGATTAAATTTTTTGTTTTGAATGCATTTATTAATCATTTCCAATCCCTATTAATTGATTCAACCCCCTTCTCCTTGGAGATTACTTCAATACGATGAATTCAAGATAACTTTCAAACAAACCTAGGGTGTGTAGTCCACCCTTATTACCTTGAGGATTACTATCTTGGATAGCCTCAATTCTCTTTGGCTCTCACTATTCAACCTTCTTGGAAGATCAAACCTTTAAGAAAGATGTTTTTCTTATTTTTTCAAATTCTTATAGACCCGAATCTTCTCTCCTCTTGTCATTATCCAAGAGCTATGAATTTTTATTCTTCTTCAACTATAATTAAAGATAATCATCTTCAGTAATTGACATTGGGTTATGTTGTTATACCCCTTAGCTTGTTCTTTCTTGAGATTTGCACTAAAGGTCATGTTATTGTATGTGGAACCACTTCTAAGAGATCTTAGCGTGTGACCTTGTTATGGTTGGTGTGTGAGCATGGTTCAGGATAATACACCCTTGATAAGCCTTGATATTGACATCATCAACCTTGAGGTAGGGAGTTCCTTACCATGTATAGTCCATGTATGTGATCATTATCATAATATGATGTTTTGTGTTGATATGATTTATCCCATGTTTGAGTTTGATCACATGTGTGTGTGTGTTTTGCTATTATTTATCACTCTTAATAAGTTATGTTGTGGCTATATATGATATGCCTTATTGTAATGTGATGTACTTGGTATACACTGTATTATTGTTCTATGTATGGTACCAAGTGACAGGTAAACCCATTGTGTCTTGGTGGCCCTAGAGAGGGATCGTGTTTAGATATTTCATATGACATGATGACATGACTGAGTTAGATGATGAGGTATGTTGGCCTAGTGTGTCCTGACCTAGGGGTATAATGGTCTTATGTGATATGACCTATGAGTATATAGTGAGGCGTGATGGTCTATGTGATCTAACCTGGGAGATGGAAATATGGAATAATGGCCTAGTGTGGTCTTACTTGGAGGCCTAGATCTTGTACTACTATTGAGAAGCCATGAGTTTGGCTCCTTCACTTATGACATTTTCACGACTACTCAAATATTCTTCTGGCAGGAACTGAAGTGTTTATATTCAAGGTTTATGTCATCTTGGTTAGAACATGGATGCTCGGTATGATTTATTTACTCATGTGTGCATTTATTTATTATCATGACTTGCACTCTTATGCATGTTCAGTCATGTTAAGGACACATTGGTGGTGTCCTACTGGGTTTTATTACTCACACCTTATAAAAACATCTCAATGTGCGTGTAGAATTTATGTATAAGGATTTGGGTAAGGTAAAGGTGCCTATGGAAGATAGATTTGTAGTAGATCATGGAGTTTGTAGTGGTACCAGGATAAACCCTGGAGGATTTCCGTAGTGTTTTATTTATTTATCTTCTTACACTTACACTTTGGTTTGGGTTACCACACTACAAGCCCGGTTTATTTATTTTTGTATGACATGTGTTCCATCCATTATTACATTATGATGCTTTATCATACACCTTGATTACTCTTTGTTGTTTTATATTTTATTTATACTTTTAGTGTATGGTTACAATACTAAGGGTATAGTCTCCCCATTGATGACATTCAGACCCTTGCTTCTAATAGGTATCCTATTGCATACAAGGAGGCATGCATGTGGTCTTGTGGATCTCTAGCTTAGACTCAGTGGTTCAGGTTAGGGAGTTACAGTTATAATCCTTCATGGTTTAGCTAATTAAAATTCCACCAAACGACTATATAGAAAAATATCATATAGTGTGTTATTGACACTTTAAACAATTGAAATCTTCCTTTTCAAAACTAGGTAACCAAACACATATTGGATTTGGTTCCCTTAAACCAAATAACTTTTTACTTTCGATTACCTATATATTCAAATATCTATATATTAATAAATATCTTATCACATTATGAGTGTTCTTCTGTTGAACATTAATAATGATAATTTCCTTGGAGTATTTGTCTCATTGAAAGGTTATAGTATTTCCCTTCTATAATGTGAACCTTTAAGTGATATGGAAATATTCTAAAATGTATATCCTATGGTATAGATGAAATCTTCTAGTAGGCTATAAATGGTGTTTTGAAAATCATGTGATGGATACTTATAAGTAGACAAGGCTTCATCTCATGAAGTTTGGCACTTTGTAATATCCAAGATGAGAGGTTATAAGGATAGAACCACCAATGGGAATTTTATATGTTATATATGTAATTAGATATTTTTATATGTGGGCATGTTTATTGGTCATTAAAATTGAGATTTTATTTAATTTATATCATAAATTGAGTATATTGATGTATTGTTAAAAATCATGATGACATATGCTCGGAGTAAAGTAGGATATGTTGGGTGAGTCATAAGTGATATGATATTAATAAATAAATTAATACAGGATTTATCCCCTCCCAAACCTGAAGATAATATTTCATTCCCTTTGATTTAAATGGAATTTTTTGATAAAGTTTATGGCTATAGTGGTTTGTCGGTGTGTTCATTTCATAGAGTCAAAGAGACATATCCAAGATTATAGGTTGATGACACGGGTATGCGACCTTCTTGATGAGATATTGATGCAAATGGGTTATATTACATTATGAGCATCTATATGGGGTTGTTTTCATTATGACATTGATGTATTTATATATTGATTCCTTAACTTATTACTAGATGTTAATCTTGGATTTTAGGCAAGGCCACCTAATTCCACTAAGAAAGAGGCCTAGAGGGTCACACACTAAGTTTATACAAAATCTTAGTTAAGTTATATTTGAATTTAATAATATAATAAAGATTATTCTCAAGATCGAGGAATAATAGTTATTCAGGTGATGTTAATCGCATCAATTCAGTCATCGGTTATTTCAGTTTGAAATATATATGATTTGAATGTTTAATAAATATTTATTTTCCAGTTAGTGAATATATTATTTATTGATTAATTAATTGAGTAATATAATGGTATTTATTTAGATTAAATATTTATTATTCAAGGTTATATAAAGGTTGAAGAGGATTGATGGGTAGAGTTAAGGTCCTAGATGAAAATGATATATTTTATTTAATATCATTTAAATAAATATTGATTTATTTATTTAAGAAATTATAGTTAATTATTCATGATTTGGTGCATTCCATGGAAATAATTATATTATTATTATTATAATTTAGTGTGGGGTTTACTTAGGATAATGAAATTAGTTAAGGGAATTTGTGCGATAACTAATTATATAACCCTAAGTATATAACCCAACTTATATCATTTTCTAGGTTAAGAAATTTGTTTTGAAATATATATTCTCTCTAAATAATCTTCTCAAGTCAAAAGAGAACTCTATTAATAACACTCTCAAGAATGAGAGTTAATCATCCTCCTCCTCCCTCACAAGACTAAGAGAATAAGGAAGAATTCTTTAATCCTGAAGGATTCTTATTGTAATCAATAGTGAATAGCGAAAGACAATAGGTACTTCCATGTTAGCACCCAAAGTTCCATCAATGTCATTCCAAGATTGTATAGAACATTTGGATACTGGTGGATTGATTCTACTTTGGATCCTTCATCAAAATAATGGTATGATTAGAACATCGACCAGTTTTATCATCAACAAAGAAAGAATTCCAAGAATAGGTAATTCTTGTTTATAAATTAATTATAAATTATATGAGAAAAATTTCCCTCTTCGAATATTTTGGGGTTTTTATCATATAGTTCTTAGGATTTATCTAAAGAAACTAACAAAACAATTATTATTCACTATCCCAACCACTTTTATTACACCCCAAAACCTTCAAGTGGTGTCAAAGTAGTTACATATTAATTTATAAGTATTTGTTGTTTTTTATCAATTATGTAATTGGTTGTTAGTTTTTCATTTCCAGTTTTTCATTCTTAATATGAATGTTTAGATATTATGATCATTTGATTTTATATAACTAGGAAGTGGATAAGAATAGATAAAGAACACTTGAAGATATCATCTATAGTTGTAGATAATCATGGCTATATGGAATGGATACATGGTGTGTGACTGAAATGTACACATTGTGTATGGTCAACCACATAAGTATGAGTCACGCAAATTTCATCATGTCGTGTGGGGGTTAGATACATGGCTCTATTACATGTTGTTTATTGACCGCTAGTTATCATGTAGCTTGATAGGGTGTACATTATGTGTTGTTGGAATACACGTCATGTAACCCTATACGGTCTAACCTCATGGGAATCATGAAATTCATGTGGTCAAAGTATGTGAATGTCATTAATAAATTCCATGTATTAACTACCAACCAAGCAGCACGACATTATGTGCAGTATATGTCATGTAGAGTGTTATACACATCATGTAATAAATAACAACCTGAATGGAATATACGTCAAGTCCCTTGGTGTGTAGTGTGGGTTAACACATGAATAAATTAATAAAATAAAAACCAAGATATGCAGTATGTTATAGGATGTACATGCCATACGATAGGTTTAATGTGAAAAATACACACCGAGTGATTTTATTGTATTTTTTGCATTATTAAATGCTTAATTAATTAATTTCCATGTTATTCTATAAATAAATTACACATATGGTTGTTGTACACATTGTGTACTTCATAGGCATTATCGGTGGTACACGCCACATATATTTAAGGCATGTCATGTAGTCATACACGCTGCATAGACTACGCATCTTGAATCATGGAACAACATGTCATGTATATCTTGACACATCATGTAGGTATACATGTTGTGTTAATATACAATGCATGACGAAAATCATACACATTGTTATCCACATACCGTGCCATGTGAATGAACACACCGCGTAATAGTTAAACTCTAAAAATGGGTTTAAGGTAGGAATAGAAGGGTACACATCGTGCCACCTCCAGTACAAGCCATGTACTGAATTTATTTTAAATTAAAATTAATTTATTTAAAATTATAGTACATGGGATTCTCAAGGACTATTATGATGGTTGATTAAGATAAATTAATTAATTGATTAATAAGATAATTAATTTGTCAATTTTGAGGAATTTATATTAATAAAGAATGAATTGAAATGAATTCTAGCTAGTTTTAATACACATACATTGTATGTGTGAATGATCATGAGCTTGAACGACCTATGTATGTATTGGATTTTGGTTTAATTTAATTATTTTCATGGGTTGTGATAAATTTATTATTAAATTAAATATGATGATCACCTTCCTCTTTATTATGTATGGGTCTTCATGTTCATGATTTCTTTTATGTAACCCTAAACCCATGGTTCCCCTAAACTATGAGTGAGTAATAATATGTAAAGAAATGATCTCTTGGGAATAGGGAGATGGTTCCAAATTGAACTGAGGTGAAACCAATAAAGGAGGTACATAGTTTGAAGGTGGAATACTGTAACTCGATTTGATCCTGGATCAAGGAATTATTTCCCTAAGGTCAAGGGTTGGTTTATCATCTTCTTGATAAACTAATCAATAGTAAAATATCCTGATCGTGCCAAATATTTATTTCATTTTTTTAATACATGGTTATTAATTTATGTGATGCATATTTATTTGATGATTAAACATGATCACATAAAGTATATAAATAACTAGAATGATAAGATAAAAGAAAATAAATGGATTATAGATAAATTATTTTATCAATAAATGGTTAATTAATTATATAAAATCCAAATAATATTAGCAAGAATGTAAGAGTATAAAATATAGAAATTATATGTATAAGATAATAAAATCCATTAAGAAAATATTTAGTCAGAAAAATCTTCTATCATCTGAGTTAAGATGAACCCATATCAAGACAAAGTTGGGGAAACTTTTCAATTATCAAGGAATAATGGGTTGACTTAGCCAAATTTTTATTAAGTGTAATAGAAATTTTTATTTAATACCATTTAGAGGATATTGTTGAGAAAATATCGGTTAGTATTTCATGATCGGGGGGTCCACTCAATGGATCAAGGAAATACTAGTCTTTTTTGAAGTTGGCTAGATCTCCCACCTAAATACCTTTGAGTAATTTTCATGTCCAAATTCTAGGTTATGAGAAGGAACATATAGATATTTTCCACTAAAATTACCATACAATGGGACATTTTGATTCTATTGGAAAAGTATATTGGGATTTTATAAAATAGTGAGATACCAATAAAATAAAATTTATTATGTTACAATATTGGTAATTAAGATAAAGTACTAAAAATCTAATTTTATTTGTTATAGAAACTATCAAGTCATATAACCTTTACATTATACATATGATAAATAATGAATAAATATGATCTCTTAACCAATGTGAACTTCCAGGAGTGGTACAGACACTTACGCATTGTACTACACTGGGAGAAGAAGTTTTAAGTGTTGGAGTCCCCAATTCTAGACAAAGAGCCCTCTAAAGAGGCTAGTGAGGAGGATTGTACTGTATTTTGAAAAAATGTAGATGATTAATTGGATGTATAATGCCTCATTTTATTATCCATGTTTAGTGACCTCCATAAGAATCATGAGAACATAGATGCGTACAACATGTTTTCATGTCTCTGTGATATTTATCGGGTGAAAGATAGATAGGATAGGAATGAGATCTCCAAGGAAATTTTCAAGTGCAATCATGGAGAGGGTGTGACAGTCAGACCTCATGTAGTCAATTTAATAATCTATATTGAGAATTTAGATATTCCTTGTTTCAATATACCCAAATAATTTTGTACTGACCTTGTACTTGTCTCATTACCTCATAGCTTCTCCATTTTTATTATGAATTTTACTATGAACAATATTGAGAAGAATCTATTAGATATCCTGACTCTGATTCACTGGGTAGATAAATAAATAAAGCATGAAAAACCTTTAGTTCTTATAGTTAACAAGATTATGGGAAAGGTGAAAGGACCTAATACTGACATCAAGTTTAAGGGTTATTTTCAATAGCCTATCGAGAGGAAAAAGATCAAGAGTCGGGCTAAGGAACAAGATGTAGAATTTTTTTCATGTAGTAAAAAAGGCCACTGGAAGAATAACTACACCCTAATGAAGAGAAAAGGGGAGTCATCAGGTGCATTTGTTATCAAATATAATATTTCCATTTCTATAAATTGGTTATTATATATAGCTCGTAGTGCTCACTTTTATATCCAAATATAAGAACCAAGTAGATTTGGGAAGGTTTATAAAGGTGATGTGGATCTTTGAGTTATCAATGGAGTGAGACTAGTTGCACTGGCTATTGGATACTACCATATTATTTTGGTGAAAATTTTAATTATAGCTTTAAATCATTGTTATTATGTTCCCAGTATTAACAAAAACATTATATCTATGTATTTTTTAGACTTTGATGGATTTATTTTCAAATTCAAAAATAAGAGTTTCTACTTTTATAAAGATAGCATTGGTTATGGTATGAAACATTTATATAATGATATTTATATATTAGAATATGATAGATAAGTGTTATAAATCAATAGTTAATTAAGTTCACATGACTCATATCACACCTAGTTATGCCATCACCAACTTGGTCATGTAAATGAGAAGCATTTGATGAAGCTATATCAATAAGGGTATTTATATTCTTTTGAATTAAAACCACTTGATATATGTCATGCTTTTTGACAAGGTAAAACTACCAAGGATACATTTAATGGAAAGGATGAAAGGTCCATAGAGATTCTTTAATTAGTTCATAAAGACATGTTTGAACCTTTTCCATTTAAAGATATAGGTGTATACTCTTGCTTTATAATATTTATTGATGATTTTAGTAGATATGGATTTTTCTACTTAATGAAGTATAAGTCTAAATTGTTTGAGAAATTTAAGGAGTTTAAGAATGAGTTGGAGGATAGGATTTATAATAATATAAATAAAATCCACTTAGAATGATTTAGATAATATCTTAATCAAGATTTCATTGACTATATAAGGGAGTAAGGGATTCTCTCTCAAATCACTCCTCCTTATACACCTCTATGGAATAGTTTCAGTGAAAGGAGGAACCAAATCTTATTGTACATAGTGAGTTAGATGATGATTCATGTGAGTTTTGCATTATCATTTTGGGGATATTCATTAAAAATGCTAGTACATATACTAAATTATGTGCCAATTAAAGTGGAAAGTGGAATTCCATTTGAGTTATGGAGTGTAAAGAAAACCATTTTTGTTATATTTACATGAATGGGGATGAAAATCATTTATTAAGGATATCTCTAGAAACGAACTTACATCCTAAGGAAAAAGTGTATCTTTATTGGATATCCTAAGGAAATTAAAGGATATTATTTATAAAAATCCTCATAAGAAGATCATGGGTGATAAATGTCCTATTTTTCTTGATTGGTAGCATATCTCCAAAAGATAAAGTGGGAAAAATATTGATTTCGTTAAAGTTGAGGCTCCAGATACACAATATTTAACATGAGAAAAAATTCCAAAAATCTTCGTGTAAGAGGTTGTTTTAGAAACACATGTACCATAGAGATATGGTTTTCCAGTCACTGAGGATGGTGAATCATTATTAGTTTATAATGATGAACCTTTATCCTATAAGGAAGTGGTAATAATCTCATAAGTTATAAGGTAGTGAGAATCCATGAATTCTGAGATGGATTCCATGTACCAAAACCATGTATAGGTTTTGGTAGATCCTCTAGTGGATGTAAATCCTATTGGTTTCAATTGGTTATTCAAGAATAAACTAGACATGGATGGTAAATTTGGTACCTATAAGGCATGATCGGTGGCTAAAGGGTTTAAGAAATGTCAAGAAATATACTATGATGAAACTTTTTCACAAGTTTTTATGATAAAATTCATTAGAATTATACTTGACATAGCATCTTACCATGATTATTAAATTTGAAAAATGGATATTAAAATAGCCCTCACTAATGATAAACTTGTTAGGAATAATAGCTGAAAATTAAATATAATAACTGGAAGTTTGAAACTATGTTCACTATAAATTTGTATCCACTAGTAGTTCAGTGTTATGGAATTCCAACTACTAGTACTTTCTTTCATTTATGTAGAGCTCTATAATTAGGAATAATGTTGCACCTTAATCACCATTATTAAGTCACACCCCGTTCACACTTCATACTCAAGCAAGAAGGGATCAACATGAAAAATAAATGAATACACAAGATTATGTGGTTTGGAATTTCATTCTGTGTCTATAGAAGAACACTGGAAACTCTTATATTATTAAAAGTATAAAGTAATTACAAATTGTTATATCTAAGTACCCAGTTATTAGTTATAATGTAAGTACAATATGCAACAAGATAAATTGGTCTCAATGCTACTTATAGAGGTAATTTTTTGATCAAATTGGTTCCACCATAATCCTAAATTTACAGCCAAACCAATCTTCTCAAACCATCATAAGTACACTATCTTTTAGTAAACACACTTGAATGCTAAAAGATCCTATTTTCACTGTTATGAAAAGATCGAAACAAAATACCAAAGTATGAAATTTTTTTGAGTTAAATTTTATGACTTGAAGAGGCTTTGAAGTCCCAATAATCTTCCACTTAATGATTATGTCGAGAAATATCTTTGGAATCATCCAACATTATGGGAAAACCACATCCTCCTTTCACATGCATGTAGTGTTATACTTCCTACCTCCATTCAGTTGAGTCCCACTTAGGAATAATACTTCCTTATGATCTCTTATATTAATACCTTCATGAACATATTGGCCTGATTTTTCTTACCTACAATCTTCCTTAACTCTAACACCTTTCCCCCTAGAATATTCTAAATAAAATAGAATTTAATGTCAATGGGTTTTGTTCTTGCATAAATTTCATATTCTTGGAAAGGTGGATAACACTCTGATAGTCATAGAATAACATTCCACCTTCTAATTCTTTTACAAGATCTTTCATCAAGAACTTTAACCAGACAAACTTCTTTTAGGTTTATATAGCTTCTATATATTTTTCTTTCATCACAGACAAAGTAATAACTAGATATAGAAAAGACATCCATTTGATCATCATTATACCAAAAGTAAACACGAAACCTATTGTGATTTTATGGGTGTTAGAATTAGTAAAAAAACTTCATCAATAAAACTTTGTAAAGGATTATCTTCCTTAAATCATTATGATGTATTTATTGATCATTTCAAGTATTGGATAATCCACTTAAAAGATTCTAAAATATTCTTCCCAAGGTTAGACATAAACTGACTTACTACTCCTACTATAAAAGAAATATCTAGAAATTTACATATCATCACAAGCATCAATCTTCTAATAGTTTAAGCATGTATCAAACCTATTCTTTCATTGAAGGTACATATGCCTTGGATAACTTGAGGTGCCCAATAATAGGTGTTCTAGAAGATTTACATTTGGTCATCCCAAATTTCTAAATTATCTTCTATATTTTTTATTTATGGTATAACACCAAATTACTAGATTTTAGATCCCTCCCTATCCTCATCCCCAAGATTTTTATTGCATGGAAAAGATATTTTATATCAAATATTATGGATAGTTTACTCTTCGACTCCTGAATATGTTGAAATTATATATCTTCAAGAAACATGTCATCTGTTTAGAGTAAGATTAAAATATAAGTTCCATTATTCCATAAATTTTTATAATAGTAATGATCATATTTCATCCTCATTAAACCTTCTTCAGTCATGGAATCATCAAACTTATGGCTTCACTATCGAGGTACACGTCACAAGTAATAGAGGCTTCACTTAAACTTGTAAATAAGTCCCTCCTTATATTAGTCTTTAAAATCCTTGGGATACTTTATGTAGGTATCCTCCTCCAAATAACCATAAGTAAAGGCAATATTAATATCTATATACTCCAATTATAAACCATAAGATGAAAAAATTCTCAACACTTTCCTGGTAGTAGTATGTTTAACTACCAATGAAAATATTTTGGAGAAATTGATTCCTTTATTCTGTTGGAATCCTTTTACCACTAATTATGTATTTTATATTCTAATTTTATTATAGTCTTCCTTAAAATGGTGGAACCATTTGTTCTTTAGTTATCATCTCTATTCTAGTAGGTCAATTAGCTCCTAAGTTTTTTTGAACTTTAAGGAATTCATTTGTCTCTCTATGGCTAATGCCCACTACTTCAAGTCACTAAGTATTTCTACCTAATCTAGACATTCGGGTTCTCCAAAATTCATTAGAATTAAGAAGTTTGTGTCAACCCCGTGCCACTAGACTGGTCATTTGACTTTATAATATCTTCTTATATAATTTTATATACTTATCAGAACTTCAATTTTAGGTTCTTAAACTTATGATTCATTTATTGTTGGTTTCTCTACTACTAAATATTTCTATCAGGCTTCTATAGTTATTGATAATTTTGACACATCTATTATTGTTAGAAATTATAGTGCATTCATGTTGACATATAGTATCATTGGTATTTGTGATATACCAGTGTTTTTATCTAGATCAACTTGTGCTTCGGTAGTTGATCTCTTTCCCTAAACTTATGATTTATCTAATTTTATATCCTTCCGTTGAATATTTTCATTAAATATTACATATTGACCTATTATGAAATATTGTTGATCATTATTCCACAGTCGGTAACCAAATTATTCATTTCCATAGCCTATAATAAAATGATATTTGGAATTTTCCTCCAGCTTATCTCCATCCCATGTGTAAAAAAGAGCATAATAAATGTCACTAAATATTTTGAGATAAGATATTATCGGTACCTTATTAGACCATAGTTATTCTGGTAAACTTTTCCCCATTGTAGAGTCTAGATGTCTATTGATCAAGTATGGTATCATATTAATTGGTTCTACCCAAATAACCTTGGGCATACTAGAGTTAATATGTATGCATCGTTCCTTCTCGGTCAAAATTTGGTCCATCCTCTCTGCTACTCCATTTTTTTGTAGAGATATGAGAACTATTCTCTTGAGATTCATCCCCTTTTCTAGTATAAGTTTTGGAAATTACTACCATTGTACTCACCACCAATATTAGATCTAATATATTTCAATTTTTAACCACTTTCCAAATCCATCATGGATTTCCACTATACAAAGGTACCAAACACATTAGATTTATTTTTGAGAAAATAAACTCATACCTTTCTCATAGAATTTTCAATGAATGTGAAAAATTATAATTATCCTCTATGATATTGGACTGAGTTTGGTCCCTAGACATCCATGTGAACTAATTCCAACTTTAGAGCTTTGGGATTCTATCCATTCAAGTTGAATGAAACCCTTTTTTACTTTCATAGCACATATATCTCACAATTTCTGATGGTTGTGTGAAGAAACTTCAGAATTTCCTTCCCTAATATAACCTTTATGTTCTTCTAACTAAGTTGACACAACCTATAATGGCATACCTATAGATCTTTCAAGGTTAAATGTCCAGATATTATACTACCATATGATATTCCAGTCATATAAAGGGTCCCATATTTAGTTATTTACTCCATAACCATGTATCCTTGAGTCACTTTATAGGCCCCATTAGTGATGTTTGTATCTAAGATTTCATCATTTAATTACCCCACAAAGATGATATTCCTATGAAGATCTAGTATGTGTCTGACTCCCTTAAATCGAAGAAAACTCCCATTCTATATTTGAATATTTATATATCCCTTTTTAATCACTTTTAGATCTTTTTCATTTTCCATAGGAACTTTACAAAAGATTATTGATATATAGCTTATCATGCATTCATGATTATTCATTGATTGGAAGGATGTGCTAGAGTCAACCACCCATAACTCTACCAAATTATGAATAGTTACCAGTAGATTGTCACCTCCATTTGTTGTACTAACAAAATTTGAACATACAAAAGTAATCCTTCTAATTCTTTCCTTAATATTTCTATAATTACTCTAGATATATCCTCACTTACCATAATGTTAGCATGTGTAATACCCAGACTAATCAATTTCCCTTGACTCTTCTCCCTAGACTTATCTTAAAGTCATTATCAATTCTTTCTTTGAGGTGAGAATCCCCTTCCTTCAATGTTAAGATCATTATCGGAGGGTACTTGGACCTCTCCTATTTATAATTCCTAATCGAGGATCAAATTTTGGTCATTTATGAACATAATATCAGTCTTTCTATAGGAGTTACTTATCACATCAACCATGCCATTCCAATATTTTGTTAAAGATGGACGTAGTAAGATTTCGTATACATCATTCATAAAAGTCACTTCCATTGCTTTGAGCTGACTTCTAATCATGTTAAAGTCATTCACATGATCAGTCACTGACCATCCTTCTGGTAACCTTGAGATAAACAAATGATTCGTCAGGAACGCTTTGTTTAAGGCTATTATTTTTTTCATACATGTCTATCATAGTTTCCATAATTCAAGTTATGATCTTTTTCTTATAGATGTTGAAGCATGTATTCAGTGTTAAAATCATTATAACTAAACAAAGTTCCTTTCTATACAAATTTCTATACCACCCTTTCTCTATATTTTCAGGTTTTCCTCCACCAAATGGTAGTTATAGGTCCTTTTGGATGAGATAATCTTCTATCTTCATCCATCGAAAGCCAAAGTCGATTCCATCAAACTAATTGATTTAAACCTTGTCTTCCACTATTTTAATATCTCTCGATGATAGTAAAACCAACTAAAATTAATATTACTCTGAGGTAAGTGATAACATTACTTGAGTTTTAGAGTGTGAACAATTTGAATCTAATATCGCTTTTTGGGAAGAATAGTTGAAAAGTGATATAATCATTGGATGGTTGAACCTATGTTCATTGGAAATTTGTATTCACCAATAGTCTAGTATTGCAGAATTAAAACTATTGATACTTACCTTCACTAACTTAGAGATCCATAATTAATAATTCTATTACACCTTAATCACAACTTCTAAGTTATACCCCATGTACATTTCATACTCAAGCAAGAAGGGAACAACAGGAAGAGTAAATGAATGCATAAGATTATATTTTTTAGACTATCATCCTATATCCATGAGAGAACACTTCAAACACTTATATTATCTAAAATATAAAGGAATTACAAACCATTATAGCTAAAGATCCAGTAATTACTTGTAAAGTAAATATAAGATATAATAAGATAAACTAGTTCCACCTATACTTATAGTAGCAATTTGATGGTTAAATAGGTTGTACTGCCATCCTAAATTTATGCCCAACCATTTGTTGACTTCACCATTCATCTGAGACTTCCACCAACTTAACCAATGTTGTCAGTACACTATTCATCGTGACCAAATACCAATATGTTTAACACATTAAAAGTACATGGTATTTCGGTAAACACACTTGCATACTAAAGGCACCTATTACCACTATTATGATAAGACTGAAATGAACTACCAGAGTATAAACTTCTGATGAGTTAAATAAAATGACTTGAAGAAGTTCCACAATCATAATAAACCATATGGAAGATATCTATGTGACACAAAATAAGGGTTTTTTAATCTAAAGGATTCCAATAATGTATATAAGTTATAGAGATTCATTTATGGGTTGGAGAAAGTATTTAGGTCATAGAAATTTTATTTTGATGAAGCTATAAGACAGTTTAGTTTCCTAAAGAATGAATGTGAGTATTGTGTCTATAAGTGGTTTAGTGGGAGTGTAGTAATTTTCCTAGTAGTGTATGTTTATGATATATTACTAATTGAAAACAAGATACGGGTCTTACATTAATAAGATGTAGAAGAGATTCAATATGGAACAACCCAAGAGGGGATTGTTGCTAATGTCACATGGTATACATCTTTCTAAGGAAATTTTTCCTCAAAACGAGAGGAAATATGAAGAATGAGAAAAATTAATTATGCATTAGTGATAGGATATATCATGTATTTCATTCTATGTACTGGACATGATGTTTCCTACACCTTTAGCATGGTAGTAAGATATCAAGAAATCCTAGGAAACTAGTATTGGACTGTTATAAATACTATCCTAAAGTATCTAAGGAATACTAAGGATATGTTCCTAGTTTATGGAGGAGATGAGGAGATATTAATTGGGGATATACATATGTTAGAAAGACTATAATGATCTGAAATCACTATCAGGATATGTTTTCCTCCTTAATAGAGGATTTTTTAGCTAGAAAATCTCAAATGTAACATCCTGACTACGATGTCACTAATCTAGTTCCCCAATTTGATTCATCACAAGGCCTTAAGTGAACCTCCCTATACAACAGAGGCTGATGACTAGAAACATGGGTTTAAAGGTGGTATGATGGGGAAACTATACCCTCATATCAGATTAACAATGATGGAAACAACCAGATATCATCCAAATCAGTAATAAATAGGGTGTGTGAGCAATAAATAATTGAAATATAATCATTATGTAATAATAAATTAAATTATATAAAATCTAGAATATCCATGTTATACATACAACACTAATTTTCCACTGGGATGATCACATACATGCAGGATTACATAAAGGAAACTGAAATAAAAGTACAGGTCTCTCCTACTAACTCAGTGCCAGACCACATACCCGACCTCCAAGACACTGTCTAGCTACTCCAACCTAACAAGAGAATCCACATGAGTGGATCTACTCAATCATGCAACCTTGGGACTCATCCCTACCCATCATACAATATGTGATCAACCTGAAAATCTGACATAAGGTCTGCACGCACACCAAGGTACGTGTACAGGGGTGAGAAATAATCTTAGTAGTCTTCCCCAATGATAAAATTATAAATTTTTGTCATAAGTGTATGATCATGGAATATGGTTATCCTACCCAAGACACAACTAAATATAATAAGTAAAACAAATAACACAAAACCACAATCGATCCCTGGGTTCATAATCCCAATCAACTGGGTAATGTTCCATCATGTATATCTTTATTTAAATGTTTATTTGTGTGTGTGTGTTCCCATAAATATATATATATATACATAAATATATATATATATATACACACATATATATATATATACATAAATATATATATATACATAAAAATATATATACGTGATTAAGGTGGAAAATAAAATAATCAATAGCATTTGATCCTTGGGTTTGTAATCCCAATCATCTAGACATCCTGTGAAAAGGGTGTTGAGCTGGATGTCGTACCACTCAATCCATGTATAATTAAGTCAATCTATGGGTCTATAATCCCAATCGAAAATACCTACTTTGTCTAGCATCATGTATCTGATCAAGATAAATCACCATAGGGGGATACATGTCCCAACCCTAGGTTCACCCATACTTGACTCCAATCACTATAATGAAGAATGTTGTATACTAATGGAAACTCCTGTAAATGGTCATTGATATGTATTCCATACCACTCAATCCATTTGAATCCAATCCAATGTATGAACCCTAGGTCATGTTTCATAAGAAATCCTGACATTATGACTCTAATAATCCCTAAGGGTCTGACCCTTAGGTGATTTGTAAAATGGAATGCTCTACAAACCTAAGTACATTCTCAAAATCCATTTATATGAATGGATTAAAAAAACCATCCATAGTAAGTACCTCTAGGTGATGTAGTAATGGTACTTCCACCCAACCCTAGGGATAATCCTAGGCATCCCTTAAGGATATCATAATAATCCATCGAGTATATTCCACATCAACAGTGAGGATTTCCATGCCCACCACCACAATAAAGTAATCAATAAGGGAGATTATAATCATATCTATCTATTTGGAGAGCATAATCATCCATGAGTATATGTCACATCAACGATTAGTAGGACCATGTCCACCCCCGCAATCAAGTAATTGATCAGGGATAGTGTAATCATCCCCATCACTTGGGAGATCATAATAATCCATGATTATATAATCATTAGGGATGTCATGCCCAAGTATCATAATAATAGGTATTCCATGACCAAAAATCATAATCAATAAGGCTAAAAATTCAAATCCCAGGAAGTACATCTGGGCATCCCAATAATAATATAACAAATAAAATGAAAGGATCAGGATCGGGATTCTAAGAAATATGTTTGGTCATACCAATAAATGAATAATACAAACCTTAGGAAGTATGTCTGGGAATCCCAATGACTAATGTCGCATCGCATCAGGCTCATCGGCCAAAAACCAAGAATCACCTCTAGTAATCATTATTGAGTCAGCTGTAAATAAGTGAATGCATAAATAAAAGAGTGAGTGTGTTAGAATTTCTAAACACACCACTACCGCTACATCCTCTCAGCTTTCAAGTTTGGCATGGGTTCTAAGGTGACACTCACTACCATCTCTACCCAAAACCCCAACGCACTAGATCAGGGTCGATCAACCATCAAGGCACCCATGGGGTCCCTCGGTTCATAACACTAGAGAGGCAACCTGCTTGGGATCCTTAAGGTCTACACATAAGTGAAGACATCCTACTAGGGATCCTCAATTGTGAAGGTAAAAGGAGGATTACTACATGGGATCCTTGATAGTAAGTAAATAGAGGAATCCTACATGGGATCCTCAAAACACTACATAGGAAGTGGAATCCTACATGGGACCCTCAATAATGGTGTATATAGACAATGGAATCCTACATAGGATCCTCAAAATGATTAAATGGGTAGAGAGATCTAATAATAGATTCCCTATGTCAGAATGTATGTGAATGTGTCCTGTATAGGACCCTTTGTAACAGAAATAAGGTAGAGGCATCCTACACAGGGTCCTATAGGTCAAAAGATAAGAAAAACTCTTTGAATAAAAGAGAAAGGTCATCAAACATTATAATATATATATGACCAATATCTCATCTCAGATCAAGGGTCTCACTCTCAGGAGATAGTTGGATTTGGTTACTAGAGGAAGAACCTCTCCATTTAGTAAAAATACTAAAACACTTCCTAGGAGTCCTTAAATCACCTCAAGGGTAGTACTATCATGATCAACGTGAGAAAATGATCACAATGGACTATATATGTGTCTAATTATGACTCTTGGTCATAAAGATACAAAAAACTCTCAAAAGGGTAGCAAGGGAGGAGTACACGGTGTGTATACCCTGGTACACAGCATGTACCCTCAAGGCCCCACCTGGTTGTGTACCTCCACCGTACATGGCATGTAATCCCATGAACATGGTGTGTATATATTATACACAACATGTACGCAACACGGGGTACCTACCCATTTACCTCACATGGCCTAGACATGTACTTTTCCTGGCCATGTACCACTACATGGCATGCAACCAACGCGGGGTCTGGCTATATATTCTACACGGCCATATTCCCCTACAGAGGATATCAGGTTGGGTACTTGGCTACACAGTCGAGCCCCGGTATACAACATATATACCCCATACACAGTGTGTAATTCTAAAAAGTCTATCTTCCCTAAACAATAATAACACATGGTGTGTGTTCCTGAACTACACATTGTGCGGTCGGGATTTCTAAACGGGAAACCTCTCAAATCAGCATGAAACCCCCATTTTATCATCAAAAGGAATAGATCAACCCACAAGGTTACCTAAGTAGTCATAATAAGGCCTTAAAACTTAAAAATGGTAAATGTACAAGTATTTATGGTAAAAATTAAAAACAACCTAATGATTCATGGCTATTGCACGATGATCCAGCTCCTCCCGAGATCCACAGTAGTACCTCTTTTTATCCCTCTATCTTTATATCTATACCTATTCATTTTCCTCTCTTGGTCAGGTGAAGTAGAATCCCTAGGGGCATGCATAATATTCCATGGTAGAAAGAAAAGAAACGAGGAAAAATAAAAAAAAAGAAAGAAAAAGAAAAAGAAAAGGGGGTATGGACCCAGCCCTAGCGCTCGACCTGAGTTTATGCCCCTCCTAAGAAGAACTCCCTATTATAGAATCAATGGCGAAAATGGAATCTCAATCTGAAACTAAATTCAATAAATATATTCAAATGATCATGTGAGAATAAATTAATATTTAATAAATTAATTATTAATTATTAATTATTCCATGAAAATTCAAATAGTTAGGAATTCCACAAAAATATTTTCCTAGGGTAAAAACCCTATTCTAGGACCAATGGAGTGATCAAAAAAAATATCTCAGATCATATGTTAGTGTAAAATGACATTTTACCACTTATAAGAATCTAAAAACAAAATTTCAAATTTCTGCTCAAATTTTATGTCTGAAAAAACATGGGTCATTACAAACACCCCAACATAAACCTTCTTGTCCCTGATAAGCCTAGGTGGTAAATGCATCCATGATCTCATACTGAGCATCTATATAACTATGTTATCTTTATTGTCTAATAACCAGTCCTATAGCATCAACAACCCTTCCATCAAGGAAGATGTTTAACTACAATCGATCTGGTACTCTCCACCATAGAAATACCTTTATCGTCATATCATAACCAAATTTGAGCTCAATGGACAATGTAAAATACCAAATTTCAACTAATAATGAGGGTCACCACCCTCAAACAGCCAATGGTGTACTCCCCACCATACGGATTACCTTATACCACTCCTCAAGTACAACCTCAATAGGTTCCTTCATCAAACCAAGAAATATATTTAATAAGAAAAGAAACTTGATGCATAGATGATGCTATATCAGCATACTTAGGATGATGTCAAGATAGATCTTGATCATCTCTAACAAGAAGTATACTAATATTTTATCAATAGGTGTGTCTCTCTCCCAGAGCTATGCTCACATCCAACAGGCTGCACTTGCATTTAACCAAAACTTGACACCATGTATCCCAAAAATGTGTTTCCAAGTCCAAACATGGGTCAAATGTCTCATAGAACCCATTTTATTTCTGATGAATCCTCTATCATTGAGAGACATTCTCATCTCATCATAACTCTTGGGAATCTATTCCCATAGTAAGTATTTGAAACTATCAATCCTCAGTTCACACCCATCCACTCATCGATTTACGATTTAAACAGTACCACATGAAATGAGTGTGTAACTTTATCACCCAAATCATGCTTCAGTAAGTGGTCCATCACCAGACTAAGCTGACCATACTACATGGCACATCATTTTCATTAATCCAGAATCTCCCTTGGAACTCTTCTTCAAAATAAAGAACCTATCTTGTGCCATGGTTTATTCCATAATCACCCGTCACTCGGTTTCATTCTAGTCATGAGAACCTACCCATTATCTAACCACATTATCAATAGTGGAAACACTGGTCAATAGGTTCAGGCACATGAACAATCCTACCTACCAAATCCAGTCTCAAAAAACAAGCACCCCCAGGTTCTTTCTCAGAAACCAAAGGCATCAACCTGCCTATATCACAAAAACCTAAGCACCTACCATGAATCAGTCTCAAAAGAGAGCATAACCAAGCTCACTGCCTAAAAAGACATCCATAAGCCTGGGCCAACCCTACTCACAGGTTTCCCTTGATCAAATGGGATATCAACCTATAAGGGTCTGATTCAAAACTAAGGGCCTCTAGGTCTCCCACCTAGCCCTATTAATCAAGTATCATAATAGGGTATCTAGGTCCTACCACCTGTATGAAAGATCAAACCTCTCCAATGTAGGTAAAGATAACAATGACCTACGAGGGTCAAAATTGTCAACATCGGCCTATAAGGGGATGATTCTATATAAGCATCCTCATAAGGAAATGCTCTCTATAGGTCATAATACTGATGTAGAAGAGATACTAAACTGACACTCATCAAGCATCTATATATAGTAATACCCCCTCAAGGTATAGTTCATGATAAACATTAGGTGTCTATTGACATCATACAAAGCGACCTGACTAAATCACTTAAAATGAAAGGATACACCTATAAAGGGTCTACTAGAAAACCACCAACTATTGATACTGACCTACATGGTTCAGTACCATAATCACATGGTTTTATTAAGTATAATTTCATTCCAATATATATGGTAAAACATTATAGAGGATGTTACTAACACTTTAAATAACAAAACATAAGAAACAACACCCTATGAGGGTTTCAATATTTGGGAATCATGTGTCCTATCGACCAACTAGGGTCACTTCACCTCCCATGCATGAGGAATGAGTCATCAGCCTCACCACAAATTCCTCAATTTAGATCCACATTAAATTCCATCATAAGAAAATACTTATATACAAGTTGGCTCAACTGAGTAGAATTTCACCAAAAAACTATATGGGAAAATACCATTGAGTTTTTTTCTGACACTTTAAATAATTATCCTTTGAAATCAGTAAAATCACACATAAGCATGCCTATAGCATGTGAATCCTACAAGAAAAATATTATTCATGAGATGCCTCTTTCCTCTGCTAGCCAAGAGTCAAAATCAATAACTGGTCTCTCGCTAATAGGATAAGATCCAGGAATCCATAATAAATCATAACATTCACATAACATGTGCATTTTTCAAAGTGAAAATAAAATATAACTGTAACATTATAGATCATAACAGTAATCTCATACCCCTAGCAACTAGGAATTGTTACCGGAATAAGTGTTCTCGATGCACTTGTCTGATATCCATCATAGGTTCTGACACATTCCTAATAATCATGTCTACCATATCCAAAATAGCAATTCAAAGGAAGGAACACCTATAATACCACTTTGTAATGTACTGACCTAGATGCCACTAATCTAGTTCCCCGAGATGGTTTTCCACAAGGCCTCAAGTGCGCCTCCCCATATGCTAGAGGCTTCCAACTAGCAGCGAGGGTCTAAAGGTGGTACAGTGGGGAGACTATACCCTCATATCAAAGTAACAACAGTGGAAATAACCAGATATCATCCAAAGTAGTAATAAACAGAGTGAGGAAGTAGTAAATAACTAAAATATAAGCATGTTGTAATAATAAATGAAATTCTATAAAATATTTAACATCCATGTCATACATACAACATTGATCGTCTATTGGGTTGATCACATACATGTAGAAGTATATAAAGAAAATAGAAATAAAAGTACAGGTCTCTCCTACTAACTCCAAGATAGACCACATACCTGGTCTCCAAGACACTACCAAGATACTCTAGCATGATAAAGATAATCCAAATGATCATATTTTCTTGATCATGAAACCCTGGGCCTTAGCCCTATCCATCATGCAATATGTGCACAATCTAAAAAGTAGACATGAGGTCTGCACACACACCAATTTTCACATACAGGGGTGAGAAATAATCTCAGTAGTTCACCCCAACGATGAACCTATAAATATGATTTCATAAGTTCATGATCATGCAATATGCTTATCCTAGCCAAGACACAACTAAATATAATAAGTAAAACAAATGACGTGAAACCACAATTGATACCTAGGTCTATAATCTCGATCCACTGGGTAATGTGTCCTCGGGTATATCTATATTTATATGTGTTTGTGTGTTTATATTACCATATATATATATATACATATATATATATACATGAGTAAGGTGGAAAATAACATAATCAACTACATTAGAACCTTGGTTTTTTAATCCTAATCATCTGAACATCCTGCAAAAAGGGCATTGAGCTGGATATCATACCACTCAAACTGTATATAATTAAGTCAATCTCTAGGTCTATAATCATAATCGACGATACCTTCTTTAGCCAATGCTAGAAATATATCTAAGAAATCTACATCACCATAGGGGGATACATGTCCTAACTCTGGGTTCACTCGTACTCACCTCCAATAACTATAACAAAGAATGGAATATACCGATGAACACTCCTATAAATGGTCACTGAGCTAGATACCATACCACTCAATCCATGAAAAACCATTCCAATGTCTAAACCCTAGGTCTCGGTCTATAGAAAATCATGACATTATGACTTGGATAATTCTTAAGGGTCTGACCCTCAATCTATCTATAAAATGGAATGTTATCCGGACCCAAGTACATTCTCGGTATTCATTTACATAAATGGATCAACAACCTCATCCCAAGGAAGTACCTATGGGTGATGTAGTAATGGTGCATTCACCTAACCCTACGGAGAATCCTAGGCATCACTTAAGAAAAGCGTAATCATCCATCGAGTGTATGCCACATCAATGATGAGGAGCACCATGTCCACCATTGTGATCAAGTAATTGACCAGGGATAGTTTAATCATCCTCGTCACTCAGGAGAGCGTAATCATCTAGGAGTATATTCCACATCAATGATGAGAAGCATTATGTCTACCACTATGGTCAAGAAATCGATCTGGGAGAGCGTAATCATCCCCATCGCTTGAGAGAGTGTAATCATCCATGAGTATACAATAATTACGTATTTCATTCTTAGGTATCATAATCATAGGGATACCATGTTCGAAAATCATAATCAATAAGGCTCAAAAGTTGAATCCTATGAAGTATATTTGGGAATCCTAATAATAATATAGCAAATAAAATAAAAGGATCAAAATATGAATCCCAGGAAATACATTTGGGAATCTCAATAAATGAATAAGACAAATCTCAGGAAGTAAATATAGTCATCCCAAGAACAAATATCACATCGCATCGGGCTCATCGTCCGCAAACCAAGAAGAACCTCTGGTAATCATCATTTCATCAATAGTAAACAAGTGAATTTATAAATGAAAGATGGTGGTTAAACACCTAAACCCACCACTACTACCATAGTCTCTCGTCTTATAAGTTTGGTATGGATTCTAAGGTGACACTCGCTACCATCTCTACCCAAACCCCCAACACACTAACTCAGGGTCGGTCAACCACCAGGGCACCCATTGGGTCCCTCAAGTCATAACACTAGAGAGGAATCCTACTTGGAATTCTCAAGGTCTAAACATAAGCAAAGGAATCCTACTTAGGATCCCCAGGTGTAAAGGTAAAAGGATGAATCTTTTATGGTATTCTTGATGGTGAATAAACAGAAACATCTTACACGTGATCCTCATAACGGTACATAGGAAGGGGAATCCAATGCATGACCCACAAAAATGGTGTACGTAGATAGAGTCATCCTACATGGGATCCCCAAAATGAGTAAACAGTTAGATAGATCCTACAATGGATTCCCTAGGTCAGCATGTATGTGAAGGCACCCCACATGGGACCCTTGGTAACAATAATAAGGTAGAGGAATCTTACAAAAAATCCTCTAGGTTAAAAGATAAGATGACCGCTTAGAATAAAATGGAAAGGTCCTAAAACATCATACTAGAGAGATGGATCATAGCTTATCTCGGATCAAGGGTATCATTCTCAGGAGATAGCTGGATTCGATTACCAGAGGAAGAACCTCTTTGTTTAGTAAAAATATTGAAATGATTCCTAGGATTCCTCAAATCACCTCAAGGGTAATACCATCATGATCAATAAGAAAAAATGATCATAATAGACTAATTATGTTTTCAATTATGACTCTTGGGTGTAAATATATGAAAAAACCTCAAAAGGGTATCAAGGGAGGAGTATATGATGTGTATACCCTAGTACACAACATGTGCCCTCAAGGCCCCACCTGGCCGTGTACCTCCACCGAAAATGGAGTGTAATCCAATGTACATGGTGTGTACCCTACATAGGGTACCTTACCATGTAACTCACATGTCCTAGCCATGTACTTCACTTGGTCATGTACCACTACACGACATGCAACCCACACAGGGTCTGGCTATGTACTCTACATATCCATGTGCCCCTACACGGGTTGTCTAACTAGGTACTCGGCTACATGGTCAAGTCCCAATACATGGAATGCACACCCCATACATGGTGTGTAATTCTAAAAAGTACATCTTCCCCAAACAGTAAGAACATGTGGTGCGTGTTCCTGAACTACACGTCATGTGATTAGGATTTTTGAACAGTAAACCCCTCAAATTGACCCGAAACCAATATTTTCTCCTCAAAAGGCATAAGCAGTTGTAATGAGGCCTTAAAACTTAAAATGGTAAATATATAGGGATTTATGGGGAAAATTAAAAATGGTATACCTTTGTGTGTAATCTTCTGAAGCTTCACTCATATTCATAGTCCACAACTATCGCATGACAATCTGGCTCCTCCTCAGATCCACGGTAGTACCTCTCTTTCTCCCTCTCTTTCTCTCTCTCCCTCTCCTTTTTACTATATCATTCATGTGAAGGATAATACCTATGGGTGTGCATGATAATCCAAGGGATAAAGAAAATAAAATATAAAAAGTAAAATAAAAGAGGAAAAATAAAAGAAAAGAAGAAAAAGAAAAAGGGGCTCGAGCCCAGCCCCGGTGCCTGACCTGAGTTTATGCCCTTCCTTGGTAAAACTCTTTATTCTAGACTCAACAGAGGAGACAAAATCTCAATTTGATGCTCCATTAAAAATAAATATCTGAACATATGTGTGTGAATAAATTAATATTTAATTAATTAAATATTAATTATTAATTATTCCATGAAAATTTAAACGATTCATAATTCTACCAAACTCCTATCCTATGCTAAGCAACCTATTCTAGGACCAATATAGTGGTCAAAAAAATTATCTGAGATCATATTCTAGTTGAAAATGACCATTTTATCCCTTATATCCATCTAAAAGCAAAAATTCAAATTTCTGCTCAAATTTTCAATATAGAAAAACACGGGTCATTACATCAAAGCAGTTAGTGGTCACTGATTCTAGAGAAAAGTATGAGTATATTACAACTTATGATGCATCTAAAGAAGAATTTTAGATTCACAAATTCATCTAGAAGCTTTATGTGGTTCCTGGTAGTAAATATGTTATCACACTATAGTATGATAATACTACAGTGGTGGTCCTAGTCAAGGAGACAATGTCACATAAGTAAACGAAGCACATACTTCAAAAGTATCACATCTTGAGGGAATTTTCTCAAAGGGGTGAGTTCATTGTAAGAAAAGTTTCCATGGAAGAGAATTTGGTAGACCCATGGACTAAAGCCTTATCTTAGTAGAAGCATGAATATCATGTGAGATCTGGAAGACTTAGAGTCATTTGTAGTTAGTTCTTGTATAAGTGGGAGTATGTTGGAGTTGGTGTCCTAAAACTAACTCACTTTATACTTTTGATTATCTATATATTAAAATACATGGATATTAATTGATATCTTATCACATTATGAGTGTTCTTATATGTAACATTAATGGTGATTATGTCCGAGTATTTGTCACATCGAAAGGCTATAGCAGTTTCCCACTATAATGAGAACCTTGAAGTGTTATATCAATATTTTAAAACATATGCCTATGGTTTAGATGTCATCTTTTGACATGACATATAGATGATTTTTTGGATACAAGTTTTTGGATGCTCATAATCATATGAGGCTTCATATCATGAATTTTTTCACTTTTTAATGTTCAAGATGAGAGGTTACAAGGAAAAACCCTCTAATAGAAATTACACAAGTTATATGTGTTGTTGGATATTCCTATCTATGGAAGTGTTTATTGGTCCTTAGACTTAAAATTATTATTAATGTATATAATGAATCGCATACTTTGATGTATTATCAAAAACTGTGATGACATATGCTCACGATGAAGCAGGATATGTTGGGTGTATCATAAGTGATATGATATTAATAAACAGGTTAAGAAAATATTTTTCCCTCCCCATACAAAAAGATTATATTTAAGGCCCTTTGATAGAAATGAAATTATTTGAGTAATTCCATGGATATAAAGGTTTATTGACATGTTCATTTCAAAGAGTCAAAGAAAGATATTCATACATATAGGTTGATGACACAAGTATTCAATATGCTTGATGAGATATCAGAATAAAGAGATTATATTACACAGTGAGCGTCCATGTGAGGTTTTTTTCATTGTGACATTAATTCCCTTCTCTTTGGATTCTTTTATGTGTTGTATATTCTAATCTTGAACTTTAGGTAAGACCACTTAATTCCACTAATAAAGAGGCCTAGAGAGTCACACACTAAGTATATACAGAATCTCAATTAAGATCTATTTGAATTCAATATTGGAATAAATATTATTCTCAAGACTGGGAAATAGTAATTATTATGGTGATGTCGATCGCATCAATTCAGTCACCAATTATTTAAGCTTGAAATATATGTGAGTTGAATATTTAATAAATATTTATTCAATAATTAGTGAATATAATATTTATTTAATTATTTAATGAATAATATAATGATATTTATTTAGAATAAATATTTATTATTCATGGTTTGATAAATATCAAAGATTACCGGCCGGAGTTAAGGTCCTGAATATAAATGATATATTTTATTTAATATCATTTAAAATAAATATTTATTTATTTATTTAATAAACAATATTTGAATATCTATGAGTTAGCATGAGCCGTGGAATTATTATTATTATTATTATTATTATTTAGCATGGGGTTTACTTAAGATAAAGAAATTAGTTAGGGGACTTTGTGAAATAACCAATTATATGACCTTAATTATATGACCTAACTTATATAATTTTCTAGGTTAAGTGAATTGGTGTGCACAACATATTATCTCTAGATAATTCTCTCAAAACCAACGATAACTCTATCAAGAATTTTCTATGTAGCACCCCAAACATTTTATGGTATGTTTCTTTTAAATACATTCGATTCATAGCCTATATTTCATAAAGCACTGAGTTTCTTTGAAACAACACTTGGTTATTTAGGATATAGTCATATCCTAGCCATTGAACTTAAATTTTCCATGTGTGTGTTTTGAATTTTGAAAATCTGACATACACAGTTGTGTTCAGGATGATATTTAGAGTCTGATAGAATTAACTTAATTTTCGGTGAATAATAACCTACCCTTATGAATAGTAACTTACCCTTATGAATATTAACATGACTCTTATGAATGGTATCTATACCCATGAATGTATAAATAAATTTAGGCACCTTTAAAATAAAGATGAATATTTTAAGTGTTTATATTTTTTGATTAAATAATGATTTTAATTAAATATTTAATTAATTATATTTATAAAATTATTTTTGAAAAATGGACTTCATTTTTGGATTTTACACATCAAAAAATGGTTAGGGTGAATTTTTTGTATTTTTATGAAATACTTGAATTTTTAATAAATAGTGAAATACCATAATTTAGAAATAAGCTAAATACACTAATTATAGAGTCGTGTATGATGTTTTTCTAATGTAAGCCAAATTGATTCAGATTCACATGATAAAATTACTATTATTGGTCATGGAAGACTCGTTGTTCCTTGTCTTGTGGATAAATAATAAATTAATGAACATAATATAGAGAAATCCCCTCTCCCCTCCACTATATAAACCACCCCTCACCCCCTCTTCCTCCCACACCACTCAAGCTTCAATCCTTACCTTAATTCTACCAAATAATCTTCTCAAGACATCTCCCCATGTCCAAGACCTTCTGGTCTCACCAAAAGGCCAAAAACAAAGGCCTTAAGAAGATTCTCAAGGAGGAGTACTCAAGAGGTGAACCTCTCTTCTCTTTTCTTTCAATTTCTTTTACAAAGTTTCATTCTTTTGTTCTCTCTTATAACCTCCCCTAATCCAAATGCCATGCTAATTTCAGTACCTTACATGTACTGTATTTTCATTATTCTAATGGAATATTTCATCATAATCTCTTTTTTCCTTCCTTTTATACAATAAATGAAAACACCGTCCGAGATGTGTTAATTTATCACACTCAAGGAAGACAGGTTTTCAATTTTCTTTACTATCTTAAATACTGGTCATGAAACATTTTCAATGGTTGAACCATATCATAATATATGTATTTTATCTTGTTTAATGTTTTGGAATCCTTACACACTCATAATATGGAATAATAATACAAAACAAGTTTATTGTGCACAAAATCGCCAAGCCAAATCCAAGCGTTTATTAACTCATCGAATGAGTCATCTTTATGGTATATAACCAAAATAATTATAAGAACATTTATATCTCCTTAATGTCACTAATAATTTATATTAATAATTCTAGATGTTTAACCACATTTCAAACAAACATCCATTCATGAATACAAGTAAACAGATCATGAAAATCAAAGAAGAAAATGCTACCAAAACAATAAAATTGAATCTCTTAAACCCATAAAAGGCCATTAATGAACCTAATAAGGTTATAACATATCAATTAAATGTTGATGAGGTTCTGGAATTATTAATTAATGAAGCTAAATTTGATTATTTAGGTTGTTAAGAACAATCAAGAACACCTTCAAGAATCTCCCCTATGTTGTGCTCTTTTATTTTTAATACCTAATGATGGGTAGGGGTGTAATTTTGGCCCGGTGGCCCGAAAGCCCGAGCAGCCTGGCCCGAAAGCCTGAGCGGTCCGGCCTGGAAAAGCCCACGTCGGGCCAGGCCGGGCTCGGGTTGTAGGTTCATCAGGTCGGGCCTGGGCCTGTCCAAGAAGGCCCACGGGCCCCCAGGCCGGCCCGAAAAAGCCCGGCCCGTTGTAAAAAAATACAATGGGAAGCTACTGGTAGGAAGATTCGATCCCCCTACCTCAAGCTTCCAAGGTTGCGTCTGGACCAACTGGCCCAAGCGTTGCGTCTATTATATTATCACCAGACTGTGTGTGTATATATATATATATCAATGATATATGTATATATATATATATATATCATTATATATTAAAAAATATATATATATACATATAACTATTATTATATATAATTATAATGTGTGTGTGTGTGTAACGATATATAATTATATATGTATATATATAAACAAAGCCATTAATAATATATATCAATTAAGTGTGGCTTTTAAAAATCCATTAATAATATACATATATATATATAAATGATTTAATATAATATATATATACAAACAAAGCTATTAATATATATATATATATATCAATGATTTAATATTATATATATAATAACTTGTTGTATATTAATTAAAAAAATAACACACTCACTTAATAATGTTCGTTCACGTCCCACAACCTCGTTAATTTTTTAAGTATGTTGCAGCTTGCATATATTATACATACTATACATATATCAATCTATTTAGAAAAAAAATTAACCCGCCCACTACGGCACACCCCCAACCCATAATTATCATTTTTACAATTTTCTCATATTATATATATCAATCATTTGACATTATATATATTTAATAACTTATTGTATATTAACAAAAAAAACATACTCACCCAATGATGTTCACACACACCCCCCAACCTCATTAATTTTTTTAAATATGATGAAACTTGCATATTATATATATGTATATATATATATAAACAAATCTATTAATAATATATATATTTCAATGATATGATACAATATATATATATATATAAACAAAGCCATTAATAATATATATATCAATTAAGTGTGGCTTTTAAAAATCCATTAATAATATATATATATAAATGATTTAATATAATATATATATATATAAACAAAGCTATTAATAATATATATATATACCAATGATTTAATATTGTATATATAATAACTTATTGTATATTAATAAAAAAATAACATACTTGCTTAATGTTGTTGGTGCACGCCCCCCACCTCATTAATTTTTTTAATTATGTTGCAACTTGTATATATTATATATAAATTTATTTAGGAAAAAAAATTAACCCGTCCACGGCGACGCACCTCCCAACCCCTAATTATTATTATTTTACAATTTTCTCATATATATATATATATATATTAACAAAAAAATATCTACTCACCCAATTTTGTTCTCACACCCCCCAACCTCATTAATTTTTTTTAAATATGATGAAACTTGCATATATTATATATACTATATATACAAATATAAATCTATTTAGAAAAAAAAATTAACTCACTCACTACTGCACACCCTCAAACTCTCATTATTTATTTTCATATAATATATATAGATTCACATATATAAATTCTTTTAGAAGAAAAATAACATATCCACCCACTGTAAAATGTTAATAAAATAGAAAATAAACGTTCTTACAAAAAAATGTTGAATGCTTAATAAAAATACATGTAAAAAACATACATTTAAAAAATATTAAAAATTGTTTAAAAAAATGTTTTAAATTAAAAAAAAATGCTTAAAAATACTTTTCATAAACATGTTAAAAAAATAAATGTAAAAACGTTTTAAATAAATGATAAAAAACGTTTAAATAACAACACTTTAAACTCACTCACTGTTGTGCATCCCCCAATTCCTTATTATTATTTTTTTCAATTTGCACATAATATATATAAATTTACACATATATATAAATCTATTTTGAAAAAAATAACATATCAACCCACTATAAAATATTAATAAAAAATATGTTTACATAAAACACGTTTAAACAAAATACATGTAAAAAACACACGTTGAAAAAAACGTTTTAAAATAAATGTCTAATAATAAATGTAAAAATCACTTTAAACAAATGTTAAAAAATGGTTTAAATAAAAATGTTTAAAAAAAGTTTTTAAAACAAACATTTAAATTTATTTTTTTAAAACAAACACATAAAAAACTTTTTATATTAAAATTAAAAAAAAATTAAATGTTTTAAAAAAATACTTGTAAAAAGCATGCGTTTAAAAAAAATTAAAAAACATTTTAAATTAATCATTTGAAGATAAATGTAAAAAAATGTTTTAAATAGATGTTAAAAACGGTTTAAATAAAAATGTTTAAATAAAAAAAATTAACAAACTCTTAAAAAATTATAAATAAGTTAAAAAAATTTAAATAGCAATGCAATAAACTCACCTACTATTGTGAATCTCCTAAGCCCTCGTTATTTTTTTTACAATTTGCACATAATATATATAGATTCACATATATAAATCTATTTAGACAAAAAAATAACATATCCACCCACTGTAAAATGTTAAAAAAACATTTTTATAAAAAAACATATTAAACATTTAAAAAAATACATCTAAAAAACATGCATTTAAAAATAAATGTAAACAAAATGTTTTAAATAAATATAAAAAAAAGTTTAAAAAAAGTTTTAAAATGATTATTTTGAAAATAATAAAAGTCCACCATGGCCCGACTTGAAAAATCCTAACCCGGCCCGAAAAAGCTCGGCCCGACCCGATGGTTTGGGCCGGCCCAAGGCCAGGCTCGGGCCACCTTGTGAGGTTTTTTGGGTCGGGTCGGGCCGGCCCGAAGCAGCGGGCCTATTTTTTGCAGGGTAAGCCCGACCCGGGCCTAAATTACACCCTTAATGATGGGGTATGTTTTCTCGCCTCCCCCATACTACCCTTATGATGTATAAATAATGGGATACCCCTTTATCTCTCATTTAGCCCTTACAATAACACTCGTTACCATGCCGAAATGTTTGTAAGGGGTTTTCTCATCTCACTTTTAATTCTGTGGGATTTCCATTGTTCGCCTCTTATTTATTATATGTGGTATAGGTGTATTTTCATTTGATATATATTATCATGATTCTATTTATATTCATGGTATTATGGGATTCATTTGGTGGTTATTAACTTTTGGTCATACGACTCAATTGATTACAACATGGTAACGAGCTTTGTCTCTATTTTCACTTCATTGTGACTTGCTTGGTATTGTGCACCTACTCTTTCTTATGTGGTGGAACTACTGCCCATTTGAGATCAATTTTTAATTGAAATTATATTTCATTTAAATGTCCATATTCTCATATCATGGATATGATTATTGTCTAAGTTGTATAGCATTTTACATACTGTATTTATTTTGAATATTGTTTTGACTGTGGAAATATTGATAAATCTGTATCCTCTATTCTATACGGATAATGTAAAGGCATATTGATCTTGTGTTGAATATATGTATAAATAATGCTTTGGACATACAGTGGTGGGTGGGGCCCACTACATCCCCTCGATGCATCGGTAGGTCTCATGTGACAAATCAGTTGGCGACAAACCCTTCGAGTTTATTTCCAAAAATCAGACGGGTTCCTACCCACAGAACTAAACCATTTTTACGGTATTATGGTATCATGTGCCAGATACATGACTTCCAATTAATAATCATTCTCTTTATTCATTATCATTTATTACTATCCATGAGGTTTTCACTATGACAAAATCTATGGATGCAGTTTCATTCTTAGTTTATTAATGGCGTGAGTTTTTTATTTATTCACCATGCCATATTGATTATGTAAAATTGTTTACAATTCAGTTATTATTGATTCATTCTTCTGCTATTTGTAACCCTTATTGAGTGTTTGATCTCACCCCTTTCATTGTTTACTTTCAACAGGTGATGAAGAGGAGATCATTTATTGAGTTCTTGTGGATGCAGTTTTTTAGTTTTGTTATGTATTGTATTTTGTAACCTTTTCCAATGTAATTTGAGTTACGTCTATGTATCTAGTTTCTTCAAGACTACTAAACTAATTGTTCTTTCGGGGTTTTCATTCCTTTTAACCATACCAATATAACAAGTAATACATCGACTCTGGTCTAGAGGGGTCGGGGTGTTACAGTTGGTATCAAAGGAAGTTTAGTAGAAAACTTGGAAACTAGAATATGAAATGTATAGAAGAGAAAAAATCCCTAAGGTAGTATTTGAGGATAAATGTACAAGAATGTCCTGGTATTTTGGTAAGGAATAGATTATGTGAATCTTTCTAGCAAATACATCTTTGTCTAGAAATGAGTAAGTAAAGGTGGCTCTGCCACAGATGTACCTAAGAGTGAAAGCTCCGACAAGGAGTTGTGGGCTTGACCCAGGGTATCCTGGTACACGACAACGAGCCTTGTTGTACTCTTGGTTACGACACTCTTGGGGGATATGCTTAGGATAATTCATATTTTCTTTACAAGTCATTATGAAGGATTGAAATGTAAATTATTCCTCAAATAAACCATTTTTCTGATTACGGGATTAGCCATGCATAGGATCTCAATTTATGCTAAGTATTTTGTTAAGATAAGATTATACATTATTATTCATACCCTAATATAGTGTGTCCCTTTATTTAAAAATGGAATCTAATGGAAGAAGGGGAATCAATACTCATGGGCAATGTAGGGATTTCCCCACTGAGCAAGTCAACACAATCAATGTTGGAGCAGATCAGATCATGACCATATTGGGACAACTTACTCAGGTTGTAACTAATAACCATTCCACACCTGTGTTGGATCGTTTCATGTGGCAGAATCCCCCATCTTTCAACGGGACTACTAATCCAGTGGTTTCTGAGCAATGGATCAAGTCTCTTGAAAATATATTCACGGCATTAAGATGCAATGAAAATGAAAAGGTAGTACTGGCAGTATATTGTCTCAAGGGTGACGTTGATCAATGGTGGTCCTTGATTCAGAATACCACGGAGGAAGAAGAAATATAAGATATATAATGGAGGACTTTTAAGGAAATATTCTTTGAAAAATATTTCCCTCGTGAGCAACGAACCGAAATAAAGAGGAAATTCCTTGGCTTAAAGAAAAGGGAAGAAGACAGTATTGCGGAGTATGAGGCTACCTTCACAAGACTAGCCAGGTATGTCGTAGATTACGTACGTGACTCAGCATATAAGATTGATCATTTCTTTGAAGGTCTTAATCCAAGTCTTCGAAGGGAACTGTTTTCTCAAACATTTTCATCATATGATGAAATTGTATCAAGTTCCATCAAAACATAGAAGGAATTTGCTAAATCAAATTTGTTCAAGGGAAACCAAGATAAAAAGTGGTACTCTGATAACCAAGGGAAAGGTGAAGCACCAAAGAAGAACAAGGAAATGAAGAAATTCCCATTATGCAAGAACTGTGGAAAGAATCATCTTGGGAAATGCTTGAAAGGCATGGGAGTCTGCTATAAGTGTGAAGAAAATGGTCATTTATCTAATGAATGCAAGGGGAAGAAATAATTTGATGATTTTTAATGCTACAATTGTAGAGAGATGGAACACTATGCAAATGAGTGTCCTAAGCGCCAAGGAAACATGCCTCAGAAAAGTCCAAGAGAGCAAGGGAGAGCTTATGCGATTACAACCGTAAAAGTTGAAGTTCCTAATGATGTGGTGGAAGGCACTTTAATTTTGTCCTCAAACTTAGCCAACACTTTATTTGATTCTGGATCATCGAATTCATTTATATCTTCCCAATTTTCTAAGAAAATTAGACATGTCCAATTTGATTTAATAAAGGATTTATCAGTAAAAACTCTGGGGGATGCATCATTGCAACAAAGGCATGTCAACTAGTCCCCCTCGAGACACATAAACGTGCTTTAGTTACTAACCTTATCATCATACCAATGACTGAATTTGATATAATTCTCAGTATGAATTGGTTGTCAAACTATGATGAGAAGATTTATTGCAAGAAAAAGGAAGTTACAATTTTTGAAAATGGTGTAGAATCCCTTATATTTAGAGCAGAAACCTCGCCACCTGATTCTTATCTAGATCCACCCCAGTAGATCTACTGAATGCAATACTTGGAGAGGAAGATAAACGAATATCTATGGGAGAGGAAAGAAATCTTCATATTGAATATGTGAATATAGTGTAAGAATACATTGATTTATTTCTAGATGATTTACCTGAACATCCTGCAGAGCGGGAAATTGAGTTTTCCATTGACTTAATTCATGGTGCAAGAACTAGGGGTGTCCATGGGTCGGGTTGGGTCGGGTCGGGTCGGGTCACACACTGCATGACCAGACGACCCGACCCCACCCGACTCGTAGGGTCCGGGTTGGGTGATGCATGGCCAAAAGGACCCAACCCAACCCAACCCAACAATTTGTGGGTTGGGTCAATCAGCTCGGGTTGAGTGGTCAGAACCGACCCAACCCGAGGGACGCACAACCAGACCCGACCCAACCCGAGGGACGCACAACTAGACCCGACCCAGACCCTACCCATAGCCCAAACCAACCCAAAAGCAGGAAAAAAAAGACAGGTAAACTCAGTCAAAATGCAGCAGTGGAGATGTAAAAAATGCAGCAGTTCATGCAGGAAAAAAAATGCAGCAGTTCATGCAGGAAAAAAATGCAGAAGTTCAAAATGCAAGAAAGAATGTAGGAAAAAACAAAAGGGAAGAGGAACATTCCAAGACCATCAGGGAAATGATCATCAAAACAAAATCTTAAGGGAAATAATCCAACTTACAGCATATCATCAGCTTCTACAAAAGGGCATAGGAACATTCCACAAGACCACAATCTATCCAAAGAAGGAAAAATGAGAAAAACAGGTAATAGAAAGCTGATGAAAAAATTCCAAGTAAAGGGAGTTCATGAAAAACACCAAAACATCTACCAGTAGACAATCTGCAGAAAGAGAAACAGAAGTTTTGCAAACTTTTAACAGCAACTTCCACCATCAAGAATCAACCGCATAACAAAAATACATCCAGATTTATCCTCCTCCATCATGAGTAACATCTTGCTTTTTGATAAACTTTCAGAACGATAAACATCCAGCTTTTTCCTGCATTTTGATAAACATTCAGCTTTTTCCTGCATGAAAGACTTCCCGAATGAAAAAGAGATAATCAACTTGTAGTAAAGTCACTGTAAATTGTGCAGCATGAGATATCCAAAATACATCAGTCTTTAGAACAGATCACAGTAGAAATACTTTATGGACTAATCAGATTTTAGTACTAACAGTCAATACATAAACTTATAACATGTATTAAAAAGGTTGAAAATCGTGTACAGATTAGAACATGTGGATAAATTGTATAGAAATTTAGACCACAGTGGATTTATATGTTTTCGAAGAGTTATTGTAAATTCAAATGAAATGTGATAATATATGTAAAAAGTTTCAGGTTCTGTTGTGTAATGCAATTATTTTTCTGTAAATGGTTAGTCATCATCTTTATTATACTCTACAGGAAAATATGAAATGGATGAATCTTTTGTATACAAATTACAATAAAGATAAGTTTCAGGTTAGTCATCATCTTTATTATACAAACTTATGAAATGGATAAATCTTTTGTATACAAAGTTATCAAAGATAAGTTTCAGGTTCTGTTGTGTAATTCAAATTTGTTTCAGTATTTGATTTGTTTGTATAAATTTCTATAAATGGATAAATTGTAATGCAATTATTTTTCGGTGGGATGCAAAATTTGAAACAAATTTTCTCTATGGTACTCACTCTTCTGTTCACTGTACATTAATCATGTCCCTTCATTGTGTCTCAGATTTGTCAAATAAATGAAAAATCGTCTATAAATCAAAACTTTTAACTCACAACCAAACTTACCCAATTCTAGCATGATATTTTTTAAGTATGTTTCACATAAAATGATAGGAAAAATGATATAGTCAGTCAACAAAAGAGTGAGTACCATAGAGCAAGCATTGAGGGAATATTAAAAGAACAATAGTATAAAAGATATAATGTATTTTTTCTAAAAGTAGGTAACCTCAATCAAATTTTCATCACCTGTTTCACCCTCTCTGCAACATATTGGAAAATGTTTAGAAAGAGGGAGGGAGATAGAAATGGATATATAAGGGACAAGAAGGGGTACTTTACGGACACATAGATTGTTCGACTTAGTATCAACCTGGGTATCGGGTGGGAGAATATAGGGGGACTCTAGTAATTTTCTTATCCACATATAGATGATTAAAAAAACAATCAAAGTTATTTAATTGAAACAAAACATACTAAAAACCTTCAGATTCACCTGAAATTCTACATGGGATGGACCTAAGGACTGGTTCTGAGATGAATGTATAGGTTTGGTTGCTTCTAACAGAGTAATATTTCTACCAAAAAGGGAAACCCCTGTACTTTTTAAAGAATTAAAAATAGTCACTTTTATTGAATTGAAACACATTAATATGTTTTACATACTAAAAAAATTCAGAATTACCCCAAAATCCTACTCGGCGTAGACATAAGGCCTGATTCTGAGATGAAGGTTTAGGATGACTTGCTTCAACACCTTCTCGAATGTGACCAAATAAAATCTCTGTTGGAGATAGTACTGCATGCAAAGAAAATAGACTATAGTGAAAACAAATATACATTTCAAAAAGTACATGAATCGGTACTTTCCTAGAAGATGCAGAAGAAAACTGTATCAAATAAAGCTGCATGCAGTCAGTAGGAACCAACTCAGAATGAAAAATCCGCATACTATGAGTTTATTAACCCCCTGAAAAAATTGGTTTTTGATCAGTAAAATGGAATTTTAACCATCAAGTCAAGAAATAAAAAAAAGATCTTGTAGATTTTGTTGGGTTGCAGTGAAAGTGAAGGTAATTTGGGATTAACTGGGATTTGATGTAGGCCAGAAAAATTAGATAAAAATATAACATCATTCTATAGAGAACACCAGAAATATAAAAGTCCATTAGAGAAACTCATATTCCCAAAAACCAGTAAAAATATGTGATTGACAACTCACTATAATACAAATTAGAATATAACCAAAAACAGACATTTTTTAGAAAATTATATGTTAAATATGGAACCCTTGGTACCACCAAAGGGAACATGATTAAACAGATTTAGAACCTTTTCAATCACCAAATGGAAACATACATGTTTCAACTTTACCTCAACTATCAAATCTAGAACCATTTCATTTGGCTAAGTCAAGTGAGGGTTTGCAGGCTTTGGTTAAAAATCTTTAAACAATTTTGTAAGGAAACTCTATCTGAATGTCCAACAACATGCACAACACAACATTCCTTAAATAGTGCAAACCCTATCATCACTTTACTTAGACATGAATAAACCACTGTACAAATATCAACATTTTTCAAACATTATAAGAGCAATTAATAACCATTTAGCACTATCAAGCATAAAATATTCAAAAACCAAACAAAAGAAACATCCAATTTGAAACACAACAAAGCAGGGGAAACTAAAGTGAAATGTAGTGTGGAAGGGAAACCACCTTAGCAAAGCAACACCGGTAATTATTTTTAGATAGTGACATTTTGATCATGAGTTGTGGTGGATGATGACATATCTGAAAAGCACAACAGAAGAAATAACAAGTCAGTATTTTTATTTTTCAAACAGAGGTTTATAATTAATAAATGTGAACTGATAAAAAACATAATATTTTTAATGATACCTGATTCAATCAATTCAACTTCTTCCAGTTGCTTTCGAATGTCAATTGGTTTAGACTTTCTAAACCAATTTTGGGAGAAAATTAACGCCTCAACGGTATTGGGATTCAAACAACTGCGAAATGGATCAAGGACTCGTCCTCCTGTACTAAATGCGGACTCTGAAGATACTGTAGTTAAAGGAATTTCTAGAATATATCTAGCAATGCATGAGAGAACATGATACTTACTTGCCTTTCCTTTCCACCAGCTTAAAATATCAAATCCATCGAAATCATCCTCACAATCATCAATCTCTAGATATCTTTCTAATTCATTCCTTTGTTGTGTCAATTGTCTTTTCCTTTTCTTTGATCTATAAGCATCTTTCCATTTTTAATCATCCTCACTACCGCTAGTGGCATCATGAATATGTGCATCTTGATAAGAACTTGACTCGCATTGATCAACCGGGATGGGATATTTGCATTTATAAGCCTCAAAGAGATTATTCATAACCTCTGTTAATTTACTGATCAACTCATTCTTGTCTACATCATCAAATATCAATTCAAAACTATCCCGAACATATTCTAATTTATATCGGGGATCAAGAACAACTGCGACAAGTAAGAGCGAATTAAAATTCGAACCAATACCCCAATATTTTTTCAACTTCACCTTCATTGCAATAGCCATTGCACTCACCGTCATATCAGTAATCTTCATCCATTTCTTGATTTTTCTATATATGTCACAAAGAGTGTGAAAGAACGTGTGACATGTCACATGCATAGAACCAGAAAATTCAATAGTGTTGTCATAAAATATCCTTAAAAACTTGAAAAATACACGAGCACGCTCCCAATCATATGTTGTTGGAGCCCCACCTTCACAGACAAGAGCACTCCTAAAGCTTGAATCCTCCTCAAGACGAATAAATACCTTCTCATATTTTTCAGCAACATCCAACATAAAATAACAAGAATTCCACCTATTAAGAACATCAAGAATTATAGCTTGTTTACTAGGAATTTTTAACTCCTCAGCAATGCTCTTAAAAAGAGCCAACCTAGAAGGTGAACTTCTCACAAATTTACAAGAAACTCTGATTCTACCAATTGATGTTGATATTTCTTTTAGCCCATCACTAACAACAAGGTTTAAGATATGTGCACAACATCGCATATGCATATACTCTCCTTTAAGAATAGACCCATTCCAATCATTAACTCTCCTCACCAAATAATTGATCGTTGTATTATTAGAACTTGCATTGTCTATGGTAACAGTATTAATCCTTTCAATCCCCCATTGTTTCAATGTCTGTTCTAATACCCGACCAATTGTTTCCCCTTTATGATCCGCAACAAGACAAAACCTGATTATTTTTTTATTCAAGATCCAATCATCATCAATAAAATGTGCAGTCACACACATATAATTCAGATTCTGAATTGAAGTCCATGTGTCGGTGGTAAGACATACCATATGAGAAAACGTATCAAACATGGACTTCAATTTATCTTTCTCATTCAAATATAACTGCAAGCAATCTCTAGCAACTGTTTGTCTGGACGGAACTTGAAATTGAGGTTGAACAACTTCAATAAATTCCCTAAATCCTTGATTTTCAACATATTTAAATGATAACTCATCAATGATTATCATTTTTGCAAGAGCAATTCTACACTCTTCTTGATTAAAATGAGATACTGAAATTTTAATCGTTCCATCATCCTCATCTTCACACTTTCTTCTAAGACCAAGAGTGGTTTGACTTTTCTCAATTTTTTTGTGAGGATTTTTGTTGCACTTTGTCAAATGCCTATTCAAATTACTAGTTCCATGCTGACCAGACATGCAAGCATAATCTTTACCACAGTAATTACAAACAGATCTTCCATTTTTCTTTTGAAAATGATCCCAATCTTGAGAAACTCTATAACCAACAGAAGATTTAGGAATTATTACCTTTTTAGGAGACTTATTACCTTCAGTTTCTTCAACTGGTTTGCTACAAATCCCTCCTCCTATTTTCGTAATTGAATGTGTAGTTGGTGTAGACCCCATTTGACTCTGAGTTCCTACTGTTGCGACAACTAGGGGATTAGAACCACTTGTTGTTGTACCACCTTCCATATGAATGAATTGATATATACATCCAATATCAGTGGAAGAAATGGTAAATTTGACTACATTATAAAGAGATTGCCATGGAAAACTCAAAAAGCTTTTGCACGTGTGAATAATTCATCAGTTTCAAATTCCAGAACTTTTTATCAGAAATGCAATCACAAACCAAGAGATTCCAACTTTTAGGCATCTAGCCAAATCTCATGTCCAAAATGAACCGATTAATATACAGGGCAATTTATACTAACTCAAAAAAGAATAAGTGCATAAGAGAAGAATTTACACTTTTGCATAAGAATTTTCTGAACTATTTTTCTTCCAGGTAATACCTCTTTATTCCCTAGATCTAATGCATTCAACATTTCTGAAAGCACATCCATAATTCCATGGGCATTTTGGATCTCTGTCAAGCTGGAAACAGAAACAGAAACAAAAATCAAAAAATAAGATCGACATCTTAGAATTGGCAAGAACAGGTTAATACATTAAAATTATTTCCATTACAAACCACCTTATAACAGTGAATTTAACAACTAATACATTCCTCCCCCTCACTTCTTAACCCAAGTTTAAATTCTCATATGGCAGGCAGGCAATCCGTACTATGATGAATAAAGAATAAAAGATTCAGAATTCAAAAGAATGCAAAAAAAATATAAACATACATCAACATAAAACAAAATGAGTTCCAATCCAATGTGTTGTAAACATACATCAACATAAAACAAAATCAGTAGCCAAATGCTTGAATATGGACCGTGATTATCAAAATTTAACCCCAACGTAGCATGAAATTTCAACTTTTAAAACAAAATGAGTTGCAATCCAATGTGTATTGTGAATATACGGCAAAAAAATCTAGCCACGTACCAGTTCAGTGCCACCACCAAAGAAGCGAGCGAAAGGAGGCAGGAAATGAGGATGGAGGAGTAGGGTTTCGCAAAAGAAGTAGAAGAGGTGAGTTAGGTTTTTCGGGGAGGAGCTCGAAAGAGGAGGGTGTGAAGGATGAGGTGAATAAGGGAGGATTCGTCTCCTGTCGATCATGAGGGAGGGAGGGAAAAGATGAGGAAGAGGAGGGTTTCACACCGCCACACAGAAGGTCGGGGTCGGGGGGGGGAGTCATCGAGCGTGAGTGTGAAGCGAGAGAGGGGAGGGAGGCGTGAGAAAATGAGAACAGCGCCCACCGATGAGCCGATTTTTTTTAGCCGTGTTGTTGGGTCAAAGGGTCGGGTTGGGTCGATATGCAGCCAACCCGAGGTCCGACCCAACCCATACACGGGTCGACTCATGAGAAACCCAACCCGGGTATTTTTAGCATAACCCGACCCGGCCGGGTCGGTTCGGACCTGTCGAGTTGGGTCAGGTCTGGACACCCCTAGCAAGAACTATATCAAAGACCCCCTATAGAATGTCCATTGTGGAGTTAGTAGAGCTAAAGAAACAACCAGAGGATTTGAGTGACAAAGGATTTATTCTACCTAGTTTTTCTCCATGGGGATCCCCGAGCCTATTTTTCAAGAAGAAAGATAGATCTATGAGGCTATGCATTGATTACAGGGAAATCAATGCTATTACAATAAAGAATAAGTATCATCTACCTCAGATTGATGATTTATTTGATCAAATTCATGGAGCTAAATACTTTTAGAAGATTTAACTTCGATCCAGATATCATCAGCTACGTGCAAGAAAGTAAGATATTTCTAAGACAACATTTTGAACCAGGTATGGGCATTACGAGTTTACGGTGATGCCTTTTGAACTCACTAATGCACCCTCTGTTTTCATGGATTTAATGAACAGAGTTTTCAAGGAATATCTTGATAACTTTGTTGTGTTATTCATCGATGATATCCTGGTATACTCAAAAATCTATGAAGACCATGAGAATCAATTGCGGATTATTCTGAAAACTCTTAGAAGAAATGAATTATATGGAAAGTTTACCAAGTGCGAATTCTGGCTTCAATCAGTTTATTTTATTGGCCATATTGTCTCTAAGGATGGAATGTTAGTTTATCCTACGAAGACAAAGGCAATCCAAGAATGGCCCACGCCAACAAACATAACTGAAGTACGCAGTTTTATTGGCTTAGCAGGTTACTATCGGCATTTCATTCAGAATTTTGCCTGACTGGATAACCAGCTAACCAAGATCACACGTAAAAGAGTTAAGTTTGTGTGGACAAAAGAATGTACATAATGCTTCGAAGAATTGAAAATAATATTGGTCAATTCTCTAATCTTGACTCTTCTATCTAGAAGTGATGAATTTGTAATATACAGTGATGCATCAAAGAATGGGATGGATTGCGTCTTTATGAAAAATGATAAAGTTGTTGCTTATGCATCAAGATAGTTTAAGACTCATGAGAAAAATTATTCAACTCATGATCTTGAGTTAGCCATCGTAATCTTTACTTTGAAAATATGGAGGCATTATCTCTACGGAGAAAGATGTGAGATTTATACGGAACATAAGAGTTTGAAATACATTTTCACACAAAAAGAACTCAACATGAGGTAAAGGAGATGACTCAAGTTACTCAAAGATTACAATTTTTAAATACACTACCACACAAGAAAGGCAAATAAGGTGTTAGATGCATTAAATAGGAAAGATCACAGACTCCTGACCCAAATTAGGATTGAAAGAGATCCTATATTCATGGATCTACTGAAGATGGATATGGGAATTTTTATGGAAGGGGAAACATATTTCATCTTTCAAATGATTGTTAAACCATCTTTATTAGAGAAGATAAAAATCTCTCAATATGATGATGATAATCTGCACAAGAAAATTAATGTTGTCGAGGATGGGAGATTGGCAGACTTCGTGTATGAAGAAGGAGTTCTAAAATTTTGGAAGAGGTTATGTGTTCCATCAGTACCTGAGCTAAAAAGGGAACTATTAGATGATGTCTATAGCTCAAATTTATCTATACACCCAGGTATCACAAATATGTATAGAGATCTGAAGGAATATTTTTGGTGGGATAATATGAAGCGGGAAATTGTTAACTATGTGTCAAGGTGTCTAATTTGTCAACAAGTGAAGGCAGAGAGACAACATCCCAGAGGAGTGATGCAGCCTCTACCTATTCCTATGTGAAATTGGGATAATATTATGTTGGATTTTGTCACCGGACTACCGAGGACACCTAGAAGGAATGATGAAATATGGGTAATTGTTGATCATCTCATAAAATTAGCACATTTCCTTCATATAAGAGAGGATTTACCACTTGAGAAAATGGAAAGACTTTATATTAATGAATTTATAAGACTTCATCGTGCACCTATATCGATTGTGTCCAATCGAGATCCCCAGTTTACATCAAAATTATGGAAAAGTCTCTAAAAGGCTTTGAATACTGAGCTTCGTATGAGTACTGCTTATCACCCCCAAACCGACGGACAGTCTGAAAGGACTATTCAAACTCTAGAAGACATGCTAAGATCATGCTCTCTTGACTTACAAGGAATGTGGGATCAATACTTGTCATTGGTGTAATTTTCCTACAACAATAGTTTCCATTCTAGCATTCAAATGGCTCCATATGAAGCATTTTATGGAAAGAGATGTCGAACTCCAACTTGTTGGGACGAAGTTGGTGAGAGGAAACTTATAGGCCCAAAACTTATTGAAGAGACCACAGCAAAGGTGAAGACAATACAAGCCCATATTAAAGCAGCCCAAAGTAGGCAGAAGAGTTATGCTGACAACCAGAGAAAGGATTTGGAATTCCAAGTGAGAGATCATGTCTTTCTAAAATTATCTCCATGGAAGGGTGTCATAAGGTTCGGTAAGAAAGGGAAATTGATCCCTAGGTACATAGGACCATTTGAAATTCTGGAAAGAATCGGAGTTGTAGCTTACCGTTTAGTAATGCCTCCAAGTCTCTCCAAAGTTCATGATGTGTTCCATGTGTCATTGTTGAAGAAATACATGCCAGACCCAATGCATGTACTCACCTATGAAGAAATAGAATTGGAACCATATTTTTCATACTGTGAAGAGCCTATCGGAATCCTTGACATAAGGGAACATGTATTGAGAAATCATACGACTCGTCTAGTAAAGGTTCTTTGGAAAAACCAGAATATGGAGGAAGGAACATGGGAACCTGAGGATGTTATGAAGAAGAACCACCCACATCTTTTTGGTGGGATTTATAAATGAAAAATTTTGAGGACGAAATTTCTGAAGGAGGGAATAATGTAACACCCCAAACATTTTATGGTATGTTTCTCTTAAATACATTCGATTCATAGCTTATATTTCATAAAGCACTGAGTTTCTTCGAAACAACATTTGGTTATTTAGAAGATAGTCATAGCCTAGCCATTGAACTAAAATTTTCCACTTGTGTGTTTTGAATTTTAAAAATATGATATACACAATTGTGTTCATGATGATATTTAGAGTCTAGTAGAATTAACTTAATTTTCGATGAATAGCAACCTACCCTTATGAATAGTAACCTACCCCTATGAATACTAACTTACCCTTATGAATAGTAACATGACTCTTATGAATGGTATCCATACCCATGAATGTATAAATAAATTTAGGCACCTTTAAAATAAAGATGAATATTTTAAGTGTTTATATTTTTTGATTAAATAATGATTTTAATTAAATATTTAATTAATCATATTTAGAAAATTATTTTTGAAAAATGAAGTTCATTTTTTGATTCTACATGTTGAAAAATGGTTAGGGTGAATTTTTGGTATTTTTCTGAAATACTTGAATTTTTATGAATAGTGAAATACCATAATTTACAAAATAAGCTAAATATACTAATTATAGAGTCATGTATGATGTTCGGCTGATGTAAGCCCAATTGATTCAGATTCACATGATAAAATTACTATTCTTTATCATGGAAGACTCACTATTCCTTGTATTGTGGAGAAATAATAAATTAATGAATATAATATAGAGAAATCTCATCTCCCCTCCACTATATAAACCACCCCTCACCCCCTCTTCCTCCCACACCACTCAAACTTCAATCCTTGCCTAAATTCTACCAAATAATCTTCCCAAGCCCTCTCCTCGCGTCCAAGACTTGTTGTTCTCACCAAAAGGCCAAAAAAATGCCTTAAAGAGATTCTCAAGGAGGAGGAGTCAAGAGGTGAACCTCTCTTCTCTTTTCTTTCAATTTCTTTTACAAAGATCCATTCTTTTGTTCTCTCTTATCACCTCCCATCATCCAAATGTCATGATAATTCTAGTACCTTACATGTACTATATTTTTATTATGCTAATGTAATATTTCATCATAATCTTTTTTTGCCTTCCTTTTATACAATAAATGCAAACATCGTCCGAGATGTGTTAATTTATCACACTCAAGAAAGACGAGTTTTCAATTTGATTTACTATCTTAAATAATGGTCATTAAACCTTTTCAATGGTTGAACCAGATCATAATATATGTATTTTATCTTGTTTAATGTTCTGTAATCCTTACACACTCATAATATGGAATAATAATACAAAACAAGTTTATTGTGCACAAAACCGCCAAGCCAAATCCAAGCGTTTATTAACTCATCGAATGAGTCATCCTTATGGTATATAACCAGAATAATTATAAGAATATCTATATCTATTTAATTTCACTAATAATTTATATTAACAATTCTTTATGTTTAACCACATTTCAAACAAACATCCATTCATGAATACAAGTAAACGGATCATGAAACCCAAAGAAGAAAATGCTACCAAAACAATAAAATTGAATCTCTTAAACCCATAAAAAAGATCATTAATGAACCTAATAAGGTTATAAAATATCAATTAAATGTTGATGAAGTTCTGGAATTATTAATTAATGAAGCTAAATTTGATTATTTAGGTCGTTAAGAACAATCAAGAACACCTTCAAGCATAAGGTAAGGGATCCTCTCTCTCACTTTTGTTCAAGAATCTCTCCTATGTTGTGCTCTTTTATTTTTAATACCTAATGATGGGGTATGTTTTCGCACTTCCCCCATACTTCCCTTATGATATATAAATAATTGGATACCCCTTTACCTCTCATTAAGCTCTCGCAAGAACACTCGTTACCATGCTGAAATGTTGGTAAGGGGTTTTCTCATCTCGGTTTCAATTCTGTGGGATTTACATTGTTCGCCTCTTATTTATTATATGTGGTATAGGTGTACTGAAATTTGATATATATTATCATGATTCTCTTTATATTCATGGTATTCTGTGATTCATTTGGTGGTTATTAACTTTTTTTCATACGACTCAATTGATTACAACATGGTAACAAGCTTTGTCTCTATTTTCACTTCATTGTGACTTGCTTAGTATTGTGCACCTACTATTTCTTATGTGGTGTACCTACTGCCCATTTGAGATAACTTTTTAATTTAAATTATATTCCATTTAAATGTTCATATTCTCATATCATGGATATCATTATTGTCTAAGTCGTATACCATTTTACATGCGGTATTTATTTTGAATGTTGTTTTGACTGTGGAAATATTGATAAATTTGTATCCTATATTCTATACGGATAATGTAAAGGCATATTGCTCTTATGTTTAATCTATGTATAAATAATTCTTTGGACATGCAGTGGCAGGTAGGGCCCGCTACAACCCCTCGATGCATCGGTAGGTCTCATGAGACAAATCAGTTGGCGACAAACCCTTCGAGTTTGTTTCCAAAAATCAGACCAGTTCCTACCCACAAAACTAAATTGTTGTTACGGTATTATGGTATCATGTGCCAAATACATGACATCCAATTAATAATCATTCTCGTTATTCATTATCAGTTATTAATATCCATGATTTTTCACTATGACAAAATCTATGGATGCAGTTTCATTCTCAGTTTATTAATGGTGTGAGTTTTTCATTTATTCACCATGTCATATTGATTATGTCAAATTGTATACAATTCAGTTATTATTAATTCAAGATTCCTCTATTTGTAACCCTTACTAAGCGTTTGATCTCACCCCTTTCATTGTTTACTTTCAACATGTGATGAAGAGGAGATCATGTCACACCCACCGTCTTTGAGTTAATTATTTTATTAATTTTCTTTGTGTCGGGTAGTTCGGGTTTAATCCCGACTTAAACTTTTGAGTTCTTATTTTAAAACGCATGTTTTTGCCTTCATGGTGTTCAACTCATGGGTAGGATGCGGTCAAAACCGCATGACTTCACCTGGGTCACCACGCACGACCTCGTCCGGTTCACCGCACGGCCTGCCTGATGTGCAAAAAAATTAAATAAAAGGAATTAATAATTAATAAATAACATTATGTGAGTGGTAAAATAAAAATAAAGTAAAATGATAATAATAAGTGTGATAAAAAAATCAAGATACCATTTTAATGATAATAATAATAATATCATTTGAGAATATTATTATTATTATTGTTGATAACATTAATAATATAAACATCATTAAGTTGATATTAATATTATAATAATTAATATTATTGTTAATATTATAATAATTAATATTATTGTTAATATTATATTAAGTTACTAGAACTTTATTAATTTATACAGCTCTAAAATCTTGGTTGGAGTGCGGGCCGAACCCAATTGAAATCTTACATTCTGCTGATGAGTGAACATCTTGGGCTTGGCGGCGTTTGACGCACGAGCGGGAAACGGTCAAAGCCACACGACTTTGCCAGAGTCCCCACGTGGCATGTCTAGTGTATGGTTAATTCATTACTTAATGAGACGAATAAGGCAGTTAACTCAAAATAAAATGAGAAGAATAAAATGAATTAAGAGTTCTAATAATAATAATGATAATGAGAATATTATTATTGTTATTATCCCTTCTGTTAATGTTTTAATTAAGTTATTAGTGGTATGATTAAAATTATTATTATCATTATTATTTGGTATTTTATTAAGTTATTATTATTTGTTTATTATAATTATGGTTACTTAATATCATTACATATTATTAAGATTTATTTTTATTTATTTTTATATTTATTTTTATTTATTTTCCTTCTCTTTCCTCCCTTGTGTTAGGGTTTCACGTCCTGGTCTGTTTTTTCCCCCTCCTACATATCGCGGCTCACCCCCTCCCTTAATCCTCACACCGCACACCATGCCTCCTATCTCCTGCTCAGAATTGCACCGCACACCTCCCTCTCCTCCTGTCTGGAAACACACCAACCTGCGCCGCCTCCCTATCGCTAGTCGCGGCCCTCTTCACGTCGCGCCCCTTCTTCCCACCTCTCAGCCGCTTCTCTTGTTCGAACACCTCCCATAGCGCCATCACCCCGCTGCCTATTCCTCTGTCCAGCGACCGCCACCTCGCCTCCCTCTCTCCCATCCGGACAGGCCCTTGCGTCGTACCCTCCTCCTTCTCCAGCCTCTCAACCAATCTTTCGTCCGACATCACCAGCTTGCGCCGCACCTTCCCCTACTGGTCGTGGCGTGGTCTAGTGTTCCCTTCCCCTTGTTGACTAGCGACGCCTCATTCCATCTCCCCCACCAGCATCTTGCCCACCTTCTGCGTGCACGAAACCCCCCTTCGGTGAAGTTCTCTTATTTTACCCCTTGGTGTTTTGTTTCTTTCAGCGGGTATAAGGTTTATTAGGGGTCGTTGTTTAATCTCTATTTGGTTCGAATTCTGGTTTAAGGTCCAATTTTGTTTTCTTGCGGTGCGTGTGGCGTGTGGCTGGAGTCTGCGGATTGTTTCACGAAGTCGCTACACACAGGTAGGTGGTTCCGCGTTTAATTATTATTTGATGAAACAATTTGCAAGATTAATTCATTTAGCATGTTATTTAATTAATTCGGGTAGTGCGAAGTTGATTGTACTTTTTTTGAGTATGAATTGCATTGAAATTGTTTAGTAAATTGTTTATATTATGTGTGTGTGTTTTCTGCTAAGAACTTTGTTAGTGATTTTTAACTTGTACGATTAGCTTATAAATTTGTACAAGTGGCGCGAACTGTATTTTTGGCATGGCGTCAGGTGCGTTTGGTCATAAAAGAAGTTTTTTTGCTTCAGTTTAGTGGGTAACGCCAAGCGAGTATTTTAAATTGTTTTATAAGCTTTACTTTCGGCTTATTAAATTATGTGGGTTGTGAAATGTGTTTTATATGTGGTGCAAGGTTTTCCATAAAACTATTTTTGTGGTGTAGATCACATTTTAAAATTGTATCTGAGTGCCTGTGATGTTGGAATGTATTTGAATGTGTAAATTGTTACTTTAGTGTGTGTAAATACATGTTATATTCTTTTACTATTGCTTTATAAGTTTCTTTTATGGTTTATTAAATCATGTCACTAGTGGAAAACTTGTCTGAAAAATGTTTTAGCGTGCGTCTTATTTCAAAAGGGTATTTATGTGTATAAGTGGTGGTTTTTTAATGATATATGACTTTAAACTGTGCAGATGGTTTAATTGAGTATGTAACCTACGAAGATTAAGTTTTGAAAAGTTTTTTGGTGTGTGTGTGGTTAAAAGAGGGTTTGGGTGTGAAAATGGTGATTCTGTGTGTGTAAGTATCCTGTTGGGATTTTATGCATAAGTGTGATGTGTGACATGAACTTGAAACTTTCTTGAGCACAAAACGGGAAGCTCGGGTAGCTAGGAGGGTGGACTAGACTAGTGGGCTAGTGTTCCAGAGGTGACTCGACCCGATTTTACTGGTAGTACTGACGATTGTAACACTAACTAAACATATGCTTTTCTGAGGTTCGTGGTCTCCTAAGCCACATTTTCTAAGGGTCGTGGCCTTCTAAGCCACGTTTTCTGAGGGTCATGGCCTTTTAAGCCACGTTTCACCAAGACACGAAGATCTATGGGACCAAGCTAGCTAACACCCACGAGGCCTCTCCCATTTTAGTGCTCATTGGTTACTTTACCCTCATAAGTGTGACACATTGGTTATTTTAAAAAGTAAGGGTGTGTGTTTTTTTAATTTAATTTAATTTAAGTTCTTCCATTTGAAACTAATTTCTTTAATCCCGTTTTCTTTAAAAGTGTTCAAGCATTTACTTCTTTACTTCAATTAAAATTGAAAATGTATTTTTCATTTAATAATTATGTGTGGAACCTTTTTATTGGGTAACGTCCTACTGGGCTTTTGGATCACACCCTACATACACCTTTGGGTGTATGTAGTTTATGTTTCTTTTGTATTCTAGGTCGAAGTGTTAAACTCAGTGATGGTGGTTCAGGTTGCAGTTGGCCTTCTCATACAGAGTGGTGTTGTTGTGGCATCTCTTTTGCAAGGAGGTTTGAGTTAGAGTTTTAGTTTCTGCTGTTGTCATTTCTTTTTAGTTATTGGATCGAGTTGTAGACCTTTAAATTTGATTTTAGTTTAAGGTTCTGTTTGGTTGCCAGTTCGCAGTTTTATTTTATTTAACTTGTCAGTGGTTCTGTGTTTACTATTTCGGGTAAATCGTTCCTATGTGTAATGTTTTGACACCTGGTCACTTGTGTTAGCCCGTGGGAATCGGGAACGCCCTTCGGGCCATGTCGCGGACCAGGTTGGGCGCCAGGTCGGATGGTGACCCGGCCTGGTTCATGACAAAATGGTATCAGAGGAGGTTTTCTTTTTTGGGTTGTGTTCTTTTGGGATAGAGTGGGGTGAACCAAAGTTAAGGTTGTCGGGACTCGACGTCCTGAATACGAGTAAGGTGTCTGGCCAGCACACCTCATGGTCGGACTCGAGTTACCAGAGTAAGCAGAGGTTTGTCTAAATTTTTGGTATGTGTGGTTAATCTTGTTTAAGAGAAATGAAAAGGGAGTAGGGTCAGTGGTCCCAGTGTTCTCGCAGGGTCTGGCAAGCCATGTGGAGCCGGGGACGTTGTCCTAGAATACTCTCAGTGGCGGTGACATGATTGGCGTATGGTCGCCAACCATATGTACCAGTCACCCGCTGACACTAGTTTCCTCCTGCATTATTCCTCATCTCTTTGTTTTGGATTCGCCGAAATCTGGTTTTTATGAAAAAATGAATTGGTCTTGGAAAAATGTTTTGATGTGAAGAGCTTTAAAAAGAAAATGATGTATGGGGTTTTGATCCTTGGTGCTCTCATGGGAAACCACATGCCTGAGTGTATACGAAAAGAAAAATGGTTAATGGTACAAGCGGATGAGTGCCTGGATGAACATGAGGTGGGTGCCCGTGTGCCACAAGAACATGCATGTGTGAGGCCCATGAGACACCATTTGTGTTTGTGTAACCCACAAGCTTCGTTCTTTTTCAAAAAAATTGTTAAAGGAAAATTTGATGTTTTAGTAACCAGTGATCGCGTGGTGTGTCCTTGTGTTTTTTAAATGTTGGATGTGAGGCATTTTGAGCCGAGAATCCTTTTTGAATGATTTGTGTACTGAGTTTGAATTCGTATTTTTATGTTGGTGTAAAAGCATGTGGTTAGTGAATTCTTTTGGAAAAGTGCTTCAGGAAGCCCTTGCAGTGGTTCCCCCTACATGTTTAGTGTTCGTTTGTGGTATGTCTTGACCATTGGACAAGTTTGGTTGGGCCCATGGTTTTCTTTCTTGACTAGTACCCCCACATAACGTGTTAACATGCTATTGAAGTGTGTCCACAGGCAATTCGCCGTTGGCCAGCCCTTCAGTTGATCAGAGGACTTTCTTCTTGAATTCTATAATTGAACCCACCTCTCCTTTTTACAGCTAAGAGAAACCTCTCGCAGCGGGATGACATATGCGAGGGGAGTTGAAGGGGGTTTTGGTCTCTTTGAGTTGTCTGAGTTTTCGGGTATGAAGTTTGACATAGTTGTGTCTGAATGTCCCCCCTGGAAACGGTGAAAGAAATTCCAGCGGGGAAGGGTGATGGTGGTTCAGAGTTATTGGTGTTGACTGATGGTTTGAATGGCTTGTAGTGCTTCCATCGACCGCAAGAGTCATGTTTGGTGACGTCTTGTAGCGTGAGTTCTCTTGAAGAGTAAGGGTGGATTTCGTAGGATCCTTCGAGAATCCCTGTTTTCATTGGAGCGTGTCCTCTCGGGGAGTTTTAATTTATCTGTTCGAAGGGGAGTGTTTGTCGTGCGTCTTTCCTCCTTATGTTTCATGGTTAAGGTGAAGATGCGATGTATGTGCATCATCTAAACCTCTGTTCTAGTGGATGTGCCATGAGGGAGTAGTTATATGCCATGGTGTGTTGTGTTTGTTAGTGTTGTCTCGGTTGCGGTGTGGTTGTGTGTGACACCAAAAGGAGAAGCTTCGTTCGAGAGTCTTCCATGTCTTACTACAAGGCAGGAGATGCTTCAAATATCAGGGCTTCAGCCATAGGCCTTAGAGTGAATCTGGCGCGTGGTCAGGAACCCCGAGAGTGTATGGGACCCCCAACCTTATTTCTATCGTCGATATTGAAGGTGAAGGAGGTTTAAATTGTTTTCTGTGGTTATTCCGTTCCAAACGAACCGTTTGGGTGCGTAAGGATTCTGTGACTATGTTAAGGTGTGGTCGTCTCATTGCCTTCAAGTCTTGGGGGTCGCATCCCACTAGATGTAATCCCCTTAGTGGTCCTTATGGGGTATGTTGGGTAAATTAGTCTCAAAGTTGAATAATGCTCATCCAAGGATGTGGAGATGTTGGGTTGTCTTCGAATGAGTTTTGACGCCCCATTAGTTGGGGTCGGCCCTCCCCGCCCCTTATGGTGGGGTGTTTGGTCACTGTTGGGAAATTTTCAAGGTCTTGTACCTTCTGTTGACTCTAATGGTGGGGAGACCCATGATGGATCTCGCACGAATGTCTCTGGAATGAATCGGTGTTAGCCTTTTCCTTAATGGTGGGGAGTCCGCCCGTACCTCCCCGTGTCGGTTTTCCAGTCTTGCCTTGGGCATTGGTAGGTTCTTTACGGTGGGGAGCCTCTTCGGGCTTCCCCCGTGAGGACATTTTGGTCCGGTTTCTAAAGATGGCTTGGTGATAAGTGATAAAAGTGTTCCTTGGACGTGGTTTGACCTTGTTTGTTCATTTTAACCAAACGGTGTGGTTTCTATTTAATAATGCTTGAGGTGTTTTAGCTTGTGAAGTTGGTTTTCATGGGTGCGAGAGTTCTTATCCTTGATTAATCAACTGGAGATGTTTTAGCTCTTTGGGGCGGGCGACACATATCAGAAATTCTCTTTACGCATTTCTTGAAGTTGTCTTTGAGTCACTTTCTCTGAGTACGATACTTTTGTTTTTTTTCTCTTGTTGATTGTGGGGATCCTCTTTGGACCTTAAGGGGGCATTGTTTTCTGCTTCGAGTCTTAACCTTAATTGTGGCTTTCCGGGGAAGGAAAGCTTTATGGTGGGGAGAATTGTCACACCCACTGTCTTTGAGTTAATTATTTTATTAATTTTCTGTGTGTCGGGTAGTCCGGGTTTAAGCCCGACTTAAACTTTTGAGTTCTTATTTTAAAACGCATGTTTTTGCCTTGACGGTGTTCAACGCATGGGTAGGACGCGGTCGAAACCGCATGACTTCGCCTGGGTCACCAAGCGCGACCTCGTCCAGTTCACCGCACGACCTGCCCGGTGTGCAAACAAATTAAATAAAAGGAATTAATAATTAAGAAATAACATTATGTGAGTGGTAAAATAAAAATAAAGTAAAATGAGAATAAGAAGTGTGGTAAAAAAATCAAGAGACTATTTTAATGATAATAATAATATCGTTTGAGAATATTATTATTATTATTATTGATAGCATCAATAATATAAACATCATTAAGTTGATATTAATATTATAATAATTGATATTATTGTTAATATTATATTAAGTTACTATCACTTTATTGATTTATACGGCTCTAAAATCTTGGTTGGAGTGCGGGCCGAACCCAATTGAAATCTTACATTATGCTGATGAGTGAACATCTTGGGCTTGGCGGCATTCGACGCACGGGTGGGAAACGGTCGAAGCCGTACGACTTTGCCCGAGTCCCCACGCGACGTGTCTGGTGTATGGTTAATTCATTATTTAATGAGATGAATAAGGTAGTTAACACAAAATAAAATGAGAAGAATAAGATGAACTAAGAGTTCTGATAATAATAATGATAATGAGAATATTATTATTGTTATTATCCTTTCTGCTAATGTTTTAATTAAGTTATCAGTGGTATGATTAAAATTATTACTATTATTATTTTTTGGTATTTTATTAAGTTATTATTATTTTTTTTATTATAATTATGGTTACTTAATATCATTACATATTATTAGGTTTTTTTTTTTTTTTTTTTTTTTTTTTATATTTATCTTTTTTTTTGCTTCTCTTCCCTGTGTTAGGGTTTCACGTCCTGGTCCGTTTTTTCCCCCTCCTGCATATCGCGGCTCACCCCCTCCCTTGATCCTCGCGTCGCACCCCATACCTCCTGTCTCCTGCTCATAATTGCACCGCACACCTCCCTCTCCTCCTGTCCGGCAACACACCAGCCTGCGCCGCCTCCCTATCGCTAGTCGCGACCCTCTTCGCGCCGCTCCCCTTCTTCCCACCTCCCGGTCGCTTCTCCTGTTCGGACACCTCCCATAGCGCCACCGCCCCGCTGCCTATTCCTTCGTCCGGCGACCGCCACCCCGCCTCCCTCTCTCCCGTCCGGCTAGGCCTTTGCGCTGTGCCCTCCTCCTCCTCCAGCCGCTCGACCAGCCTTCCGTCCGGCGGCACCAGCTTGCGCCAAACCTTCCCCTGCTGGTCGCGGGGTGGTGTAGCTTCCCCTTCCCCTTGCTGACTAGCAACGCCTCATTCCGGCTCCCCCACCAGCATCTTGCCCACCTTCTGCGTGCACGAAACCCCCCTCCGGTGAAGTTCTCTTGTTTTACCCCTTAGTGTTTTGTTCCTTTCAGCGGGTATAAGGTTTGTTAAGGGTCGTTGTTTAATCTCTATTTGGATCGAATTCTGGTTTAAGGTCCAATTCTGTTTGCTTGCGGTGCGTGTGGCGTGCGGCTTGAGTCTGCGGATTGTTTCGCGAAGTCGCTACACACAGGTAGGTGGTTCCGTGTTTAATTATTATTTAATGAAACAATTTGCAAGCTTAATTCGTTTAGCATGTTATTTAATTAATTCGGGTAGTGCGAAGTTGGTTGTCTTTTTTTTGAAGTATGAATTGCATTGAAATTGTTTAGTAAATTGTTTATATTATGTGTGTGTTTTATGCTGAGAACTTTGTTAGTGATTTTTAACTTGTGCGGTTAGCTTATAAATTTGTTCAAGTGGTGCGAACTGTATTTTTGGCATGGCGTCGGGTGCGTTTGGTCATAAAAGAAGTTTTTTTGCTTCAGTTTAGTGGGTAACACCAACCGATTATTTTAAATTGTTTTATAAGCTTTACTTTCGTCTTATTAAATTATGTGGGTTGTGAAATTTGTTTTACATATGGTGCAAGGTTTTCCATAAAACTATTTTTGTGGCGCAGATCACATTTTAAAATTGTATTCGAGTGCGTGTGATGTTGGAATTACTTGAATGTGTAAATTTTTACTTTAGTGTCTGTAAAGCGTTGTTACATTTTTTTACTATTGCTTTATAAGTTTCTTTTATGGTTTATTAAATTATGTCACTAGTGAAAAACTTGTCTGAAAAATGTTTTAGTGTGCGTCTTATTTCAAAAGGGTATTTATGTGTGTAAGTGGTGGTTTGTTTAATGATATGTGACTTTAAACCGTGCAGATGGTTTAATTGAGTATGTAACCTACGGAGATTAAGTTTTGAAAAGATTTTTGGTGTGCGTGTGGTTAAAAAAGGGTTTGGGTGTGCAAATGGTGATTTTGCGTAAGTACCATGTTGGGCTTTTATGGATAAGTGTGACGTGTGACATGAACTTGAAACTTTCTTGAGCACAAAGCGGGAAGCCCAGGTAGCTAGGAGGGTGGACTAGACTAGTGGGTTAGTGTTTCGGAGGTGACTCGACCCGGTTTTACTGGCAGGACTAACGATTGCAACACTTACTAAACATATGCTTTTCTGAGGGTCGTGGTCTCCTAAGCCACGTTTTCTGAGGGTCGTGGCCTTCTAAGCCACGTTTTCTGAGGGTCGTGGCCTTCTAAGCCACGTTTTCTGAGGGTCATGGCCTTCTAAGCCACGTTTCACCGAGATGCGAAGATCTAGGGGCCCAAGTTAGCTTAACGCCCACGAGGCCTCTCCCATTTTAGTGCTCATTGGTTACTTTACGCTCATCAGTGTGACGGGTTAGTTATTTTAAAAAGTAAGGGTGTGTGTTTTTTTAATTTAATTTAATTTAAGTTGTTCCATTTGAAACTGCTTTCTTTAATCCCGTTTTCTTAAAAACTGTTCAAACATTTACTTCTTTGCTTCAATTAAAATTGAAAATGTATTTGTCATTTAATAATTATGTGTGAAACTTTTTTATTGGGTGACGTCCTTCTGGGCTTTTGGCTCACACCCTATATACACCTTTGGGTGCATGTAGTTTCCGTTTCTTTTGTATTCCAGGTCGAAGCATTGAACTCAGCGATGGTGGTTCAGGTTGCAGTTGGCCTTCTCATGCAGAGTGGTGTTGTTGTGGCCTCTCTTTTGCAGGGAGGTTTGAGTCAGAGTTTTAGTTTCTGCTGTTGTCATTTCTTTTTAGTTATTGGATCGAGTTGTAGACCTTTAAATTTGATTTTAGTTTAAGGGTCTGTTTGGTTGTCGGTTTACAGTTTTATTTTATTTAACTTGTCAGTGGTTCTCTGTTTACTATTTTGGGTAAATTGTTCCCATGTGTAATGTTTTGATACCCGAGCACTTGTGCCAGTCCGTGGGGATCGGGAACGCCCTTCGGGCCATGTCGCGGACCGGGTTGGGCGCCGGGTCAGATGGTGACCCGGCCTAGTTCGTGACAAAATGATATCAGAGAAGGTTTTCTTTTTTGGGTCGTGTTCTTTTGGGATAGAGTCGGGTGAATCAAAGTTACGGTTGTCGGGACTCAACGTCCTGACTACGAGTAAGGTGCCTGGCCATCACACCTCGTGGCGTGACTCGAGTTACCAGAGTAAGCAGAGGTTTGTCTAAGTTTTTGGTCTGTGTGGTTAATTTTGTTTAGGGGAAATGAAAAGCGAGTAGGGTCAGTGGTCCCAGTGTGCTCGCAGGGTCTGGCAAGCCATGTGGAGCCGGGGACGCTGTCCTAGAATACTCTCAGTGGCGGTGACGTGATTGGCGTATGGCCGCCAACCATATGTACCAGTCATCCGCTCACATTAGTTTCCTCTTGCATTATTCCTCATCTCTTTGTTTTGGATTCGCAGAAATCTGGTTTTTATGTAAAAATGAATTGGTCTTGGAAAAATGTTTTGATGTGAAGAGCTTTAGAAACAAAATGATGTATGGGGTTTTGATCCTTGGTGCTCTCATGGGCAACCACATGCCTGAGTGTATACGAAAAGGAAAATGGTTAATGGCATGAGCGGATGAGTGCCTGGATGAACATGAGGTGGGTGCCTGTGTGGCACAAGAACATGCATGTGTGAGGCCCATGAGACACCATTTGTGTTTGCGCAACCCACAAGCTTCGTTCTTTTTCAAAAAGTTTTGTTAAAGGAAAATTTGATGTTTTAGTAACCGGTGATCGCGTGGTGTGTCCTTGTGTTTTTGAAATGTTGGATGTGAGGCGTTTTGAGCCGAGAATCCTTTTTGAATGATTTGTGTCCTGAGTTTGAATTCATATTTTTATGTTGGTGTGAAAGCATGTGGCTAGTGAATTCTTTTTGGAAAAGTGCTTCGGGAAGCCCTTGCAGTGGTTCCCCCTACATGTTTAGTGTTCGCTTGTGGTATGTCTTGACCATTGGACAAGTTTGGTTGGACTCATGGTTTTCTTTCTTGACTAGTACCCCCCATAACGTGTTAACATGCTATTGAAGTGCGTCCATAGGCAATTCGACGTTGGACGACCCTCCAGTTGATCAGAGGACTCTCTTCTTGAATTCTATAATTGAACCCACCTCTCCTTTTTACAGCTAAGCGGAACCTCTCGCAGCGGGATGACATATACGAGGGGAGTTGAAGGGGTTTTGGTCTCTTTGAGTTGTCCGAGTCGTCGGGTATGAAGTTTGACACCGTTGTGTCTGAATGTCCCCCCTGGAAACGGTGAAAGAAATTCCAGCGGGGAAGGGTGAAGGCGGTTCAGAGTTATCGGTGGTGACCAATGGTTTGAAAGGCTCGTAGTGCTTCCATCGGCCGCAAGAGTCATGTTTGGTGACGTCTTGCAGCATGAGTTCTCTTGAAGAGCAAGGGTGGATTTCGTAGGATCCTTCGGGAATCCCTGTTTTCATTGGAGCGCGTCCTCTCGGGGAGTTTTAATTTTTCTGTTCGAAGGGGAGTGTTTTTCGTGCGTCTTTCATCCTTATGTTTCATGGTTAAGGTGAAGAGGTGATGTATGTGCATCATCTAAACCTCTGTTCTAGTGGATGTGCTATGAGGGAGTAGTTATATGTCGTGGTGTGTTGTGTTTGTTGGTGTTGTCTCGGTTGCGGTGTGGTTGTGTGTGACACCAAAAGGAGAAGCTTCGTTCGGGAGTCTTTCATGCCTGACTACGAGGCAGGAGATGCTTCAAACATCAGGGCTTCAGCCATAGGCCTTGGAGTGAATCTGGTGCGTGGTCAGGAACCCCGAGAGTGTATGAGACCCCCAACCTTATTTCTATCGTTGATATTGAAGGTGAAGTAGGTTTAAATTGTTTTCTGTGGTTATTCCGTTCCGAACGAACCGTTTGGGTGCCTTAGGATTCTGTGACTATGTGGAGGCATGGTCGTCTCATTGCCTTCAAGTCTTGGGGGTCACGTCCCACTGGATGTAATCCCCTTAGTGGTCCTTATGTGGTATGTTGGGTAAATCAGTCTCAAAGTTGAATAGTGCTCATCCAGGGATGTGGAGATGTTCGGTTGTCTTCGGCTGGGTTTTGACGCCCCAGTAGTTGGGGCCGGCCCTCCCCGCCCCTTGTGGTGGGGTGTTTGGTCACTGTTGGGAAATTTTCAAGGTCTTGTATCTTCTGTCGGTTCTAATGGTGGGGAGACCCATGATGGGTCTCGCACGAATGTCTCTAGAATGAATCGGTGTTAGCCTTTTCCTTAATGGTGGGGAGTCCGCCCGGACCTCCCCGTGTCGGTTTTCCAGTCTCGCCTTGGGCGTTGGTAGGTTCTTTATGGCGGGGAGCCCCTTCGGGCTTCCCCCATGAGGACATTTTGGTCCGGTTTCTAAAGATGGCTTGGTGATAAGTGATAGAAGTGTTCCTTGGACGTGGTTTGACCTTGTTTGTTCATTCTAACCAAACGGTGTGGTTTCTATTTAATAATGCTTGAGGTGTTTCGACTTGTGAAGTTGGTTTTCGTGGGTGCGAGAGTTCCTATCCTTGATTAATCAACTGAAGATGTTCTAGCTCTTTGGGGTGGGTGACACATATCAGAAATTCTCTTTACGCATTTCTTGAAGTTGTCTTTGAGTCACTTTCTCTGAGCACGATGCTTTTGTTTTTTTTCTCTTGTTGATTGTGGGGATCCTCTTTGGACCTTAAGGGGGTATTGTTTTCTGCTTTGAGTCTTAACCTTAATTGTGGCTTTCCAGAGACGGAAAGCTTTATGGTGGGGAGAATTGTCACACCCACCGTCTTTGAGTTAATTATTTTATGAATTTTCTTTGTGTCGGGTAGTCCGGGTTTAAGCCCGACTTAAACTTTTGAGTTCTTATTTTAAAACGCATGTTTTTGCCTTGACGATGTTCAACGCATGGGTAGGACGCGGTCGAAATCGCATGACTTCGCCTGGGTCACCACGCGCGACCTCGTCCGGTTCAACGCACGGCCTGCCCGGTGTGCAAACAAATTAAATAAAAGGAATTAATAATTAAGAAATAACATTATGTGAGTGGTAAAATAAAAAAAAGTAAAATGAGAATAAGAAGTGTGATAAAAAAATCAAGAGACTATTTTAATGATAATAATAATAATATTGTTTGAGAATATTATTATTATTATTATTATTGATAGCATTAATAATATAAACATCATTAAGTTGATATTAATATTATAATAATTAATATTATTGTTAATATTATATTAAGTTACTAGCACTTTATTAATTTATACGGCTCTAAAATCTTGGTTGGAGTGCGGGCCGAACCCAATTGAAATCTTACATTCTGTTAATGAGTGAACATCTTGGGCTTGGCGGCATTCGACGCTCGGGCGGGAAACGGTCGAAGCCGCACGACTTTGCCCGAGTCCCCACGCGACATGTCTAGTGTATGGTTAATTCATTATTTAATGAGACGAATAAGGTAGTTAACGCAAAATAAAATGAGAAGAATAAAATGAATTAAGAGTTCTAATTATAATAATGATAATGAGAATATTATTATTGTTATTATTCTTTCTGCTAATGTTTTAATTAAGTTATTAGTGGTATGATTAAAATTATTATTATTATTATTTTTTGGTATTTTATTAAGTTATTATTATTTTTTTTATTATAATTATGGTTACTTAATATCATTACATATTATTAGGATTTCTTTTTATTTATTTTTATTTTTATCTTTATCTTTTTTTTCCTTCTCTTTCCTCCCTTGTGTTAGGGTTTCACGTCCTGGTCCGTTTTTCCCCCTCCTACATATCGCGGCTCACCCCCTCCCTTAATCCTCGCGTCGCACCCCATGCCTCCTGTCTCCTGCTCATAATTGCACCGCACACCTCCCTCTCCTGTCCGACAACACACCAGCCTGCGCCGCCTCCCTATCGCTAGTCGCGACCCTCTTCGCGCCGCTCCCCTTCTTCCCACCTCCTGGTCGCTTCTCCTGTTCGAACACCTCCCATAGCGCTACCACCCCGCTGCCTATTCTTCCGTCTGACGACCGCCACCTCGCCTCCCTCTCTCCCGTCCGGCCAGGCCCTTGCGCTGTGCCCTCCTCTTTCTCCAGCCGCTCGACCAACCTTCCGTCCGGCGGCACCAGCTTGCACCGCACCTTCCCCTGCTGGTCGCGGCGTGGTCTAGGTTCCCCTTCCCCTTGCTGACTAGCAACGCCTCATTCCGGCTCCCCCACCAGCATCTTGCCCACCTTCTGCATGCACGAAACCCCCCTCCGGTGAAGTTCTCTTGTTTTACCCTTTAGTGTATTGTTCCTTTTAGCGGGTATAAGGTTTGTTAAGGGTCGTTGTTTAATCTCTATTTGGTTCGAATTCTGGTTTAAGGTCCAATTCTGTTTGCTTGCGGTGCGTGTGGCGTGCGGCTGGAGTCTGCAGATTGTTTCGCGAAGTCGCTACACACAGGTAGGTGGTTCCGCGTTTAATTATTATTTGATGAAACAATTTGCAAGCTTAATTCGTTTAACATGTTATTTAATTAATTCGGGTAGTGCGAAGTTGATTGTCTTATTTTTTGAAGTATGAATTGCATTGAAATTGTTTAGTAAATTGTTTATATTATGTGTGTGTGTTTTCTGCTGAGAACTTTGTTAGTGATTTTTAACTTGTGCGGTTAGCTTATAAATTTGTACAAGTGGTGCGAACTGTATTTTTGGCATGGCGTCGGGTGCGTTTGTTCATAAAAGAAGTTTTTTTGCTTCAGTTTAGTGGGTAACGCCAAACGATTATTTTAAATTGTTTTATAAGCTTTACTTCCGACTTAAATTATGTGGGTTGAGAAATGTGTTTTAAATATGGTGCAAGGTTTTCCATAAAACTATTTTTGTGGCGCAGATCACATTTTAAAATTGTATTCGAGTGCGTGTGATGTTGGAATGTATTTGAATGTGTAAATTGTTACTTTAGTGTGCGTAAAGCCATGTTACATTCTTTTACTATTGCTTTATAAGTTTCTTTTATGGTTTATTAAATTATGTCACTAGTGGAAAACTTGTCTGAAAAATGTTTTAGTGTGCGTCTTATTTCAAAAGGGTATTTATGTGTGTAAGTGGTGGTTTGTTTAATGATATGTGACTTTAAATTGTGCAGATAGTTTAATTGAGTATGTAACCTACGAAGATTAAATTTTGAAAAGATTTTTGGTGTGCGTGTGGTTAAAAGAGGGTTTGGGTGTGCAAATGGTGATTTTGCATGTGTAAGTACCATGTTGGGCTTTTATGTATAAGTGTGATGTGTGACATGAACTTGAAACTTTCTTGAGCACAAAGTGGGAAGCCCGGGTAGCTAGGAGGGTGGACTAGACTAGTGGGCTAGTGTTCCGGAGGTGACTTGACCCGGTTTTACCGGCAGGACTGACGATTGCAACACTAACTAAACATATGCTTTTCTGAGGGTCGTGGTCTCCGAAGCCATGTTTTCTGATGGTCGTGGCCTTATAAGCCACGTTTTCTGAGGGTCATGGCCTTCTAAGCCATGTTTCACCGAGACACGAAGATCTAGGGGCCCAAGCTAGCTAACACCCACTAGGCCTCTCCCATTTTAGTGCTCATTGGTTACTTTATGCTCATCAGTGTGACATATTGGTTATTTTAAAAAGTAAGGGTGTGTGTTTTTTTAATTTAATTTAATTTATGTTGTTCCATTTGAAACTGCTTTCTTTAATCCCGTTTTCTTTAAAACTGTTCAAGCATTTACTTCTTTGCTTCAATTAAAATTGAAAATGTATTTGTCATTTAATAATTATGCGTGAAACCTTTTTATTGGGTGACGTCCTACTGAGCTTTTGGCTCACACCCTACATACACCTTTGGGTGTATGTAGTTTCTGTTTCTTTTGTATTCCAGGTCGAAGCGTTGAACTCAGCGATGGTGGTTCAGGTTGTAGTTGGCCTTCTCATGCAGAGTGGTGTTGTTGTGGCCTCTCTTTTGCAGGGTGGTTTGAGTCAGAGTTTTAGTTTCCGCTGTTGTCATTTCTTTTTAGTTATTTGATCGAGTGTAGGACCTTTAAATTTGATTTTAGTTTAAGGGTCTGTTTGGTTGTCAGTTTGCAGTTTTATTTTATTTAACTTTTCATTGGTTCTGTGTTTACTATTTCGGGTAAATCGTTCCCATGTGTAATGTTTTGATACCCGGGCACTTGTGCCAGCCCGTGGGGGTCGAGAACGCCCTTCGGGCCATGTCGCGGACCGGGTTGGGCGTCGGGTCGGATGGTGACCCGGCCTGGTTCGTGATAGATCATTTATTGAGTTCTTGTGGATGTAGTTTTTTTATTTTGTTATGTATTGTATTTTGTAACTTTTTTCCAATGTAATTTTAGTTACGTCTATGTATCTAGTTTCTTCAAGACTACTAAACTGATTGTTCCTTCGGGATTTTCATTCCTTCTAACCATGCCAATATAACAAGTAATGCACCGACTCTTGTCTAGAGGGGTCAGGATGTTACATTATAAATAATGAGAGTTGATCATCCTCCCCCTCCCTCTCAAGATTGAAGGAAGAAGGAAGAATTCTTCAAGCCTAAAGGATTCTTATTATGATTGACAGTAAATGATGAAAGTGATCGATACTTATGTACTTGCACCCGAATTTCCATCAACGTCATTCTGAAATTGTAGAGCACGTGTGGATATTGCGAGAGGTAGTCTGCTTTGGATCCTTCACTGTAACAATGGTACAGTATGAACATGAAATAGTTTTATCATCAACGAAGAAATAATTCCAACCAAAGGTCATTATTATTTATAAATTAATTATAAATTATATGTGAAAAAATAATCTATTCAAATATTATGGGGTTGTTATCATATAGTTATGAGGATTTATCTGAAGAAAATCATTATTAGGAATGGGCCTAACTACTTCTGTTGTGCCCCAAAACCTTAAACACGCACATGCATATGCATATCATGTGAGCCTTGCATGCCTTGAATGATTCATGAGACACACCACATCTTACCTCTACGGTTTAAGAGTTTCACCATAAATCACATAACTATCAAACTCACATCGCTTTTAGAAACCATGAAACCATAACATTGAAAACCAAACAACATCTTGAATCCAAGGAACTTGGGTGTTCCCTGTATAGGGGTTAGCTACATCCTCATATAGGTTTGTTTCAAAGACCCTTCTATACTAAACCTCACACTACCCTTCCCAAATAACAAGAATAATAACCTTCTTAGTACCACATTGTAGCAACCTCACTCTGATATCACTTTGTAGCATCCTCTGACTTGACCAGCCTAATCCATGATTGAACCAGGGTGCCACAAATCTTAGGCACATCTCCTCTTACATCAGAGGCTATCGATTACCAGTGATGGTCTAAGAAGTGATTTTGAGGTGAATATACCATCTGTAAAGAAAATAGACAACGATAAAAACAATGAAAAATAATAAACAATAATATAAAATGGTATAAATAACCACCCATACAACACGCTTAACCAAAATGCACAAATTCGATGTCACGCCAGTCATATAGAAGGAACTGAGTCATATAGAAGGAACTGGATCACCTGTGGGCCGATCAAATACATATATAGACTAAAACGAGCAAGAGAATGAAACTACCAAAAGGCATTGGAAAAACCACCCAAAACATCTCTAAAATATCAAAACATGACCAACAACTCATGCATCCACCACACCTCCATCTATTAATCTATAAAAGTCAAACCTTTACCCTTACTCGATACATGCGACATAAAATCTACATGCATTCTAAAAGGCCTGTATAGGGTAATAAGTACATAACTCATTAGCCCTCTACCAGTGGTGTACCTCACTAAAATCCACATATATGTAAGTCTATGAAATGCATTATGTATGAGTAAACCAAAACAACACAGATCAACCAATCCCTGCCCAATGATCCATGAGTGAGAACTTTACAAACTTTTTCTAGTGTCAGAGTGGGATGAGATGCCCATGGACAATCATACTGAGAGGCACCATGAATATCCAACCATCCCATTCCATGTAAAAGTGCATTCCATTCACCTCAATACAACCAAGCCAAACCAATAGTGATGCTTAGAAGGCACACACACACTAATCCTAGAGCCACAATTCAATAAGCCACTAATAGCCCTTTCTAGTTCTCAGCTAAACAACCCCGAAACTTCCCATTCACACCAAGACTACCAAACCCCAAACCATTGATCATGATCACTACCAAATTCTCATGACCACCTACAGTGTAATCCTCCATCTTAGTGATCAGCATCTATATCCTAAGTCTCTCGTCTACAGAGGATACTTTCAACATCTAGTGGTCAAAACCACCTCATGGGTCTTTTCCTATGTGCATATGACCCTAGAAACCTTTTTCCCATGGTGAGAGAAATCACCAACCACCTACGACCATAACCTGGTGAACTTATATCACCATCGTATTCATTGGTGATCAACGTCACCCCAAATGTTATGTCAACAACCCACATTGCCACCATCTACTTATTCCAACAATTCACAATTCAAGAACCATATGAAGCATCTCATATACCACTTCAAGAATCAATGAAACCATCATTCCATCAACCCTCATGTTCTAAATTCATGTCGCAACCTAGTTACCTCCCTAATTCTCTACCCAAGATGATCCCTAGGACACCATTGCAGACATTGAAGACTGAAACTAGTTCTGGTTTCTAGTGTCTCACACAAACCTACCCACACCTGCAATTACATGAAGCATAAACACATACGTAAAAATAAACATAGTTAGAAACCCCCTACCTTTTAGCTACAAGATCCTTTCTGTTGAATTCCATGGCTTGATCCAACCCCAAATAAAAAATTGTAAAACCTGACATAACCATATTGTTAGGGCACAACCAGTATCACAAAATTAAATAGAGAAAAAAATCGGAAATGAATGCTAGTGGAAGTTTAGCCTTACCCAAAACTTCTTATAGCCTCTAATGGATCGAATAACGATCAAGGAATGATCATAATCCCACCTCGGGATGAGTTAATAAGAGAAGTGTAAGATCCCAACTGTAACGACCCGGACCTGAACAACCACCCGAACAGTGCTAAACGGGTCGGGTGTTACTCTTTTAGGTGCACCTCCCCGAATGCCAAAGGTTTCCGACTAGCAGCGAGTGTCTCTTAGGTATAGTGGGGAGACTATAACCTCTCAGAGGATAATAATAATGGTACTGGTCCGAGTATAATAATAAAGATGCAGTGGAATAAACGACTCAGCAGACTCGAACCAGACCCGCAGAGCGGAAGCACATTCAATATCGATAAATAGCGGAAGCAATAAATATAAACAACAGCAGCGGAAATAAACACAACAACACGCTGATCACTTGTAACTACTACTGAACAACAAAACATGCATCTAAAGCAGGTCATACATATCTAAATATAAAGGGCACCAATGACGAACCAACTGTCGCTACAAAACAAGCATGCTGATATAAGAAAGAAAGCAAAACAAAATAATCTCCAGCTAGGCAATACCTCAAGGTCTATACCATCTTCATGCAACAACTAATGTAGCTTAGCTTCTGAAGCTGACCTCTTTCCTGCACATAAATCCATAAAATCTGCACGCATCCCGAAGGGCCCGTGCAGGGTGTGAGATGAATCTCAGTAGGATACCACCCAACGATGCGTACCTAATATAAGTGTTTAAGTAGGCAAACATTTATAAAGAAAACAATAAACACCACGTTGCACAAATAAACACATACTCCACTGGTGCTCAGCAGCCACCATGGAGTGTCGCCTGCTTCGGCCAACGCCAGAATCTCTGTCATGTGACCTGACACCATGTGCCCTCTGACACTGGGTGTCTCAAGTACCGACGTCCCGAAGGCACGCCCAATAGTAGTAATCCGGAGGAACAGCGATGCCTGTCCTCAAATTATTAACCGGAGGGGCAGCGATGTCTGCCCTCAAATAAAGTATTCGGAGGGACAACGATGTCTGCCCTCAATTAGAGTAACCGGAGGGACAGTGATGTCTGCCCTCACAATAACGACAAGCCTCTGCCCCCAACCCGATAGCCTCAATGCTATCCCCTGAAGGCTCCTCACCTTCCATGTGGTTTCTTACGACAAGCACCCTCAAACCGATAGTACCTAAACCGCAACTAATAGGGGCCTCTACCCACACGAGTGGTCAAAACCACCTCATCACGAAGTCTCTCTGTGTGCACACAGTTTCGTGTGAGCGGTAATCACCAAAACAGTACCCAAGCCACGACACATTTGACACCTCTGTCCCTGTGACCATGTCGCTCAAGTCTGATGGTCTCGCCATCCCAGTAACCCGGGTCATGCCCAACCTGACAGTCATCATGCCTCAAACTGATGCTCATGACGCCCAATCCTGTGGTCAGAACCACCCAATGTAACCCGGGCCAAGCCCAACCTGTGATCAACATCACTCAAGAATATCCGGCCATGCCCCAACACAACCCAAAGGTTCCAGCATATGCCATTCAGCAATTACATATATAACACATTTAACATAACACATAAACAGGGAAAACAATCTAAACAGTTGAATTGCACTAGCCCAATGGTTATCAAACAACAGTACTGAGGTCTTGAATGCCTCTAACAATTCACATCAAGGTTTAATAAACTTAACTCAACAGTTTAATCAAACAAAAACAATTATAACCATTTTGTCATTCCTCGGCCAAAATGTCCCGATGAGCAACGACCACTTGCCCGACCCTGCTCAAGCAAAACAGGTAACAGGGCACACCCAAAGGCATCACATAGGTCAAATAACTGTTAAATAGGCAATAACAGGTGAAATAGGGTCACGCTCAAAATACCCGAAAGCGCGCCAAAGGCCGCACCGCCCAAAAGTCTACGAAAACACAAAAAGAGGTATGCACCACCTACCTGAGACTCGTACGATGCTACTCCTTCGATAACAACCTCCAATTAGGTTTAAAACGCGGTAGATCTACAAAAGAATCAAAACCGCTCAAACCCCTATAACCCGTTCTAGAACAGAAATCAAGAACGACTCAAGAGGAATTAAGGCCTTACTGAGGGGGTTCTAACGCATCCAACGACGATCAAAATGGAGTTCAGATGGACAATCGGGAGCAAAAACGAGCTTCGACCGACTCTCCCTGCTCAAACCCGTCGAAGGGTTGAGTTTTGCCTCAAAACGAGGCTACTGTCCGTTTTCGCGAAAAAAAGAAAGTACATGACGTGTACTTATCTACACATCGTGTATCATTTTACCGTTCATAAGACGACTGATATTTTGCCGAGGACTTGCCGACTGACTACACGGCGTGTACCTATGGTACACGGCATGTACCTCTTTACCCTACCGACATCCCCAACACGTCATGTATATCCCCATACATGGCCCCTCTACACGGTGTGTACAAATAGTACACGACATGTACTTACTAAAAATTTCCTACCCAGCCAACAGGCCTACACGCCATGTATGGCCTCCACACGATCACGGGTACACGGCGTGTTTATAACTACACGACATGTAGTAAGAAATTCCTACACGATCATCACATGACATGTACTAGGGGAGCACACGACCGGTACTCGCCCAACCCATACACGACATGTACTCTAGAGTACACAACGTGTATTCTGAAAATTTCCAGAACATCCCAAATTTTCCTAGTTTTATCAGGGACAAGTCAAAAATTCAAACCGGGTTGGGATTTTGACCCGTTCTAAAAACTCGGGTTCTTACAATCTCCCCACCTTAATATAGCTCTTCCCCGAGCTATCAAACAAAACCCGGAGATGGAACCGAACATACCACCCCGATCAAAGTAACCTGGACTTACCCAGTCTCAAAGGTTCTGGCTAAATTCCTCAAGGGGCTCCCCACCGTAGGAATTTCCTAGCTCGGTCTCAACCCGACAAAACTTAAAACAAGAAAAGGTTCACTAACCTGTTTTTCAGAGGCATGGTCCTCTCGTGATGCATCGTCACCCCTGCACCTCATTGGTGCTCCCGTGTCGTTCCCGACACCCAACGTATCCCGCACCGCATTGATGTCCGCCTCCACGAGGTCCTGCATCCCATGGACGCTCAAAATAAAACCTGATGTCATGCACCTCAAGTAACCTGCATCCTCGATACCCCGATGCCCACAGCACCTCAAGTAACCCGCATCCTCGATGCCCCTGATGCTACGCATCTCATACATATATATAAATATATCACGCACCCGATATGGTGCCAATCCCACTGACCAGCATCTAGTCAGTCCACACAGATCATGTGCATCACGTGCACTCAAAACGGACATGCCTCTACAGGTCATGCAAAAAAGAAAACATGGAAATCACGGCCACACCTGTGGTGTACCTCTAACCGTCGTCGGCTCACCAGCCTGCTCAGCCTTTGGCAGCTCCACGGCGTGCACTGGGCCTGAAGTACGACTGCTTGATGCCTGACCTCTCTGCGGTGCTGCTCTAGCCACCGACCACTGACCCCTCAGTTGGATCCCGCTGTATCTGTCACGTCCTCCGCGTGCAGCTGAACCTCGGCTACCCTCTCCTGGTACCGAACCTGAACCAACTCTAGATGCCATCGTATGTCCCGGTTCGTGCCTGTCGGCTGTCTGAGAGGGCTACCTGCAGAACCTCTCAAGATGTCTGACCTGTCCACATGCCCGACACTCCTTTGGAGGCCTATCGCACTGAGTCCGAACATGTCCTGACTGTCCACACTGAAAGCAAACCACTGAAGAACTGCTACGAGGTGGTCTAGCTGAGTCCTTGGCCTGACTGCCCTGCTGAAACTCATCCCGTCCTCGCTTCCTGCTGTCTGAACCATCACCTGAAGCCATCATCCGACCAACCTAGGGCCTATCCCTCTGGTTTCCCTCTGCTATGAGCGCCTGATTCACCGCCTCTGAAAAGGAACCTAGTCTGAAGATATTCACCTGGATCTGAATGTCGTGTCGTAATCCATCCTCGAAGTGCCTCACCCTTGCCGCATCATCGCTTACCATACCCGATGCAAAGCACGACAACTCCGTGAAAGTAGCTGCATAGTCCATGATGGACATGTCTCCCTGCTGAAGGCTCAAGAACTCCCGATCTCTCTCTGCTCTCAGCGTCTCTGGGTAAAAGTGCTCGAAAAACCTGTCCTCAAAGTCTTTCCATGCTAGTCCCTCGTGCATGCGAACCTAAACCTGCACATCCCACCAACGCTTTGCCGGTCCTCGCAACATGTATGTTGCCAGCTTGACCCTCCACCCTGGAGGCGTCTCGAGCTGCTCGAAGATCATCTGCATGCTCTCTATCCAGTTCTCAGCCGCCTGCGGACCACCCTCACCCTTAAAAAGCGGCGGGTGCTGCGACTGGAACTCCCGCGTCAGATATTCCATAGATGGCTCTGTACCCTGCGCGCCTCTGTTGATCCCCTGCAAGACACATACTAGGCTAGCTCGGAGCTGCTCGTCGAGCCATGGTCCGAACGCTGCCAAACCCGGCTGCTATCCTGCCTGCACTAGATCTTGAACTTGATCTTGTCCCTGAGCCCGTACCTGTGGCTCCTGTTCTACCTGCACCGGATCCTGAACCTTATCCTATTCCTGCGGCACTGTACCATCTCCCGTCTGACGCTCCATCTGAGTCTCTCAAAAAGGAACCCGCTGAATACCATAAATGGTCAGACAGGCCACATACATAACAATTTATACATATATAACGTAGATAAGGAAATCAGTAGAAGGTAGTGCATAACTACTACCCTTACTCTCCCCCACCGCAACCATGCCCCATGACATTCCGACCTCGTGGCCTCCTTACCTGCCCTTAACAGAGCCATGTATCAAAAGTATCTCGGGCCATGCCCGTCCTGACAACTAACGTTGCCTCAAACCGATGACCGAGTCGCCCAATCCTGGTGATCAAAATCACCTCAACTATAGTACCTGCTTGCTCTCATAAGAGCCAGACCCAAATACCCTCCAATTCTCCAAATATACAAGGCGTGGCATAACACATTGCAATAAACAAACAATTTTATCAGGAATTTCACCTATTCACATCTCAAGAGAACACAAAGCATCACAAATGACATTTTTTTCACATGGTATTATCACATCACAAAGCATACATGCAGTTATGAAATTAAAATACCCTAAAATGTGCCTATAAAAACCCAAGCAAACAAGCCTTGCCATACCGGGCAAAGGCCCAACTTTCCCTTACCACACCGGGTCAAGGGTCACATATCACAATCAATAACATCACACGCCAATTAAGCCACCGAGGTGAAAATCATATAAACTGTAATCTGAGCAAAAACACAACAACAATTCCCACCCAAGACATCTTGGTCCATCACTCATACCTGGGGCTGCAGTCACCCAAACACAAGCTAGAAACCTAGTTCCAGTAACAACTTATCTCCAGTCTACCATATCCCAAATAGTAAAACCAACAGAAATAAAAAGATAAGCCTCAATCTCATTAGTAGCCATCAAAACACTGTTACTAAATCTCTACCAAGAACTCCTTTGATACCACTTTGTAACGACCCGAATCCGAACAGCCACCTGAACAGTGCTAAACGGGTCGGGTGTTGCTACCTTAGGCGCACCTCCCCGAACGCCAAAGGTTGCCGACTAGTAGAGAGGGTCTCTTAGGTATAGTGGGGAGGCTATACCCTCTCGGAGGATAGTAATAATGGTACTGGTCCGAGTATAATAATAAAAATGCAGCGAAATAAAAGCAGACTCGAACCAGACCTGTAGAGCGGAAGCACATTCAATATCGATAAACAACGAAAGCAATAAATATAAACAACAACAGCGAAAATAAACACAACATGCTGATCACTTGTAACTACTACTGAACAAAAAAACATGCATCCAAAGCATGTCATACATATCTAAATATAAAGGGCGTCAATGGCTAACCAACTGTAGCTACAAAACAAGCATGCTGATACAGGAAAGAAAGCAAAACGAAATAATCTTCAGCCAGGCAAGACCTCAAGGTCCATACCATCTCCATGCAACAGCTAATGCAGCCCAACTCCTGAAGTTGGCTTTTTTCTTGCACGTAAATCCATAAAGTCTACATGCGTCCTGAAGGACTCGTGCAGGGTGTGAGACGAATCTCAATAGGATACCACCCAACAGTGCGTATCTAATATAAGTGTTTAAGCAGACAAGCAATTATAAAGAAAAAAGTAAACATCACGTTGCACAAATAAACACAAACTCCACTGGTGCTCAGCAGCCACCATGGAGTGTCACCTGTTTCGGCCAACGCTGGAATATCTGTCATGTAACCTGGCTCCACGTCCCGAAGGTACGCACAATAGTAGTAACCTGGAGGAACAACAATGTCTATCCTCAAATAAGTAACCGGAGGGACAACGATGTCTGCCCTCAAATAAATTATCCGAAGGGACAACGATGTCTGCCCTCAATTAGAGTAACCGGAGGGACAACGATGTCTGCCCTCACAATAATGGCGAGCCTCTGCCCCTAACCCGATAGCCTCAATGTTATCCACTAAAGGCTCCTCACCTTCCACGTGGATTCCTACGACAAGCACCCCCAAACCGATAGCACCTAAACTGCAACTAACGGGGGCCTCTACCCACACGAGTGGTCAAAACCACCTCATCACGGAGTCTCTCTGTGTGCACACTACTCATAGTTATGGGTGAGCGGTAATCACCAAAACAGTACCCAAGCCACAACACATCTGACACCTCGTGTCTCTGCGACCATGTCGCTCAAGTCTGATGGTCTCGTCATCCCAGTAACCCAGACAATGCCCAACCTGACAGTCATTCTGCCTCAAACCGATGCCCATGACGCCCAATCCCGTGGTCAGGACCACCCAATGTAACCCGGGCCAAGCCCAACCTGTGATAGACATCACTCAAGAATATCCGGCCATGCCCAACACAACCCAAAGGTTCCAACATATGCAATTCAACAATTACATATATAGCACATTTAACAGAACACATAAACAAGCAAAACAATCTAAACAGAATTGCACTAGCCTAACGGTTATCAAACAATAGTACTGAGGTATTGAATGCCTCTAACAATTCATATCAAGGTTTAATAAACTAAACTCAACATTTTAATCAAACAAAAACAACTATAACCATTTTGGCATTCCCCGGGCAAAATGCCTCGATGAGCAACAACCACTTGCCTGACCCCGCTCAAGAAAAACAGGTAACAGGGCATACCCAAAGGCATCCTATAGGTCAAATAACAGTTAAACAGGCAATAACAGGTGAAACAGGGTCACGTTCAAAATACCTGAAAGCGTGCCAAAGGCCGCGCTGCCCAAAAGTCTACGAAAACACAAAAAGAGGTATGCACCACCTACCTGAGACTCGTACGATGCTACTCCTCCAATAACAGCCTCCAATTAGGTCTAAAATGCGGTAGATCTACAAAAGAATCAAAACCGCTCAAACCCCTATAACCCGTTCTAGAAGAGAAATCAAGAAGAACGACTCAAGAAGAATCAAGGCCTTAGTGAGGGAGTTCTAATGCATCCGACGACGATTGAAACGGAGTTCGGACGGATGATCGGGAGCAAAAATGAGCTCCGACCGGCTCTCCCCGCTCAAACCCGTCGAAGGGTTGAGTTTCTGCCTCAAAACGAGGCTACTGCCCGTTTTAGCAAAAAAAAAAAAGAAAGTACACGACATGTACTTACTAAAAATTTCCTACCCAGCCAACAGGCCTACACGCCATGTATGGCCTCCACACGGTCACGGGTACACGGCCTATCTACACTGTCTATAACTACACAGCGTGTAGTAAGAAATTCTTACACGGTCATCACACGACATGTACTCGACGAGCACACGACCGGTACTCGCCCAACCCATACACGACGTGTACTCTAGAGTACACGGCGTGTATTCTGGAAATTTTCAGAACATCCCAGATTTTCTCAGTTTTCTCAGAGACAAGTCAAAAATTCAAACCGGGTCGGGATTTTGACCCATTCTAAAAACCCAGGTTCTTCCTACCTTTTAGCTACAAGATCCTTCCTGTCAAATTCCATGGCTTGATCCAACCCAAAATGGAAAAAATTGTAAAACCTGACATAACCATATTGTTAGGGCACAATCGGCATCACAAAATTAAATAGAGAAAGAAACTGAAAATGAATGCTAGTGGTAGTTTAGCCTTACCCAAAATTACTTATAGCCTCTAATGGATCGAATAACGATCAAGGAATGATCATAATCCCACCTTTGGATAAGATAATAAGAGAAGTGTAAGATCCCAACCTTTCAATGATTTACATTTCGTTTTAATTTTGGTTAAAATCCTTTGAAAATGGTTAATGTAAATCTTCCCATGAGTAGGGAGGCATGGAGCACAGTTATCACATGGTTAGTACTAACCGTGCACCATGATTGTGCACCATGATTGTGCACCCTAGAGGAGGGGGAATCACGGTTTGTAAACCATACAAGGGGGCTTGGAAACCATACAGTCTTGGATAGATCCAACCGCACAATTTTTCAAACCATGTGGTCTCCATAGAAACTATGAAACTCATTTCTACAAGGGAAATATGATACCACATGGTTGGTGCATAGTTTTTCAAACCATGCAGTAAAACTATGTGCCTCATTAAAAGTTATGAATTTTTCATTTTCCCTCCTGGGATTAAATCTTTCTCCCCTTATTTTCACTCACATTTCTTCTTCAATGGCTAGGGGTGAAAACCAAACACTTTTAACTTCTCCAAAGGTGGTCCTTCAATACTAGGGCATTTGAGGTATTGTTTAGTGTGAATCAAAGCCTCAAGTAAGTCTTCAACTCATTTTCCTTCTATTTTCTAGAAGAATCATGGTTGGTTGTTTTCTCTTCTTTTGAAACTTATGACCCCTATTTATAGGGGATTCTTAGATTTGGTTTTAGTGGTTATTTTAGCTCGAATAAAGGGAAAATTTTGGGTAAGTGTTTGTCTACAAGCTTGAGGTAGGTGGTTTAAGTGCTTTCTCCCATAGTCTTGATGTTTGTTTATGCGTATGTGATGTGTGATAATGTTCCAATGTGCTGCGCAATTTTTTCTTCTCTAAGAATGATAGATTGGGCTTTAGAATGTTATGTGATACCCTTTACAGATCCTATTGGGTCTATTGAAGATTATAAGAATAGGTTTAATGGACACCCAAGGTGTGTGCTAATTCCTTGAAAATGGTAAATGTGGAATGTGAAAGGTGAAATAGAGGATTTATTAGATTAAACTGGTTCATTTATTACATGGTATGATAATGGGGCCTAAGGGATTATTAGCATGACTCGAATTTTTAAATGTGATATGGCGTGAAAGGGAAATTATGGAAAATAATTAAAGGGGTTTATGTGTGAATTGTTAAATGATATTAAAGAATCAATCATTATTGTGAAATGTGAATGAAATGTTGAAATAGTCATGTTTGGGAATTGGTTAAACGAGGTTGAATATGGTAGAGCATGTGATTAATAAATGTTTGAGAATAATGGACATCCTTATTACCATCATGTTTTAAAAATGTTAAGTATGTTAAACCTTGTAAATGGTTATTGATCAATGTTTGAGATGTGGTACATGACACTCCAGACCCATGGGTAAAGATGTTGGACATGGCATTCCTTATCCTTGATTTAGGATGGTCATACATGACATTCCACATCCTTGTCTTAGAGTGATGAGCATGATGCCTTATACTCTTGATTATAGGTGTCGACATGATGATTCGAGAACAAATGGTTTGATATGATGTGGGCATGGGAATATTTTTGTACCAAGAATTTAAATGATGAATAAACCCCCCTTTTTTATGTAAAGTGTTGACCCTTAGATTTAATGGCCTAGACTTCTAGAGCCTGAGGCCAAAGAGTTTAAATGGTAATTGGTTAATTTAAAACATGTTTCCTTTCATGTATTATTATTATTATTCCATCGCACTTTTTCATACACCTTTATTCTGACTGGATATTGCTTTAGATACTATTGGTGGTGGCCTACTGAGTTGTACTCACACCCTGATCAGGTTGCCAATGGTACCCAAACAGGCTTCGTAGTTTCGGGTTTGGATAATGGTACATGCCCTATAATAGATGGTTGACTTTTAATGGAGCATGGATGAGGGGACCGGACATACTTTTGGGACCTATTGTGGCGATCGTATTTAGTGTCTTATTTTGGTTTCCCTTTAGAACATTAGACTATCATGCCATAACATGTTTACTGTATTGGTTTGTTGGCACTTACCTAGTTTGGGAATGTGGTATGTGATGTATAGTTATTATTTATTATTTCATGCTATTGTTTATTATGGTTTTTGCTATTATCTTGCTATGATAAAGAGGGTATAGTCTCCCCATGTGTTTCATTAGACTCTCGCTACTAGTCAGCAACCTCTGGTGTACGGGGAATCACTCATAAGGTAATGTGGTGAATTAGTCCGACTACTAGTCTGAGTGATCTAGGTCAAGGGAATTATAAAGTGGTATTAGGGTATTTTTCTTTTCTAATGATTTAATACTTGGGAAAGGTAGACATGATACTAGGATGTGTTGGGCCTTTGTAATGAATTTGTGCATGAGAGTAGTTAACCCATGTGCGGGGGAAAACCCAAGCTCCCAGGGTGGGATTGTGGTTCTTGATGTTCACTTGTTATAGTTGAAATGTTATTTTTACTTGGGTGATTCACTTGTTATGTGATGCTATTGTTCTTTGAGATTTTACTCATGGATCGGTAGGACATGAGGTTTGTGTTTACATACATCATTTTAGGTACTCAGGGATTTATGCGACATGTATCATGTTATGAACACATGGAAAATCATGTGGGTTGTGAGAAATAAAGTGATTCCCCTTCTCTTTTGTGGTTTTAAAGAAATGATTCCTAATAAAGATGGTGTGATTGTTTTAAATTGAAAGATGTAAATTGAAAATTTTAAAATGGTACCTAATGAGGAAGTGAAATTGTTTTGAAAATTTAAATATATTAAAATGGCATCTAATGTAAAGTTTGAAATTTATAGGTTTGGTTTACCTTGGGGTTACCCATGTCCCCATATAGGGATGGTTGGGGGTAGTGATGGTGATGTCACTACAAAAAAATAGGGCGATTAGAAAAGGTTTTTTTTTTCATTTAGAAGGGGTTATAACCCCTTCTAAACACTTTAGCTGTGGTTGGGGGTAACCCCCGCTAAATTTCATGTGAACCATCTGCACCACTACGCCACACACTCACATGTTAATTACATACAATACATTATATTTATTTAGATACCAATATATCAAATAATATATATATATATGTGTGTGTATATATATATATATATTTGTATATAAAATATATTTGTTTGTAGTATTTATATACTAATATATTTTTGTATAATATTTATATAGATTATATATTTATGTGCAATATATAATGTATATATTTTTCTATAATCTATATGTATATATATTATATATGTGTATGTATAATATATATATATATATATATATAATTATATTTACCTATATAAATATATATTTATCCATATATTTATAAATACTTTTATATTTGTACATGTGTGTGTATATTTATGTATTTATATAATATTTATACATATAATATAATTATAATATATGTGTGTTTGTGTGACAATAATATTATTAATTATTATTATTGTTACACCTATTTTTTAAACTATAAAAATTATATGTTGGTTTTATAAATACTATACATTTTTATATTTTATGAATCATGTTGTACATATATTATATTAAATACATTTATATTATATAATGTACACACATACACACACACAGACAAAACCAAATACTTTCATATAATTGGAAATATATAATATAATTAAATGATATATATATTTACTAAATTAATTTATAATTAATATGGTATGCTACAATATAAATAAAATAATTATATAATATATATAAATTTATATATAATTAAATATTTATAATATAATATATATAATATAATATATATAATACAATTATATAATATATATATATATATTTATATTTAATTTTGTCTATATTATATATATTTGTATACATAATATAATATAAATGTATTTATACAAAAATATACAATAAAAATGTATTTAATATAATATATAAAAAATATAAATCATAATATAAATGCATATTATTTATAAAACCATATATAAATTTTATAAATATGAATAAATATATTTATGATTAAATTTATATTATGTATACCAATATTTATATATGTATACATTTTTGTTTATATGTATAAGTATTTATTTAAAGTATTTATATAATGTCCTTATATATATATGTTTGTAATGTATTTAAATACATTTATATAATGTGTTTATGTAATATATATATATACACATGCACACACATATATATTATAAAATTTGAATTTATATGAGATTTATTTTAAAAAATAAATAAAAATTTAGAGGGGGTTTAAAATCCCCTTTAATCAAGGGGATTAGCGGCGGTTCATGACCCCCATCAAAATTCTTGTATTAGAGGGGGTTGTGAACCCTCGCTATTTCCTTTAAAAAATTCAATTATATATATATATATCCAAACAAATATTATATATATATATATATATATATATTTATTTATTTATATAGCTTCTCTACAATCTAAACAAATATATAGCGCCAATAATTATTAAATTAGCGGTGGTTTTGGCATAACTGTCACTAAAATCAAACCAAATACTAAAAAATAATACTAAAAAATTTAGAGGGGGTTGTGCATAACCCCTCTAAAAAACCACTGCTAATCTGCTGTTTTTTTTTGTAGTTTCTGTTTATATCCAATGGGATGGTGCATGTGGAGTAACCTGTTATGGATTCTTATGACCCCTCCCTTGTATAATTGTGAAATAAATTATTATGTGCCTTGAAATGTGTGTTTGGAATTATAGAGAGATGCCACCACCCTGACGTTTACTGGTAGGGCGATCGAAGGACATTGACAAGAATGAACCTCCAGTAACGGGACAAGAACCCTCATTGGTCACGTGTAATAGGGGGAGAAGTTTCATGATAGCTTTGCTTGTTTTATGTAGTTTATGGAGAGAGAGATCTAAGGTGGGTTGTGCCAAACATGTTTGATCTGAAGAGAGAGTTTCAATTGCAGCATCCTCTGACGTTTGTTGGAGAGGGTGGTCCTGAGGCAGTTGAGTTCTGGATTGAGTCTATCTAGAAAATTTTGGATCACTTAGAAACTCCTCTAGAGAGAATAACCAAGTTGGAAGCTTATATATTGCGAGGATCAGTGAATTATTAGTGGGATATTCAGGCTCGGGATGACCAGCTTGGTGGGATGATGCGGAAGGACTTCTGGGAGAAGTTCATAGAGCAGTTTTTTCTAGAGACCCTGAGGTGGGAGACAGTTGTTGAGTTCATGCGTTTGACTTAGGGGAATATATCAATGATGGATTATGTTGGTCACTTCACTGACATGTAGTATTTTTTTTCTAAAACTGGTAGGAGATGAGGTGATGAGGGCGAACCGTTTTTAGGATGGGATCAGGTGTGAGATTAAGTCGCAATTAAATATATTTCAGCTATAGAAGTTCACTAAGGTGGTGAATTAGGATCTCATTACTGAGGGGAATTTAAAGGAGGCCTCTGGTATTGAGTAGATGGTTTTAGTTGGGTGGTCTAGTGGTGCGTCTTCCAATAGTAGGAAGCATCATTATGAGAACTTCAGAAAGGTGGTGGTAGATAGGGTAACCAAGGGAGTGGACCAACCTCTCAAGGGAGTGGTCATGTGGTCTTCTGTTAGTGTGGAAAGACAGATCACATGCAAGGTCGGTGTCTTTGACTACCAGTGGAGTGTTGATCTTGCGGTAGAATGGGGCACTTATAGAGGTTATGTAGGAACCCTCAACATATGAGAAGTGATGTAGGGCCTAGACCAATGCAGAGCACTTGAAAGGGATCTTCTACTCCATATTAGTCAGGCAGTTGGAGTTCTATCAGCCATACCGGTAAGGGTAGAGAGGACATGGTACTTCAGGACAAGAGTGTCTGTATCAGTAGTGCAGTGCAACACACGAGACCCAGATAGGAATTCAGGGTAGAGGGACATGTCAGTTGCATGCAGTTCATCCTACACCTGTTAGTAATTAGGCTGGACCATCGACTGTCTGAGGTATGATTCTTTTAGCTTCCATGATTTCTAGTTCCTTATTTGATATAGGAGCCTCACATTCTTTTATAATTGCTCAGTTTGTGAACGGTTTGGGCCTGGCGGTGGAGTATCTTTTTGGGGTTATTTTGATCAACACGTCGTTAGGGTTGAGATCGGAAGGCATTTGTCATCGTAAGGAGTGCGCCCTCGAGATTGGTAGGTACCAACAACTTTGGGACTTTTTCATGCTTGAGGTGTTCGATTTTGATATGATATTGGGAATGGATTGGTTGGTTTCATATTATTCTCATATAGATTATTACCATTAAAGGGAAACATTCACATCTCTTGAGGGTGACATCTATGTCCATCGTAGAGAATGAGATATCCAGGCAGGCTGGGAAAGGCCAGTTTATCAGGGGTTGGATGAGCTCACAACCTAGGTGGTGAGTCTTATACTCGATGATAGGGGAGTGGATCATGATGAATTCCCTCCTATTTTTGAACAGTTCTAGGACGTATTTCCTAAGGATTTCTTAGGGTTTTCACTTGAGAGAGAGATTGAGTTCATGATTGATTTGATGCCTGGAGTTGATCTAGTTTCTATTCCTACTTCTAGGATGGAATCAAAAGAACTTAAATAACTTAAGACTTATCTATATGATTTGGAGGATCAAGGGTTCATCCATCTGAGTATGTCACATTGGGGATCTTCGGTTTTATTTTTCAAGAAGGTTGGCAGGACCTTATGCTTGTGCGTTGATTACCGAAAGTTGAATCAAATGATGATTAAGAACCGGTATCTTATTCCACACATCAATGATCTTTTTGACCAATTTAATGATGTCTATGTGTTTTCCAAGATTGATTTGAGATTAGGGTATCACCGGTTGTGGGTGAAACCCTCTGATATACCAGAAAATGATTTCATAAGCATATATAGTTTGCATGAGTTCGTTGTGATGTCGTTTGGACTAACGAATGCTCCTGCTATGTATATGGATTTGATGAATTGAATATTTCACTTACTCGGATTAGTTTTTGGTTTTCTTCATTGATGACATCTTAGTGTACTTCCAGAATCATGATGATCATGTCTAACATCTTGTCATCTTCTTGAGTACACTGAGAGGGAATTAGCTACACGCCAAACTATGTAAGTGACTTTTCTAGATTGAAAAGGTATATTTATTAGGTCGCATCATCTCAAAGGAAAGTGTGTTAGTGGACCCTGAGAAAGTTCAAGTAGTGGATTCTTAGGAGCATCCCAAGAATGTTTTTGATATCTGAAGCTTTTTGGGTTTGGTGGGTTATTATCAAATGTTCATAAAAGACTTTTCTTGTTTGTCCATGCCACTCTTAGGCCTCACCAAGAAGGGTATAAAGTTTTAGTGTTTTGAGGCATGTGAGAATGACTTCCAGGAATTGAAGAGGCATTTGACCCCAACACCAATTTTGATCTTACCCGACCTAGGTAAGGAGTATGCTCTATTTTTTTATGAATCCAACATCGGACTTGGGATAGTATTGATGTATGGAGATCGAGTCATGATGTATGGATCATGATAGTTGAGACCACATGAATAGAACTGTCCTATAGATGATCTCAATTTAGTCCGGGTGATTTATGCCTAAGTGTTGGCAACATTATCTTCTGGGCGAGAGGTTTACTATTTACACTAATCATAAGAGTCTTAAATACATATTTTCTCATCGTGATTTAAATATTCAGCAGTGTATATGGGAAGAGTGCATGCAATCCTTTAATTTTAGGCTAACTTATACACCAGGAAAAGGGAATGGTGTTACAGATGATTTGAGGTGGAAGATACAGACTCAGACAGTTCAGGAGTCTAGTTATGAGTGGAAGATGTTAGCCTTATTTGTTGAGATGCATATAGGTGTTCAGGAGGAGCGAGAGCAAATGGACCTTATTTTTTTATCCATTGATCCCTCTCTACTGAGTTGGATCAATAGGGGCGATATGAGGATTTGGAGTTTCTAGTGTTGAGGGATAGTTTTGATGGTGGGGAGCCACCCCATGACTGGACTATTGATGACGATGAGATTATCTATGTTCAAGGTCATGTTATCATGCCTACTTGTATGTGTGAGTAACCGATGTGTGAGTTTTATGCCTCGAAGTAGGCGGTGCACTCTAGTTTGACCAAAATGCACTGTGATCTTTGTAGTCAATATTGGTGTCTAGGAATGAAGAAGGATATCATAGGTTTTGTGACGTGATGTTACACCTGTTAGTGGGTGAAGGTTGAGCATTAGCAGCATGTTAGTTAACTATATATGTTGCCCATTTTGGAATAAAAGTGGGATAATGTTATCATAGATTTCATGGTGGGTTTACCAAAGACTCTTCAGAAGAATGATGCGACTTGGGTGATTTTGTATTGGTTGAAAAAGGCAGCACATTTCTTACCAATTAAGGAGACTTTCATCATGGATCAGTTGGGTGGCTTATATGTTAAAGATATAATGTGTTTGCATAGAGTGCCTCAGAGAATCATTTCTGATAGGGATCCATGTTTTACTTCATGATTCTAGCAAGGTTTTCAAAAGGTGTTTGACACTCGGGTGTTTTTGAGCACATCTTATCACACGTAGATGGACGGGCAATCAGAGTGTACTATCTAGGTGTTAGAGGACATGCAGAGAGCACACGTCCTTGATTTTGGTGGGACATGGGAAAAACACCCAGTTCTTGTCAAGTTTGCCTATAACAATAGTTATCATGTGACTATTTAGATGGAACCATATAAGGCACTATATGGTAGGCCATGCAAATCACATTTACGTTGGATAGAAGAGGGAGAGTCAGAGTTGTTGGGACTGAGTCTCGTGCAAGAGATGTTAGAGCAGGTTCAGTTGATCCGAAAGTGTAGGGCTACGAACTAGAGTAGAAAAAAGTCATATGTTGATCAGCGTCGTCGATCTCTCGAGTTTATAGTGGGTGACCATGTGTTCCTTTGAGTGTCGTCGAGATTGGCTCACCATCGGATTCAGAAACATGGCAAGTTGGTGCCTAGGTATGTCAGTCCATTCAAGATTGTGGAGATGATCGGTCTAGTAGCATATTGATTGGATATTCCATAGTGGTATAGTGTTATGCAATAAATCTTTTATGTGTCGCAACTTTAGCACCATTACCCTGGCCTTTCTCATGTTATTGATATTGATGATGTTGAGCTTGAGGTTGATACATCCTTTGAGGAGCATCTGATTCGTGTTGTGGACCGCAATGAGAAAATTCTTCAGAGTAAAACCATTCCATTAGTTTGAGTGTTGTGGCACCATGGTCGTGTTTAGGAGGAAACTTGGGAGAGGGAAGATAATATGTGGTCCTGGTGGCCTGATCTTTTTACCTTGGAGGCTTAGTGATACTAGGGAGTACAGCTCGAGGACAAGCTGTTATATGGTGGGGATATTATAAGATACCGACCTTTTGATGAGGTATTTTTCATTTTAATTTTGGTTAAAATACTTTTAAAATGTTTAATGGAATTCTTCCCATGAGTAAGGAAGGTCTTGGGAGTGTCCTGAGGGTTCAGGACATAAAAAAGAAGGAAAATTGGAGTTATTGTGCATGACACACGCTTAGAATACAATTAGTACTAATCATGCACCATGACTGTGTGCCCTGGAGGAGGGGGAAGCACGGTTTGTAAACTATGCAAGGGGGACCCTGGAAACTGTGTGGGCTTGGTCAGAACCAACTGCATGACCTCTGCATGGTTTGGAAAACCGTGTGGGATCCCCAAAAAACTGTATAACCCGTTTCCAAGGGACAGAGGATACCGCACAGTAGGTGCACGGTTTGTCAAATTGTGTGGAAAAATCATGTGCCTCATTAAAAGTGAGGAATTTTCTATTTCCCCTCCTGATATTAAATCTTTCTCCTCTGATTTCCCCCCCATTTCTTCTCCAGCAGCTATGGGTGTGAACCAAACCCTCCCAACATCTCAAAGGGTGGTTCCTCTTCGAACCTAGGTCATTTGAGTTGTCGTTTAGTGTAAATTGAAGCCTTATGTAATTCTCTGACTCTGTTTAATTCTATTTTCTAGAAGAATCGTGGTTGGTTGTTTTCTCTTCTTCTGAAACTTATGAATCCCATTTCTAAGGAATTCATAGCTTTGGTGTTGGCGGTTGTTTTAGCTCGAATCAAGGGACAAGGTTGGTCAAGTGTTTATCTACAGGATTGAGGTAGGTAGTCTAAGTGCTTTCTCCCACAGTCTTGATGTTTGTTTATGTGTATGTGATGTGTGCTAATGCACAAACATATTGCACAATTGTTTCTTAGCTAAGAATGATAAATTGGGTTTTAGAATGTTATGTGATACCCTTCACAGATCCTGTTGAATTCGTTGGAGATTATAAGACCGAGTTTAATGGACACCCAAGGGGTGTGCCGATTCCTTGAAAATGATAGATGTGGAATGTGAAAGGGGAAATAGAGGGTTTATGGTATTAAACAAATTATTTTGTTACATGGTATGATAATGGGGCCTAAGGGATTATTGGCATGACTTGAATTTTTAAATGTGTTGTGGCATGAAAGAGAAGTGATGGAAAATGATGAAAGGGGCTTATGTGTGAATTGTTAAATGATATTAAATAATGAATCCTTATTGTGCAATGTGAATGAAATGTTAAAATGGTCTAGTTTGGGAAATTGGTTAAATGGGGTTGAATATGGTAGACCATGTGATTAATGGATATTTGAGAATAATGGACATCCTTACTGCCATCATGTGTTAAAAAGGTTAAGTAAGTTGAACCTTGGACATGGTTTTTGATCAATGTTTGAGATGTGGGACATGACACTCCTGACTCATGGGTAAGGATGTTGAGCATGACCTTCATTATCATTGATTTAGGATGGTCAAACATGATGTTCTACATCCTTGGCTTGGTGTGATGAGCACGACTCCTCATACTCTTGATTATAGGCACTAACATGATGATCCAAACACAAATGGATTGACATGATGCGGGCACTTGGAAGAGAATATTTTTGTACCAAGAATTGAAATGATGAAAGAACACCCCCCTTTATGTAAATTGTTGACCCCTAGAGTTCATGGCTTAGACTTTCAGAGCTCGGGGCTAAAGAGGTTAAATGGTAATTGGTTAACTTAAAAAATGTTTCCTTTCATATCCTATTATTACTATCTCACTGCACTATTGAATACACCTTTGTTCGGACTGAGTATTGTTTTAGACACCGTTGGTCACCTACTGAGTTGCACTCACACCCTGCTTGGGTCACCGATGGTACTTGGAAAAACCTCATGGTTGTGGGATCGAATAAGGGCAAGGGCCCTATGATAGATGGTTGACTTAGGATGGAGCATGGATAAGGGGACCGAACATGCTTTCGGGACCCATTGTGGTTATCATCTTTAGTGTCTTATTTTGGTTTCCCTTTGGCACATTAGAATATCATGACATGACATGTTTACTATATTGGTTTGTTGGTACTTCCTCAGTTTGGGAATGTGGTGTGTGATGTATGGTTGTTGTTTATTATTGCATGCCATTGTTTATTATGATTTTTGTTGTTGTCTTACTCTAATAAAGAGGGTATAGTCTTCCCATGTGTTTTATTAAACCATTATTGTTAGTCGATGACCTCCGGTGTACGAAGAGGCGTGCTTGAGGTCATGTGGAGAACTGGTTCAACTACTTGTCCGAGTGAGTTGGGACGAGGCGTTGTAAGTGGAGATGGTAGGGACGAGTTTTTGGCCAAATGAGGGCTCCCCCTTCTCTAAGTTATAAATTAATACTTGATATTATATTAAATTCATTATTTTTTTTTGAAAAAAAGCCAATCCCCCAACGGGTACTCGCTACTGGTCCACTGGGTACCCAATGGCCCTCCACGTACACTCCCTCACTACTTGGGTTTATCTGATACTTAGCACCATATACTTGATGTCATATGCCTTTAAGGGGAAATGTCTAGGTACCACACTCGACTTCCAGAAAACTCCACTCTTGGCCTACCCTAACACCCCAAGCAACTCAAACTGGCCAAACACACGTGGTTTGACCGCCCTTAGCCCTGAATTCCCTCACCTGAATAGTTGGGTCATTACAGTTTGTGATAAAACCTTTAGCGTGAAGGTTTTCGAAGAAGAATACCCTCAGGTGGACTTTAAATCCATGTTTGAAAGAGGGGACCTTCCGTGTGAGTTTTTTCACGGACATAACCTCTAAACGTAAAAACCATGCGGTCTAGTTCACGTAAAGCCTTTTGAGAGGTTCATGTCTCTCCCACATAAATCCTTCATGGAGGGCTACCACCACATAAAACCTAAGTAGTGGTCAGTCTTCATCCCCTATACCCTTTGTGGACCCATACACTCGCATAAATAATAAATCTTATGTGAAATATGGGTTTATTGAAGTACTTGTTAACCTCTTCACAATGATCTATCTTTGTATATGATTTGACATAGGCTCAGTTAAGCCATTTCGCCCTAGTAACCCAAAAGACCTTACTGACACCCTTGTATTCAGGTCAAACTCCCGAAAAGCCCATTTCTCTCAAGCCTCTTCCAAGGCCACCTGATATACATGGTTGTGTCATTATGCACACTTGTATGCCCCCTTCTGATCATGTAGTCATTTGATAATGAGAATCTCCATGATTGTCCTCCCAAATCGCTAGGTCCCCAAAATACAATCAATCATGCATTCCTTTGATGACGATGATCTATATTCTTAGGCAACTAATGAAACCTCTCTAGACTCAAGATGTCCATCCTGGATGCTTTAAACTGGTTCTCATTGCTCTTAAGCATCCAATTAGGCTCTATTTGTCTAATTAAAGAGTCGGGAGTACAGATTACCCTCCAGCCTGGTGTAAGCCCCGACCATAAAGAGTTGCTCATGCGTAAGTCTCACACCAAACCATTGTCAGACATTTGCTCATGACAATCCATTCCGCATGACTTTAAACTGCTTAGAATCGGTGATGGGCGCACGACCTTAAAAGATACATCATTGGTTATAACTACATGACCTTAATAGACACTGCACTGGTCCTCGTCACACAACCTTAAAAAGTACGAAAAGTGTCATTAAATGATACTAAACTAGTGAGTTGTGATTCATTTTACTGGGATACATATGAATCCCCTTCCATGAGCCCAATCCTAACTGCGCAACTCATTCCGTCTCTTTAGATGATGATAAATTTCAGAATGTTTTGTTGTGGGCCTTTAAACCTTAGTATAAGCAATTTGATAGGAAAAATGATGGAGCACCTCTCATACGTACAAATAGAGAACCTCATACATATTCTTACAAATGCATGGTTTCAATTGATCATTTTTACGAAAATAGTGACTAGTATTGTTACCGAGAAAGATTACAAATATGTCTTAAATCTATAAAAGAGTTCCAAATCAGGCAACAAACTTCACGATGAAATAAGCCGACCTCCCATCCTTTCATCTGATAAAAATCGTCATCGTTGCCATCTTGGGTAATTAAGAGAACCATCCGTCTTTAGAAAGTGAAGGAATCGTGTGAGCTCCAAACAATCAAAACATACCCGCAGGGGTGGAATGTTTAAAACATTTACACACAAACATACAATTACAAACGCACACATGAGATGATATGATGACATAACAATGATTATTGAGGTTTCTACTTAATTATTCTCATGTGTATTATTTCCATTTACATGCGTTCCAGATTTCAATATACGCCACGATTTAAATCAACATTACCATTCAAAATTTTCAATATATATATATAATAGCCATAAATTTAAAACAATACTTCTATGCGATTTAACAGATCAAAGTTGACTTCGCTCGTCGAAACTTACTCGGACGCATTATTGATACTGGGAGTTTAATTTACCCACAGGTCCTTGTGTTTTATCGGGAAATAAAATATCAGTTCTCAACCTGTTACACGGGGTTGATATGAAGGGGTAAGATAGTCATTCAACATGTTGGACCCGTAGATACCTCCCCCGCTGTGGTCGTGCCTCTCCCATCGGTGTAGGAAGCACCCTCCCTCATCCGCACTCAATCCTCCGGTTTCTCTTCCGGCCCCCGCCACCGCCGCCCCCGCCGTTCCCGCCGCCCCCGCCGCTCATGCCAAGGACGGCACGGAGAAGGCAACGTAAACGTTTCTTCATACGAAAGGCAATACTTGTTTATTTCCCCCCGTCCCCCGCTCTGAATTTAGTTTTTTTTTTGACAATCCTACCTGCATCAAATCGAGGCGCCTCTACTCGCCCAGCCAATCTTTTGGCTTTTTGTTAAAATTTTTGCGCTCTCAAATTAATTTTGCTTGTTCAGCTTTTGGATAGTCAGTGGGTCTTGGTACTTATTTATCCTTTGATTAATCTGGAATTGCAATGCCTTTTGTCCGGCGAATCTTCTGGGTTTCTTGTTAATCTTAATCCGCTGTTGTGGTTTTTTTTTTCGTCTCTCTTTTTCTTCCCAGGATCCCGTGCACATATGCTAGGCACGACCTTACTGTGCTTCCGCGTAATTTATGCACATTCAATTCAAGATGAAGTATCAAAATCGCTTGCACTTGTTGATGTGGTGATTAGCCACTGTAAGAGGCTAATATTCATTGCTAATATATTTAGTTTTCATGTGCCTTGCTATTCATAAATATCATTTTAGTGCATTTTACATTTTGAACACCCATTCTCATCATTTGTGCACTTCATGCCTAATGTGCACCGATTTAGGCCCAATGTTTCATCTGATTTTAAAGAATGTAACTATCCATGTTTTAATTTGACATTTTTGTAAATGGATATTCACTTAATTATGAACATTTTTTATTCAGGGATCAATGGATTATTAATAAAGTATGATGGAGATATTTGGCGATTAAAGGAAACAATTCTGAAGAAGGCAGATTGGATATCATCCCACCGATCGGACTATGGGGCCCACAATACAAGCCCAATGAAGCCCAAAATTTATGGAAGGATAGAAGACATATAGGGGAACAAATAATTCTTCTGGAGACAGTGCTAATTCGTCCTCAATGGTGGTGATTAAGGCGGCCCAAGTTGAAGATTTAATTTTGGGCCAGAGTCTGCGGCTCAGAAAAACAGCCCACCATTTCAATCATATCTCCCGAACCAGAAATTATTTTGGGCTGAAATTTTACAGGCTGTTAGGGGACATCCGGGGATTCATTTAAGTCTTCTAGGGCCCACTCAAATTCGGCCTTCTAGAAGGTCCTTTAGGCGCGTCTTTCCGGTGGATGCAAGCTGGCTGCAACTTCGGGGCAAGAAGTGGAAAAGTCTCTAATCATTAATGTTCCACCCACCTTTTCCCAACATAATTAATTCAAGGAACATGGGATGTTGGGGGCTCGGCCAAGGCTTCATTTTTTCCTATTTAAGGCAGTAGTGGTGATGGATTTGGGGATCTTGGGTGCTTTGTTTCATTATAATGTTATGCTGTCCATTTCATGTTGTAATCGTTCTTCATTCTCATGTAAGTTGTTTGAATCACATTAGTTCTTGTAGAGAAATAAAAGATAAGAACCGAACTCCCAAGGTTTCTCTCTAAAGGAGCCCTTGGGGTGCTTTTATAACAAATGGTAAAGACCACACCGGACCTCAAGTCCGATGTGGGATACAGACTCCAACACTCCCCCTCAAGCTAGGTGTACCTAGCTTGGACACATAATGAAAAGAAAACAATAAAACAAACGCTAACACTCCCCCTCAAGCTGGACATACCCAGCTTGATGACAAAATATGACGAAATAAAAGAAAGCTGCAAAAGTTGTTGCTCCCCCTCACGAGCGAAGCTCCTCCGCAGGATGAAGGATGGATGAGGTTGCGGGTGCAGTAGAAGAAACCACTCAGATCGGCTGGTTGACGGAGCACCAGGAATGCCGCACTAGTGGGGCCGGTCGTTGAAACGCCGGGAAATCCAAACTAGCACCGGGAAAACCGCACTTGCGGGGCCGGCGACGGGAGGCGGGGATTCCGCAGAATTGTTGCGGGACTGGCGGCGCCAACGGGCCCAAATCCGAGGATGTCGAGCTACTGCGCCAGCGAATGGACGTGCCGGCGGAGAGAGATGCGGCTGCCGGGAGGTGCCGGGAGATGCCGGCGAGGCGGGGATGCCGCAGGAGGAGGCCGGCGAGGGTGCAGGAGGCCGGAAGACGACGCTGGAAGTTGGAGGAGGCCACCTGCGTGGAGCGGCCGGCACGGGTGGAGGCCGGTTGCTGGCCGGAACAGTCCGGATCTGCCCGAATCTGCCCGGAACAGTCCGGATCTGCCCGGATCTGCCCGGATCTGCCCGGAACAGTCCGGATCTGCCCGGATCTGCCCGGAACAGTCCGGATCTTGCCGGATCTGGCCGGAGTAGCCTGGATCAGGCCGGAGCCGGCCGGAGCTTGCCGGATCTGGCCGGAAATCTCTGGATCTGGCCGGAAATCTTTGGATCCGGCCGGATCTGGCCGGAGATGTACGGATCTGGCCGCCGGAGAGCAGCAGGCGAGGTCGCTGGGGAGGGGTCGCCGGAGAGGGGTCGCCGGACTGGGAGATGCCGCCGGGAGCCGAGAGATGCGAGCGCGCGTGAGCAGAGGGAGGCGCGGGAGCAGCGGGAGCCGCCGGGAGCCGCGTCGCGCCGGGGAGCCGCGCAGGGAGGAGGAGTTCGCCGGGAGAGGGCGCGGGCGCCGGGCGAAGGTCTGCTGGGACGAGGGCGCACCGCGGGAGGACGGCGGACGCCGGAACGGCGGGGCGAGCCGGGAGCCGGGGAGCCGGGAGAAGCGTGAGGCCGCGGGAGCAGAGGGAGACCGTCGGGAGCAGCCGGGAGGCGCGGCGACGGGATGCGCCGCTGCGGGATGTCGGGGCCGGCTCGCTCAGAGGAGGCAGCGGGAAGGGAGGCGCGCCGTCGGGGAAAGCCACAGGGGGCGGCTGGGATGGGAAGCGCGCCGGGAGAGCAGGCCGCCGTGCGCTGGAGGGCTGCGCGACCAGGAGCCGGCAGGGAAGAGGTGGACGGGAGGGAGGGCCTGCCGGGAAGGGAGGGCCGCCGCGCGCAGCGGGGAAGCAGGCGCCGGCAGGGGAGACCCGCCGGAGAAACGAGCCCGGAGGGGGCGGCGGCTGAGAAAAAAAAAAGAAACTAACCCTACATTAGGGCCGCCGCCCCCCACGGGGAATAAATAAAAAGAACCCTAGATGAAGGGGGAAATAAAATGGGAGGGAGAGGGGTCGGGATTAACTTCCCTCTGATACCATGTAGAGAAATAAAAGATAAGAACCGAACTCCCAAGGTTTCTCTCTAAAGGAGCCCTTGGGGTGCTTTTATAACAAATGGTAAAGACCACACCGGACCTCAAGTCCGATGTGGGATACAGACTCCAACAGTTCTTAATAAAAGTTCTTCATTTCCTCTTTTTCTTTTCTTCTTCTTATCACTTTGATACTGTTGCTTTAAGGTGTGAATTTATTCACACCAGCACTTGTGAATTTATTCACACAACGGTGGAGTGATCATTGTTGTTGTTGTTGTTTTTGCTTCTTCAATTCTGCCCCTATGAGTCTGCTTTCCGCTTCCTTTGAGATCATAGAATCAATGGAGGGATAAACCCTTATGGGTTGGTCCTAGGGAGTTGCATGGGGCAGATTGGATGTTATTTTATGATCTTAATTTCTGTAATCATTTCATTACTTTAAGATTTCCATTGGATGATTTATTTCCTTCATCTTTGCCAACTTTAACAATGACACACTTCGAGTGTTAGTACGATCCAATTCCTTAGAGTGATAATTAAATTGATCCTCTAAGTGAATTGGTGATTAGCCTTGGAATGGTGTAGGGATTAAATTGGTGAATGATTTTGAGGAATTATATCATTTTTGGATATGTCTTGAATTAGTGAAACGAACGTTATGAGAAAATAAATACATCCAATCTAACCCTAGTAACAACTTAGGATCAACTCATCTCATTTAATTGTTTTAGACTAAGTAATTGTATGTTTTAATTTATTTTCATTATATTAAATCAGTAGTTATTAAAATAAAATCAATCCAAATAGTTGGTCACTCCATAGCCAAATCCTTCAAAGATCAGAGTGTCTTTAGGTTCCTTCTTCGGTCCCTGTGGATTCGACCCCTACCTATACTACAACGACCGCATACCTGTAGGGTAAATTTGGGCGCAACCATGTGGAAAATCCTCAACACGTCTTGTTAATCATGTATTCATTCTTCTTTTAGTTAGGCAGAGTTAGCCAGTGACCCACTCCCAGCTTTGAGATCATCTCCTTGATTATCATTTTTTGTCTAGTGGCATATTGCAGGCATTCTATCCCAACCTATATTGCCCCTAATCATAGTTTGTGGTTTCGACTTAAACACAGTCTCCGACCTCTCTTGTCTCTGTACCCTCACAAACAGTTCGTCACTCAAAAGAACCAGAGTTTGATGCTCTCAGGTGAGCCACTTATCGAAAAATGATTACAACCGTTTTATGAGACTTGCTTTAAAAAACAAGCGATGCTTGTTTGTTTTTGAATAAAAATACTTATATTTGAAATTGTTGAAGAAATCCACCTATAAAAGCGCAGAAAAAAACTCTTTTTGAATAAGCAATATGAAAGCAATTATTCAAAGGCACTTGTCCTGAGTGGTAGGTGTTAAAATCAGTTGTATGTGTTGTCAAACACAATCTTGGTTTTGATGGGATCGACTCATGTCTTACCCCATATGCAATGTGGGATTGAGGTATGTTTGCTTTTTGATTTGGATATGTAATTTTTTAGTGTCGATTTATCGTGGATAGAGAATTTATATTCTTTATTGCTGATAATCAAATAAAAAATTAACTTAACAATCATTTCTAAGTGTCCTTGTTTCAAATAAAAAAAAAATAAAAATAAAAGAAGAAAACAAGTTCAGCAGATTAAATATTACTTTCTTAATGTGCATTTAATTGGTAGTGCTTTTTAAGTGATGCAATTGGGCAATCATTCTACCACTATTGTTGTGAGATTGGAGTTTTTCGAGGCTCTAAACTAGTTGCAATAATTTATTTTTGACATTTTAAGGGGACATGGGGCACAAGAATCTGGCCTAGATATATGCTATAAAAACAATTTTTAGAGTTGTTGAAAACACGTAGCTCATATTTTATTCTTCCAGGGTTTCTTGTCACATCATTTTTTGTTGAATTGAATTTGTGAAGGCTAAAGAGTAATTAGAGTAAGTTTGTTGAGTTTTACATCCTGGTTTCCTTCTTTACTTTCTTCATTTTTTTTCTTGTTCAAAATTTTGGTACAGATGTTCGGGATATGCCTATTCATCCCAAGTTTGAATCCAATTTTGTACTGTTTTCCTGTACTTGCATAGCTAATCTTAGGTTATTTTTTCATGGTGAAGTTCTTTCTCTTATTTGTACTTTATGATGATTGTTAACATTTTCAGTTAGTATTTACATTGCTCATGTGATTGGCTCATTTATTCCATGGCCTTAAAATTATTGATTTTTTTTTTTGGCATTTAAGCTTTCAGGAATTCTTTGTTGTGGAAACTGAGGCTTTATGGCTGATCGTAACTCTGCAGTCGTGAAGCCAATTTGGGTAAAGCAAGCTGAAGAGGCAAAATTGAAGAGTGAAGCTGAGAAAGCCGCTGCTGCAAAGGCTGCTTTTGAGGCCACATTCAAGGATGTGGATAAAACTCGTAACAATGAAGTGGCATCTTCTTCTTCAGATAGCGAAGGTGAAGAAGCTGAGGACTTTGCAAACAAGCCTATCGGACCAGTCGACCCTGCAAAGTGCACGGCAGCAGGTGCTGGGATAGCTGGTGGAACAGCGTGTGCACCCTCTTCATTTGTTGTGGTGACAAAAGATGCAGATGGGAGGAAGGTTCCAAATGGAGGTGCGGAAATTAAGGTTAAGATTTCACCAGGCATTGGTGTGGGTGGATCTGAGCAAGATGGTATTGTTAAGGATCAGGGCGACGGGACCTATACAGTTAATTATGTGATTCCCAAGAGGGGAAACTATATGGTGGATATTGAGTGTAACGGAAAACCTATCATGGGCAGCCCGTTCCCTGTGTTTTTCAGTGCAGGTACATGAATTAATGATTTTTTTGTGATAATTTCTTCACATGCATGATTTGTATGCTTTGGTGGGCAGGTTTGGGATGGTGGGCTTGCATGTGTGTATATTCAAGAAATTATTGCATGGTGCATTGGGTTATTTTTCAGCTGGGCATGCCTAGTTACATCTTATGTGAAATTTAATTTCCAATTTTTTATATTATTATCAAAAGTGGACCCTGATTTTATTGCTGTAAGGATACGTTTGGTACAAGGGAAGACATTCTGATGGAAATGGAAAAGACATGAGAGCGGGAATGTTTGAGTCAACAATTTGTTTGGTATGCATAGAAAAAGGAGTGATGGAATATGTTAAATAATGTAAATATATAATAAGGAAATATATAATATCAATTTTCTTCATTGTTTAAGCGCTATTCTTATCAATGATGTATAAAATCAGGGGCAATTATGTCCATAAAATTTGTTTTCCGAGTAAGGAATGGACATCCCACCCAAATTAGGAGTCTTGATGATGCAACTAACATTCCCTTTCTGCCTCTCCCTCCAATACTTACCAAGCATTATTTTTGACTATTCCCTCACTTATTCTTTGTTCCAAACATAGCCTAAGGAGTTGTGCATCCTTTTAGTGTTTAGAATGCAAACTATATATCATTGTGACTGCAGGTGTACTGTTCACTCCCGAAACTGTGCTAACAAGCCTATTTTGATGGACGAGTTGCCAATCTATTATTTTTTATTTCCAATTGATGTATTGTCAAATTGTTTTTTGGTGGTTTTTACAGATTTGGTAGCTTACACTTAATATGTTTACAAATATCTTTCTGTTCTATTATTTTCCTGTTAGCTTCTTGCTGGGGTCTGTTACTTTCCATGTTTATTTGTGGGATGAGCAGAGTTGTTAGTTATTCTCAATATTTAAACAACGGGGATGCACCCATTTGAGAGGGTCTGTTGGATTAAAACACACGCGCGCACACACACGTCTTTTGACCTTATTTTTTGTTTCATCGTGATCCTCATGGAATTCTGATCTTTGATTGGATTGTTGTGTCGCAGGTACAACCTCTGGCGGCTTGTTGGGTTTTGCTCCTTCCGTATCATATCCGAATTTAATTAATCAAACAATGCCCAACATGCCTAATTATTCAGGGTCTGTTTCTGGAGCACTCCCAGGATTGCTTGGGATGATCCCAGGCATCATTTCAGGTGCTTCCGGAGGAGCAATTTTGCCTGGGATGGGAGCATCACTTGGAGAGGTTTGTCGAGAGTACCTCAATGGGCGCTGTGCAAAAATTGATTGCAAGTTCAGCCACCCGCCACAGAACATGCTGATGACTGCACTTGCGGCCTCTTCAAATATGGGGACCCTCAGTCAGGTCCCTATGGCACCTTCTGCTGCTGCAGTGGCTGCTGCACAGGCAATCGTTGCTGCGCAAGCCCTTCAAGCCCATGCATCTCAGGTGCAGGGTCAGTCACTGCCAAAACGAGACTTATCCGGTATCCTTTCCTTCTCTCTTGTACATTGTCTTTAATATAGCAACAATTGTCCTCATTTACTTACATTCGTTTCGTTGGCCTCTAAACTAGTCAGAATTGATCAGTAATGCATTTAATTTGCTCCATTTATCTATGCTAACTTGACTTGGGAAGTACATTTAAAATCTATCTATTATATACGATGGGCTGGGCCTGTTTATGCCTGTCTCGCCCAGGCCAATGCTCATTTACAACTTGACCGTTTTCCATATGGGCTTGTATTAAGAAGTTCAATCCATTTTGCCTACGGGACAGGCCGATTTGTTTTTAATAAACCTAATATTTAAATTTGAATAAAGTAAAAATTATATTTAATTATAATTTTAAAAGTAATTAAATATATGAAAGTCTGTGGACTGGCCCATGAAGTCTGTTTTATTAATTTTATTTTAAAATTAATCATCACAATTATTTAAGATATTTAAAAAGATAAAAAAATGTTGAGAGGCTCACATTCAAGCCTGTTTTTGTACGGATAAACCTGCAGGGACAAGGGCACGTATAGAAAAATCTGCTTGGGCTCGTTTAAAAAGCAGGCAAAAATTTTCAAGTCAACTCTGTGAAAAGCCCATGAATTTGCCGTGAGGCCAGCAGGCAGTGACTCATTTTTGCATGTCTACTATATATCATACTTCTCATGCCATGGTTTCATGTTCTCTTGCTAGTGTCTTCAGTAATTCCCTCATTGATGCTTATGAGAAAATTAACCTGCCTTTTTTCTTCTCCATGACATCGGAGCTGTCTGTTTGATTATCTTGATTAATGTCATATTTTTTTATCATTGCTTGTCTTTCAGCTTTTGATGACAAAGCAAGAAAGATTGATGCTTTGAAAAGAACATTGCAAGTTAGCAATTTAAGCCCACTCCTTACACTGGATCAGCTGAAACAACTTTTTGGCTTTTGTGGCACTGTTGTGGAGTGTAGCATCACCGATTCAAAGCATTTTGCGTACATAGAGTACTCAAAACCTGAAGAAGCGACTGCTGCTTTGGTGTTAAATAACATGGATCTTGGTGGTCGCCCATTGAATGTTGAGATGGCAAGATCACTTCCTCAAAAGACACCCATTACTAATCCTTCACTAGCATCATCTTCTCTTCCTGCGGCAATGCAGCAAGCGGTTGCCATGCAACAGATGCAGTTCCAGCAGGCACTGCTAATGCAGCAAGCATTGACTGCACAGCAAGCTGCTAACCGGGCTGCAACCATGAAGTCTGCAACAGAATTAGCTTCAGCCAGAGCTGCAGAAATAAGCAAGAAGCTAAAAGCTGATGGAATTGGAAACGAGGAGAATGAAGAGAACAGAAAATCCAGGTAACACTGAGGTCAAAGGTTATTTTGAGTTTTATGGTGCAATTTCTTTCTAATTCTTTTTAAATATGTAGTTAATTGGTTGGTGATTGATTTTCTTGGTTTTTTAAATTAATTCAAATTTACTTTATCTTTGGTCCGTGTTATGAAAAGATTCGACGAAGTTTTACACTGGCTGTTGACTACCTAATGCAACCCTCCTCTTTTATCCGGACTTGGGACCGGCAATGTAGGATATAAAACCCACACAGGTGGTGTTAATAGAGCTAACTGGCGACGTTTGATCCATAGGGCCGACCCCATTTAATTTAAGGCTTGTTTGCTGCTGTTTTCGTTGTTTGTTACTTTATCTTTGGTAAAGCAAGTTCAAGTTGCCAATCATTAGCCACTGCTACTCTGTTTTCCCTTTAATTTTATGTCTGTGCCTGTCTAGTTCAATATCACTCTTCCAATTCGCTGAATTATTCCCAGTTGCAAGAGCAGATGAGTAAAGTCATTGCTTCATACTCACATTGGTTGTTTGACACAGCTTCTAGATAATGCAAAAAAGCTCGTTTGATAATGATAATTATGTTTTATTGAAGTTCTTATTAGATAGTGGCTTTGGAGGTTGGAGTTGCAGTTCACCTTTCCTGCATGACCCCAAGGATTTAGTGCACATATGCAGCTCATGTTATTTTTTACCATTAGAGAATTGAAATTGTCTATTTTTAAATTTGAAAATATTATTTATTGTTTGTTTTGTGGCTCCATAGCCGACTAAAGTTTTTATTGTTTAGTGGTAATTGCATTGGAAGCTTTTGGAAGGTGGTATTTAATAGAATTTATTCTGTATTCCTTTGGTAGAGTTGAATATGTGCAATCCATAGATCATGTAATTTAATGTCCCATCAATAGACGCCATAATGCTACTTCATCTTATATTTGTTGTTGTGTTGTGCAAATGGCAATTTCTCCCTTCATGAGACCTTTGTTTTAGTTTTGCACAGATCTCCCAATTGATTTGTGAAGGATGTCAATAACCCATTCAATGTTTTAGTTTCCAGTGTGTTGCCTCCATGCTTGTTCTTGATCTTTTTTATTTTTATTTTTATTTTTATAATTATCCAACTTATGATGAATATTAAATCTCGTTTTCTTAATGGGAGCAGACTTGAAGGCTCCTCTCTCCTTGTTTTCTGTTTCAATTTATCACATCTTTGAAATTAAAGTATTCTTATTGTGTTTAATAAAGTGCTTCCACTTACAGTTCCGCCTCTCCTGCAAGATCAAGATCCAAGTCAAGATCGCCTATCAGTCATCGGAGAAGACGCAGGTCTCGTTCCTTCTCTCCAATTCGATATTCTAGAGACCGGAGGCCTAGATCACCATTTAGATCTCATCACTACTCTAGTTATGATCATGAACGACGGTCAGGTAGGCACTACAGGGAGATCAGTGATAGATGGCGAGATTTGGATAGAATGGACAGTCATCGTTCACATGTCTCAAGAGGGCATAGAAGTAGAAGTGCAAGTCCTCGGATGAGAAAATCGCATCGAACCCATTCTGAATCACCAGATCGGCAGTGGGAATCTTCTTCACATAGGGCAAGAAAATCATCTCGGGCTATTTCAAGATCACCAAAACATCATAGAGAAAGGAGATCATCTCCTAGAAATGTTGATGAGAATAAATTGAAGCACAGGCGTTCTAGATCCCAGTCTATTGAGTTGAAACATCGTTCTAGTGACAGACTAGATGATGACAGAGAGAAGCCAAAGCGACATGGTCGAAGGCGGTCTAGGTCGAGATCTGTTGATTCCAAATATGTCAGCGAGTCACCCATAAAAAAATCAGATAAGAGATCAAATCATAAAAGCAGAAGACGCTCCAGGTCTACATCAGGGAATATTAAACATCGTAAAAGGAGCAGGTCACCTCCAGTTGATTATCATAGGAAAAAATCAGAGCGAAGGGAGCGCTTGAGGTCTAAATCTGTGGAGGCCAAGCATGGATCCAGAGGAAAACTAGAAGAACGCAGATATGAAATATCAAAGAATCATGATAGAAGGCACTCCAGGTCAAAACTTGACTCCAATGACAAAAGTGATAATAAAGTAAGTAAAAAATTATGGCATGTTGAGAAGAGGCTGAGGTCAAGATCCAATTCAGTTGAGAGTGAACGGTACGGAGGTAGTAGGTCACCTCGAAGAGATTTTGACAAAAAGAAGTCGAAGCAGAGAAGGAGCTCCAGATCAAAATCTCCTTTGAGTCATCACTGTTCCACTGACAATGCTGATGAGAACAGAAATAAGGAAATGAAACTTGACAGTACTGTTGAAGATTTTGAAGAAAATGAGGAAAAGCCAAGAGTTCAGCCTAGATCAGACCCTTTAGATGATCACACACATTCCATGGAGAAGCTAGAAGAAACCAGAAATAAAAGATCAAAGCATCAGAATAGTGAGCTTTCTGCCTCACAAACTCCTGAATCAAAGATGCAGTCTAGGCCAGAATCTCCTCTAGCTGAGAATACATTGAAGAATTTGCAAGATGAACTTTCCAGGGATAAACTAGATGAAAGTGGGAATAACATGCATCAGAAGAGTGAGTGGTCTGACTCACAAACTCCTGAATCAAAGATACACTCCGGGACAGAATCTCCTCTCGCTGAGAACTCATTGAAGGATTTGCAAGATGAATGTTCAATGCATCATGAGAATGGAGACAGTTTTGTTGTGATGGATCTCACTGTAAAGAATGTAATGGATCCTGGTAATAATGATGATACTTCAGTCATGTTGACAGTGAATGATGAAAAAGGTTCCCATATGCTGATCGATGACAGCGCCGAAGATGGAAATGACATGGTGGATCCTGGCTTGGCCGAATTTGCTGATTTGAAGGTCAATGTTGATGATAGTTGCAGGATCATGGTGGAAGACATGATTTCTGCAGAATCTCCAACCTTGGAGGCCGAGAAGATAAACTCAACTTCCTTTGAACTTATGTAGGGGATGCAGATGATCATCAGCAATGCTAAGTGATCTTTGTGGAGTGCAATTCCACATTTAGAAGGGAGAGCCAGTTTTGAAGATTGTTTTTAAGTGTTTATTTGGTGCTCAGTATTTGGTGCACCTGTTTTTACTCTTCATAATTGTGCAATTTGTGTGTTTGTTCATCTTTTGCAGGATGAAGGCAAACAAATTGGATTGACTGTCTGGTGTCATATATTTATGGTTCAAATATTTCAAGAGTTCCCACTGACTCCAGGATTTGACTTTGCTTGCTTGTAGCGAACTCTTCATTTTCTACATGATGTATGTTTAATATAACCTTCTCTGATGGGTTCTCAGTATAGGTTTTATTTGTATTTATCCTTCATCCAACATTTAGTAGGGTTCATAAATTCCAAGCATGCACTGGATTTATACATGCCGTTCTTCCTGTTAGCCTTCGTTTTCATTTTACCCTTTAATGGTTGTGGCGGGTGTGTTAAATTTCAACCCTTGCAGGTTTTTTCGTGGTCCTTTGGAGCTTTTTGAGGATGTGTTTGGCTTGGCTGTTTTTCTCTAATTGTAAATGAAGGTAAGCAGTTGATGCGGAGCAGTTTCCTTTGGGTATCCAATGGAGTGTAGCTAGCTGAATGTTGTCTGGGAATTGAAGTGCTGCTTTAATTTTCAGATGAATGACCACCACCATTATTTTCTTAACCTTTTTTACTTTTTCTTTTTCGCTTTTCTTCCTCCTCTCCTCTTTTCCTTTCCTCCCCTGGAAGCTGTTTTGGGTATGTAGGCCAAGTTCAATTGAGGCAGGTGGTGGGATGATTAGAGCATAGCGAATTGTGAACTCGCAGCATGAGCAGGTTACCATTGATTTCATGGTTGATTTTGACAGGTAATATTCTGCAGAAGGGCTGCCTGTTTCATTAAATTTAAGAACTGTAGATGAAGTTTTTGGTGGTGGTTTTGTGGTTGGGTTTGAGCTTTTAATTTGATCATGTTGGTGGTGGGTGTCTGGGTTGGCATTGCATTGGATGCTGTGGTGGGGTTGGTTGGTATGTTTCTTGACCCTTCTCTTCACCCACTTTCTTCTTCTTCTTCTTCCTCTTCTTAGGTTGCAAGCTGATGCCTGTGATGGATCCCTCGGCTGCGCAGTCATAAGCATAATGGATTCTTCTTCTTCTTCTTCTTCCTCTTCTTAGGTTACAAGCTGATGCCTGCTGTGGATCCTTTGGCTGCAGTCATAAGCATAATGGATCCTTCTTCTTCTTGTGAGCTGCTTTTGTTTTGTTTTATATTGTGTTTTTATGATCCATTCAAAACTAGGAATAGAGGTTTAGGTTGTGTTTGGTTCATGATTACACGTACTGTTTTTGTTTTTCAAAAATGATTCAGAAAACGTGTTGAATTATGCAAATTAAGTGTGTTTTTTTAGAAAATGGAAAGCAGAACCGTTGATTAAGAAACTCTTATTCTGCAATTCGAACCACATTTTTTCAAACAATTTTGGAATTTGATTCCCTTGGATTTTATTGATTGTTTTGTGTTTCATTGAATCATATTTTTATATATGCATAATTTGATGATTTTTAAAGCATCTTATTTTATTGGTTGCCTTTTTAATAAGATTATTATGTGGACGAGTTGTTATTAATTAAATATAAAGTATGTCTAGATTGATTAGCATCTTAAATTAACATTTTTAATGTATTTTTAGATGATAATGATATTACTATAATATGGTTTATAAATAAAGGGTCGCATCATTTCGCTGGCCTGCGATCCGGATTCCCGACTCGTCATCCTGGTGCCTGCTTGCCCGTGAAGGTAATCCTCCATTTTGTTGAGGTTATTGGCTTTAAAACTTGTGGAGAATTCACATACATCTAAGGAAGATGACTCCTATTCTTTGGTTATAATTCCATGATACGCGATTAGTGTTCTTTTCAATTGATTGATTCAAAATTAGTTTTTATCAAATAATTATATGAAATTGTTTTGATAAAGTGGTAGTTGATCTTTATTTATGATAAACGAGAAATAATATTTTTTAAAGAAAAGCTTTCAAAATCATGAGATTTGATTTGTGAAAAACGAGGTTTTTATCTTAAATTGGTTTTTAATTTAAGAAGCATTGATTTTTTGGATTTGACATGAAAAATCATTTTGCAAAGAAAATAAACTGTTTTGGATTTCGTAGTTGGAAATAACCATTGGACATGGTTGGAAATAACGATGGCCAAGGTTGAAAGATCTTATGTGCTGGAAGACAATTTAGTGTAGGTGCATTATGATAATAATTAATTTGATTTCTGCTTGGTTGCATGACTGCTTTTGATATTGCTCATGATGCCTTGAATTATGGATTTGTGATTACTTTGGTTCAATATATAGAAATTTGGTATATTTGGAAATATGGATACTCAAGGTAAGAATGTTGGAATTTAATATGCTTTGTTAAAAAGGGCTTCATGAATTGTTAAACTATAAACGATTTATTTGTTTTCCAGACTGGTTACATGGTTTGTAATAAATCATGTGGGAATGCATGACAATGATTCATCCCATGAAGTAAATTGTTACCCATGTGTGCATCTTGGTGTGTAGATGTTTGTTGTGATGTAGGACAAGACATGACTAATTCGTTCATTAATGATGGATCTTACGGGCTATGTTTAAGGAGGGATGTAACAAACTGTAAAGAGTGGATTTTAAGCCTAGAATTGGAAATTTTCCGAGTTGTGGTGGCTAAATTTGGAATTGATGGGCAAAAATTATGAAAGTTGAGAATTGAATGAAAAAGGATATGAAGAGTGCATTAGTGACATTTCTTAGAGATTCTCCATATTCTATGTTTTCCCATCGTTGTGTTTTGTGGTGGCAAATATAACCGATCTTACATATATTTCTGCTATGTGAATGAAATCATGAGTGATGGTATCATAACGGGTTGGAGAAGGACGAATGAGGTGATGTGAAGAATGAGATTTTGGAAGGACGAGCAGTGGCCATCATAGGAATATTAAGTAATAACATTTGTTGTGGAATTTGAAGGAGATATTCACCAAGCTTATATGCATTCGTCGTTGGGGATAATTGCATCGATTTAAGGTTATAAGAGTTGTAATTGAAGATATTTACTCGTACATTTATATAATCCATGTGTAAATGCATGGGGTTTGAGGAGCATCCAAAAGTCTATTTAAAGGTTGCTTGACCTTCATAATGTGTGTGGACATTTCTCAAACAAGACATCGACTAATATTCTCTCACTCCTGAAGATCTCTTTCTCCTTTACTATTGAGAGACACTCACATACTGTGAAAGTTGAGGAAAATTCTACGTAAGTGTTGATCGATTCAATTTAGCCCATGGATACACCTTGGTGGGAAGAGTTCGTTGGCTATTCCTAGAGATCTTCATCAAGCATAGGAAGGTAACAACAACTGTGATATTTGGTGTAATGTACACATTCTTCATTTATGTTTTAAATGGTTTCAGTTTCATGTATGATGTTCTTGGAATTTAAGATTTCTAACATCTTCTGTTGTATTGGTTAAGTGTTAATTGATCCTCAGAAACCGAACTGTGGTATGAGAGCCATGCCATGTGTTTTGATTCACGAAATCATGTTTTAAAATGAGGAAAATGTATATCGTACGGATGATGTATTGAAAATCGTTAAAAATGATTAAAAATGTGTTTTGTGGTAGGCCGTACGATATGTGATACCATAAGGCGCAATACATTCGTGCCCTATGATATGGTATGTCATAGGTGGGAGTTTTTTTATACGTTTTCTATTTTTTTAAACGGCATAGGTTATTTTTTTAAAAAATACGCTATAAAGGCGGCATCAGCGATGCTGCCTTTGCTCCCCCCGCGCCGACTTTGGCCCAGATCGATGACACGATAAAGTTGGCGGGGGGGGGGGGGGGATGTCGCCTTTCGCCTCAACTTCCTATAAAAGGGCAGGCCCCCTTCTCCTCACTCAACTTTTGCCTCCATCTCTCCTAAATTTTCTCCGTCTCTCTCTAAAGAGTTTTTGGAAATCATCATTTAGAGGTATTTTTATTTATTTAATTTAATGTTTTTTATTTATTTAATTGAATTCTTTTTAGTTTTAAATATTTTATTTTTAAGTATTTCTTAATATTTTGTTTATTAGGTTATGTAATTAGTTATATATAGTTTGAAATAATTATTGTTAGTAGTATAGATTTAGTATAAATGTATAAATTAACTTAGGATTAACTTAGGATTAAGTATTGTGAAATTTTGGTAGCTTAAAGATTATGTGGTTATCTAAGCAATCAAATTCCTGTTTGGATACAAATAAGTGGATGTGCCTCTGGCATAGATGTACTTAGAGGTAAAATTTGAAAACACCGCTTTGAGCTAGACTCGAACGAGAACTGGTGCACAACAACGGACCTTGCTGCACTCCTGTTTTGACACTTCCGGGGATATGCTTAAGATGATTTATATTTTCTTTATAAACTACTAAAATATTTAAGAAAAAAGAAATTAAATTAGTATATTTATCAATGATAAAATGATAAATACGATGTTATAGAATGAAATAAGTACAAAAGCATTAATGACTGAAAGTTATTATTAGTAATTAAATTTGTTTAAGTAGTTTAATTAGTTATATATAGTTTAGAAATAATACTTATTATTAGTAATGACTAATTATAGACTAATTAATGATAGCTTAGGATTAAAAATGAATACATATGATTAGTTAATTATAAATAACTAATGAATATAATATGATTAAGGATTAAAGAATAAATAATTAAAGAATAACTTAATATTGATTAACTAGTGATTAAAGAATGAGTGATTAGTTAAAAAAGTTATTATTAGTAATTAAAGATGTTATGTATTAAGTAGTTTAGTTAGTTATATATAGTTTAGAAATAATACTTACTATTAGTAATGATTAATTATCGATTAATTAATGAAACTTAGGATTAAAAATGAATACATACAATTAGTTTATTATAATTAACTATTAATATTTGTTACAGTATCATAATTCTGATGAAAGAAACATTTTTGACGCAGTGAGTCATGTTTGCTTGTGTGTTGCTATGAGGAGGTTATTCAAACTGAGCAAGGAGCTTCTTATAGTACACAACCAATAAAGGTGGTTAGTACAACTGATTGTGTAACCATAAGTGACCTTCAAGAGAGAATTCATGGTTCCTTAAATCTGAGACCCGATTAAGAGATCAAATCTATGAGTTATAGATATTTGCAATTCCTGACAACACTGTGACATCTAGCTTGTCCATTGGTTGCTGATGCACAGTGGGTCCAAGCAATTAATTTATTTTCTCAACATCAGATGGTGTCATGATGGAGTTATACGTTGATGTTGCTACTATACAACAACAACGTCCAGTTGTACGAAGACATAGAATTACAAGAGTGGTTGAAGACAGTCCACCCCATGAAATTGAGCCTATTCCAAATGATGCAGCAAAAGAGGACAACCTAGATGATCTCCCGGATATACATGTCAATTCGAATTTTGATGAGGAGTTTCGTATGACGGATCAGATGATGACAACTGTGCTGATGAGGAGGGATCAACTGAACTGAGGAGTTTCGTATGCCTGATTTCGACAATAATGTTCTCACACCGGCAACTGAGTTCCCCAGAGTTGTACCAGATAGGTTTAATAAACTAGACAAAACCTTATATATTGGAAGGAATTTTCCAAGTAAAGATGCATTAAATAGCACGCTAAAGAGATTTCATATTGAGAGGCACTGCAACTATATAGTTCAAGAATCTTGTCGTAGTAAATATGTCATACGGTGTGAGAAGTATGTGATGATTGTAGATTTCACTTAAGGGCGATTCCGGACATTACATTTGGAGGTTGGAGAATCTCGGGGATTGAGGCGGCTCATACTTGCGTTCAACCAAGCCTCACATAAGATCATACCTCATTGGATGCATAATTTGTGTCATCTATTATTGTTGAGATGATTATGACATGTCAAGATGTTCCAATAGCCCTTGTGCAAGAGAGGATTCAACAGACATTTGGTTATAAGATTTCCTATAATAAGACATGAATGACTAAACAGAAGGCAGTTGTGAAGGTCTATGGTGACTGAGATGACTCATATCGGGTGTTGCCGCAATTGTTAGCCATACTGAGACATCATAACCAAGTTGTCTTCCATCTAGATACAAACAAACATGTGTCTCACGGTAACCGACTTGATCCATATCGTGTTCAATTTTATCGGTTGTTCTGAGCATTTCTTTCCTGTATCTTCGCATTTCATTTCAACAAACAGTTTATTCAGATTGATGGAACATTTCTGTGCGAAAAATACAAGGACGTATTGTTGATTGCGGCAACCCAAGATGGAAACCGTTCATCTCTTTCGCTTACCTTTATCATTGTAGAGAAAGAAAACTATGAATCATGGAGTTGGTTTCTTGCATGTATCAGCAACCATTTCACCAACATTCGGGGTGCTTGTTTGATATCTGATCGCCATCGGGCAATTAATGAGGCATCAATGTGGATCCTGATACATGTAGATACCCAAATGCACATCATCGGTTCTGCATTAGACACATTGCTAGCAATGTGCATAAAAAATTCCACAACGAACCGATGAAGAAGGCAATCACGAGTCTTGGTACGTATTGTGTTCGTTATTTTTTACTATTTCAACATAAAGATAAAATCAATTTTATGTGAAATATCTTCTATTTTGTGTAGCTGATGTTATTAATATTTTCATTACTTATTATATACTCCCTTTACCGATTTTATATGAAATGTGCATAATGTGTGTGAAATATTAATATTTTAATACTAAGTATAATTTTTGAGCATTTTTAAAAGTAGTCCAATTGAGTCACTTTACTATTTTTTTTATAACTCTCACCCTACTGATCCAAATAGTGTGGTTCTTGTTTTGTATGATTTCTAATTCAATATAAAACATTTCATTAGAAGGGATCATGAGCTAATTCTTCCATTTGAAGGCTCATATGGACCACACAAGAGGGCCTACAGAATCTGTGAAGAAACTGGACCAGCCATGAAGATTGAATTACTGGGCTCAATCTAGAAGTTAAAATTCCTTCATTCTCCTCAAAGGTTCGGGGGACAATGTAAGGAGTCTTGGATAAATATTTCAAGGTCCAACTCCAAAAAACAAGGGGCCCAACTTATGCTTTGAAGTCCAGCCCACCATTCTGGCCGAGAAATAAAATCAGTACAGTATTCATGACATATCTCATGATGTAAGCATCCAATCAATCTGAGATTTTGCAGTATGAAAGAGGAGATTTAGGCGGCCGACTTTGTTGAAGAAATCATTCGGATTTGAAGGCATCTTCCTATTCAAAAACCCATTCACATTTTGGACTTCAAAAAGTTGGGATTGAAATGGACAGATTAACTTTGTTTAATCAACCGGCCATAACTTTGGCTCCTTAAGTCCAATGGCCGCCAAATTTTCAGAGTAGACAGAGGATATATTTATCTACAACTTGCAAGAAGATTATATCTTGAGATTCGGCTGTCTAATTTATCAAATTGTGGATGCAAGTGGAGGGGCAGTTTTGGAATGCAAACAACCCACAACATTGGGCTATAAATACATCCCCATCCCCTCCTTGCAAAGGGTTGACATTTCAGAAGAGAGGAGCACATATTGGCACGACCAAAGCCTTGCCAAATGCTTGGGAGGACCTGCCATACTCAAGTTTTCACTTGAGATACCCTTCCTCTTCTCTTTGTTTCCCTTCCCTTCTTTTGCTTCCTCATTCAATCGAAATTCTATTTTTAATTCTCATCATTGTTTGTGTGTGTGTGTTCGATGCACAACTCCTTTCTTATCCCTTTCTTTTTCTTCTATTCTTAATTTATCGTCATAATCATTATAATCAGATTATTAAACACCCAAATGGATGAGTAAATCTCTCATTGGGGTGAGTCAAAATTTAGGGATGTTAAGTGATTGAGAGTATTTGCTCGATGAGTATTCGTTATATGAAATGTGCATAATGTGTGTGAAATATTAATATTTTAATACTAAGTACAATTTTTGAGCATTTTTAAAAGTGGTCCAATTGAGTCAGTTTACTATTTTATTTATAACTCTCACCCTACTGATCCAAATAGTGTGCTTCTTGTTTTGTAGGATTTCTAATTCAATATAAAACATTTCATTAGAAGGGATCATGAGCTAATTCTTTCATTTGAAGGCTCATATGAACCACACAAGAGGGCCTACAGAATCTGTGAAGAAACTGGACCAGCCACGAAGATTGAATTACTGGGCTCAATCTAGAAGTTAAAATTCCTTCATTCTCCTCAAAGGTTCGGGGGACAATGTAAGGAGTCTTGGATAAATATTTCAAGGCCCAACTCCAAAAACAAGGGGCCCAACTTATGCTTTGAAGTCCAGCCCACCATTCTGGTCGAGACTGAAGCAACTGAAGTCCCTTCCTCCATTCCTGAGTTGTCTAACCCACAAATGAAAGATGAGACTGATCTGAAACCTCTTCCTACACACCTGAAATATGCATTCCTTTTCCATGATCACTCATATCCTGTCATTATCTCTGCTTCACTTACTGAAACTGAGGAGTCCAAACTTGTTCAGGTGTTAGAGGAAAACAAAAAGACCTTAGGTTGGACCCTAAATGACATACCAGGAATTAACCTTGCCCTTTGCATGCATCACATCCATCTTGAGGAGTCCCCAAAACCAATTAGACAACCACAAAGAAGACTCAATCCACTCATACTTGAGGTAGTTAGGGAAGAGATCACCAAGCTTCTTCAAGCCGGTATTATCTATCCAATTTCTGATAGTGAATGGGTTAGTCCAATTTAAGTTATACCTAAGAAGGGTGGGATAACTGTTGTCACAAATGAACATGGAGAGGTAGTCACAACTCGAGTAAAGAACAAATGGCGTGTGCGCATCGACCATAGGAAATTGAATGTTGAAACAAGAAAAGATCACTACCCTCTTCTATTCTTTGATCAAATGCTAGAACGATTAGTTGGAAAGTCACACTATTGCTTTCTTGATGGATACACCAGCTACTTCCAAATCCCAATTGCACATCAGGACCAAGAAAAGACTACTTTCACATGCCCCTTTAGAACATATGCATATAGGAGAATGCCTTTTGGCCTTTGCAATGCTCCTGCAACATTCTAGAGGTGTATGATGAGTATCTTTTCTGAATTCATTGAACACTGCATGGAAGTTTTCATGGATGACTTTACCATTTATGGCGAGTCATTTGAATCTTGCTTGAATTCACTCTCTCTAGTCCTTTAAAAGCGTGTCAAGTGTAACCTTGTGTTAAATTTTGAAAATTGTCACTTCATGGTTGCAAATGAGATTGTTCTAGGGCACATAGTTTCAAAAGATGGTATTGAAGTCGATCCTGCCAAAATTGAAGTGATCCAATCACTTCCTCAACCCACTTCTGTTCGAGACATCCGTTCATTTCTCGGTCATGCCGGTTTCTATCGGAGATTCATCCATAACTTCAGTAGGATTTCCCTCCCACTCACTCGGTTGCTCCAAAATGATGTCACTATCCATTTTGATGAGGTTTGCAAGAGAGCCTTTGTTGAACTCAAAACTGCTCTAACATCCGCCCCAATAATCCAACCCCCAGATTGGTCTTTACCCTTTGAGTTGATGTGTGATGCTTCTGATAGAGCCGTTGGGGCTGTTCTTGGTCAAAGAAGAGAAAAGATTCCTCATGTCATCTATTATGCCTAAAAAACATTGGATGAAACTCAATCTCACTACATTGTCACTGAAAAGGAACTTTTAGCAGTGGTTTTTAGATAAATTCCAGCCCTATCTCTTAGGTGCCAAAATCATCATCTTCACAGACCATTCTGCTATAAAGTTCTTACTCAAGAAAAGTGATTCCAAACCGAGGCTAATAAGATGGATCCTAATGCTCCAAGAGTTTGACCTTGAAATCAAAGATAGATCAGGAAAAGAAAACCCTGTGGCTGATCACTTGAGTAGAATTTCTAATTCTTCTCATTCTGAAATCATCGATCCTAAATTCCCCACTGAACACCTTTCATCTCTCACTCCAAAAATACCATGGTATGCCCCAATTGTAAATTACTTGGTTTCTAGTGTTTTTCCTGAAAAGTTTTCAAAAGAACAAAAAATGAAGTTGAAAAGTGATTGAAAATACTATTTTTGGGAAGAAAATAAACTTTGGAAAACTGGGGCTGACATGGTAATAAGGAGATGTGTCGATGAAAATGAACATTCTTCCATCTTAGAATTCTGTCACTCAATGCCTGGTGGTGGACACTTTGGACCACAAAGGACCTCCTGAAAGGTTCTAGACTCTGGATTATTTTGGCCTTCACTTTTCAAGGACTCACACGAGTTCTGTCAATCATGTCCCACTTGCCAAAAGTTTGGCACAATTTCAAAGAGAAATGAAATGCCCCCAAAACCATTAATTTTCTGTGAGATCTTCGATGTTTGGGACATCGATTTCATGGGACCATTCCCCGCTTCTAATGGATTTTCATACATTCTTCTTGTGGTTGATTATGTTTCTAGGTGGGTTGAGGCCAAATCCACTAGAAAGGATGATTCACATACTGTTAGTGAGTTCCTAAAGACACACATCTTCCACCGATTTTGCACACCTCGTGCCTTGATAAGTAACTTAGGAACCCATTTTTGTAATAAAACCATGAAATCTCTTTTGAAAAAGAATGAGGTTGTACATAAAACTTCAACTTCATATCACCCCCAAAAAATGGCATGGCTAAACTTTCTAATAGAGAAGTGAAAAGAGTGCTTGAGAAAATTGTAAACCCACCAGAAAAGACTGGCCTGAAAGACTTGGTGAAACACTTCGGGCTTATCGAACTGCCTATAAAACGCCTATTGAGACGTCTCCTTTTAGGCTAGTTTTTGGTAAAACATGTCATTTTCCAGTTGAAATCCAACATAAGTCATTTTAGGCAGTGAAAAATTGTAATTTTGTTCTTGAAAAATTTGGTGAAGAAAGATTGTTGCAATTGGCTGAACTGGAGGAGCTTCGACTTGATTCTTATGAGAATTCTAATCTTTACAAAGAAAAATCCAAAGCACTCCATGATAAACACATCCTGAGAAAGGTATTCCATGAAGGTGAAAAGGTAACGCTATTCAATTCTCGATTTCGACTTCACCCATGTAAGCTTAATTCTCGTTGGGAATGTCCTGTTATTACTAATGTTTACCCATTTGGTGCAGTGCAAGTCTAAGACCCCTCTTTCAAAAGGAAATTCACGGTTAATGGACATTGGTTAAAGCATCACCATGAGAGGACGCACAATCCTGGATCAACATCGACTTCCATTGGATCCCCAACTTCTGCAGTCGACCCACCACTAGATGGAGATGACAACCCACCAAATCCAAACCAGGGGGCACCTCTTTCCCTTTAACTCTCTCTCTCTCTCTTCCTCCCTCTACCTCTTTCTTCTTCTTCCTCTGTCTTTCATTTTTTTTACTACTTTCTTTTTCAAACCCTTTATTTTTTCACTTTCTCTTTCGTGTGAGTGTGTCTTTATTAAAAACTAAAAAAAAATCTAAAAAAAAGAATCATAACAAAAAAAAAAAAGATCAAGAGTCGTGCTTACTCATCATCAAGTTTTGAAATTTTGTCCAACCTTTTTGGGGAGTCAACATGCATGTTTTCATCTCAAAAAATTTGTATTTTCATAATGACTTTGGATAAAGAATTTTGTGTCAAAACCAACAAATTTTGAATGCTCAATTTTTGATTTGGAAAATGATTTTCCCCACCCATGAGGAACAACATTTGATTTCATGCCAATGCCGCCTATGACCATCTTTTCAACATGTGTGTTTTCACCCCCATTTGTGAGTCTTGAGTTTGTGGGCTTTCAAGCTGAATTTCCTACTTTAGTGTGCATTAATATGATAGAGGCATTTTTTGAGTCACATGAGAATTATCATAGCCAAATAGCCTCCCATTAACCATACATTAATCCTCCTTTTGACAGCCCCTTTAAACCTATGAAAACCTTTTCTTTGATAGCCACATTAGAAGCCCAATTCCTTATCCCACCCAATATCAACATGGATTTTCTTTGCATAATTTTTTGAAATTTAAGTGTGGGGGGATGAATTTCATTTTGGGTACCCTTTGTTGATGTCACTATATTATCTTATGCTTGAGGGAAATCATCATTTTAAGTGTGGGGGAGAGGTTTTCCTTCAGTGGGGTTTGGGAATGTATATATGTTTATCATGTACAATTGAAAAGTGTTCAAAAAAAATCAAAAAAAAAAAATCAAAAAAATCAAAAAAAAAAATTGAAAATAAGAATGAATTATGTCTTGGGTAGGTCAAAAATCACTATTTCTCAGCCTTTGATCTTGTTATAACTATTACAATTAGTGTCGTGAGGAGATCAATCATGGGTTGGGATATGAGTGTGAGATCTGTTTCAAGTTCAACTTTCGGAAAAAAAGAGAAAAAAAGAACACTTGCATTATATTCTTATGTCATTGGGAGAAGTTTTGTGTTTTGTAAATATTCCATCTTCTCATTTCCTTCATATTTCCTCCCACTTTTGTGTCTCATTTCACATTTTCATTCCCTTGTAAACATGTGTTTCCATTTTTTTTCATGTCCCATTTCAAAAAAAAAATGTGTGCATTGCTTTTTCCATGTTGGTGTTTTGCCCCTCTTCTTCTCTTTTTTGGACATTATATTCCTACCGTCCCATAGCCACAGAAACCCCCCCTAAAAAGACCTCTTGATTTTTGAGCACTTTATGATAGGGAATGGAAGCTGAGAGCTCTTTCAAACTCTAAGATTTTCACTTTTGGTTGGTGAAAGAGTGAACCTCCACAAATGAATTTTATCATCTTGAGAGGTGTGAGTTTTGAGTGTCCACAGTTTCCATTTCTAAATTTGAGTATGAAAAAATGAATTAGTTTTGGAACATTGTTTCTGTAACAACTTGTGGTGGAATTCAAAATGGATGAGTGAAATAGTCTAAACCTCCTCTGATTGGAGAAAATAAAATTTTACTATTTGTTGGTGAGTGAAAATGATTTTGTTATGTTTTTATATTTGTTGCACATAAGGACATGCACAAGACTAAGTGTGGGGGAGTTGATGTTATTAATATTTTCATGACTTATTATATACTTCTTTTACTGATTTTATATGAAATATGCATAATGTGTGCGAAATATTAATATTTTAATACTAAGTATAATTTTTGAGCATTTTTAGAAGTAGTCCAATTGAGTCAGTTTACTATTTTATTTATAACTCTCACTATACTGATTCAAATAGTGTGGTTCTTGTTTTGTAGGATTCCTAATTCAATATAAAATATTTCATTAGAAGGGATCATGGGCTAATTCTTCCATTTGAAGGCTCATATGGACCACACAAGAGGGCCTACAGAATCCGTGAAGAAACTGGACCAGCCATGAAGATTGAATTACTGGGCTCAATCTAGAAGTTAAAATTCCTTTATTCTCAAAGGTTCGGGGGATAATGTAAGGAGTCTCGGATAAATATTTCAAGGCCCAACTCCAAAAACAAGGGGCCCAACTTATGCTTTGAAGTCCAGCCCACCATTCTGGCCGAGAAATAAAATCAGTACAGTATTCATGACATATATCATGATGTAAGCATCCAATCAATCTGAGATTTTTCAATATGAAATAGAAGATTTAGGCGGCCGACTTTGTTGAAGAAATCATTTAGATTTGAAGGCATCTTTTTATTTAAAAACCCATTCACATTTTGGACTTCAAAAAGTTGGGATTGAAATGGACAGATTAACTTTGTTTAATCAACCGACCACAACTTTGGCTCTTTAAGTTCAATGGCCACCAAATTTTCAGAGTAGACAAAGGATATATTTATCTACAACTTGCAAGAAGATTATATCTCGAGATTCGGCTGTCTAATTTATCAAATTGTTGATGCAAGTGGAGGGGCAGTTTTGGAATGCAAACAACGCACAACATTGGGCTATAAATACATCCCCATCCTCTCCTTGCAAATGGTTGACATTTCAGAAGAGAGAAGCACATATTAGCATGACCAAAGCCTTGCCAAAGGCTTGGGAGGACTTTTCATACTCAAGTTTTTACTTGAGATACCCTTCCTCCTCTCTTTGTTTCATTTCACTTTTGTGCTTTTCTTTATTTGTAATCTCGTAAGTGTTGTTTTTGTAATTCTGTTTTAGTGCAAGTTTCTTCTTCATATTCTGTTTTAATCATCCTCCCTATGTTCTTAAATATTAATTATCTTAAAATATTTGAAATACAGTTTAATCCCCTTCCCTTCTTTTGCTTCCTCATTCTATTGAAATTCTATTTTTAATTCTCATCATTGTTTGTGTGTGTGTGTTCGATGCACAACTCCTTTCTTATCCCTTTCTTTTTTCTTCTATTCTTAATTTATCGTCATAATCATTATAACCAGAGTATTAAACACCCAAATGGATGAGTAAATCTCTAATTGGAGTGAGTCAAAATTTAGGGATATTAAGTGATTGAGAGTATTTTTCGATGAGTATTCGTTAATTTAACATTGTGTATGTTTGACTTAACATGTCATGGATCAATGACATATTTTGTTTAACATGTGGTTTCCATGGATTATTGGAACCATAAATACACTACCATAAACAAGTAATGATAATGATTAGAAACCTAAGTTAAGTTAAGTCTTGGATTAAAGCCTTAACACTTAGAAATTTCAATCAACGTTATCTTGTAAAGTGAGTGTTAATTTAAATGCAATATAAAGCAAAGTTCAAGGATATCACAAACTTAACTCCTTAATAATGAACTCACCCCAATCTTTATTAATTTGTTAAATCAAACATCATCCATAAATTATTTCATAAGCTCTGCAAACAAACCTCCCAATAAAAAAAACAATCAACTAAAAACAATCGACTATTAAAAAAAGTATCATCACCGAGGATTCGACCCGAGTGTTTCTATACACATTAGCAGAGCATCAGATCTTTGACCGGTCGATAGACGACAATCGGCCGTGCGTTTCAGTAGCATATGAGTTGGACCAACGACGGTTTGAAGAACGTTTTGAACAAATCTGTTAGGCTAATCAAGAAGTTTATGATTATATGATGCAGATTCCAAAAGAGAAATGGACATTGGCATATGACGGGGGGAAGAGGTACAGACACATGACGACAAACATTGTGGAGTGCATCAATGGTATCTTCAAAGGGCTTTGCAAGCTACCTATAACCGCCCTAGTTCAGGAGACATTATATCGATGCATGAAGTACTTTGTTGATAGATAAAAACTAGCATCAGACAGAATACAGCATGGGCTAAGATACGAATGACACTTTCAACGAGAGATTGAAAAAAATATTGAAGAAGTTTATGGTTATCACGTCTGCCTTTTTCGACGAGAAGACTCCCGATTTGAAGTTCAAGAGCGTTTAGACCCCATCACAAATCGCATCAGTGAAAAAATGGTGGTATTATTGGAAATAAGGCAATGTCAATGTGGAAACTTTCAGGCCTTATGGTTTCCATGCACACACACCATCATGACATGTGCCTCTGTGAACATATCAAGAGAAGCGTATGTTGATCCAGTGTACCGGATGGATATCATTGCTAACTGTTATGCTGCACCATGGACACCTATTGGGGAGTATCGTTATTTCTCAATGCCCGAAGGCCAGCCGAGAGTGATACCTGACATGAATCAGTTACGTCCTCATGGGAGATCGAAGGCCAGTAGGATGCGTAATGAGATGGACTGACCTCAAGAACAAGGGAAGAGTTTGCGATGCGCGATATTTCATAAAGAAGGTCATAATCGGAAACGATGCCCTAACGTTGTTGGGTCGAGTTCTCAGTCTCATCCAGAATGATGTATTGTCTTCATTGTGACATTCTTATATTGTAAAGTAAATGTTGTTATCTCTTCTTTTTTTCTCGGTCTTCATTGTGACATTCTCATATTAGTTAATGATAAAGCTCCTCCAAAATATGTCTTAACCAAATTCAAGAGTCAATATTTTATATAATAGAACTTATTTCATAAAAACATTCTTGCTTTCAAGAAATAACTTGCTCCGTTTTCCTTAAATAAAAGCTTAAATAATAGAATTTATTTCATAAATCCAAAAGCAGAACACTTAACCCATATTGTAAAGTAAATGTTGTTATCTCTTCTTTTTTTTCTCAGTTTTCTAAACCCCAAAACCCAAAAGCATAACACTTAACCCAGAAACATGTTTCCTAAACCTTAATAAAATTCTTACAAAGATATTTTCATTAATAAAATTCTTTCACAACATAATTTTTCCATCTATTTTTTCTCTTCTTTCCTCTTGTTATCTTTATTCCATTCAGCACCAAAAGAAATGGAGAATTATATTTCTTTTGGTAAAAATAACTTCATAAAACAATGTGAATAAACACGTCATGTCTTTCATTCTACAAGTCATAACATTATGCTAACCATAACGTTATATTTACATTTTACACTTAGGACTCATTTCATTTGTTTATATGCAGATGGATGATACCATACTACTCACTCAGCAGCCTACTCATATTTCGCAGACTGTGTTAGAGGGTCGTCTAGATCGATTGATCAAGGTGCGTCGAGCACACCATTTTCATCACAGGGAGCCTCCACATGCCATTAGACCATACTTGTGCCGTGCTGACTTCTATGACCTTGCCGTATCAGATTTCACATTTGTAGATCATTACATACTTGCTACCCTCGTTGAGAGGTGGAGACCAGAGACACACATTCCACCTGCCTGAGGGAGAGATGACCATCACCCTCGAGGATGTGGCAGTGCTTCTCGGTCTTCCTATTCAGGGGAGACCTGTTATTGGATTCACTCATGCAGCTTGGTCAGACCTTGCTCATCGCTTGTTAGACGTTGATATTTTGTCTGACCGTAGGGCTACAGATGGAGCGTCCATATCTATACCTTAGTTGAAGTCGCAGATTTTACATTTACAGGATGATGATGACGAGCAGACTGTCATGCGTTATGCCCGTGCATATATATTACGACTCATTGGCAGGACCATGTGTACTGATCACTCGGGAATGCACGTGCACATGATGTATCTACTCCCACTAGAGGACTTTGATTGGACTGAGACGTATAGCTGAGGATCAACCTGCTTGGCATACACGTACATAGCATTATGCAGGCTATCCCACAGGGACCACACAGGTCTCGGGGGATGCGTCATCCTTATTTAGATGTGAGCATGAGAGCACATCCCAACATTCTGCCCTGACCTTACTGGTCCGTCGGTCGCGATGGAGGTGCTGCATGGCGCTCCGCGTGGACGATGGTATGATCAATCATTTCTATTGGTTTCTGATTCTACTATGAGTTATTGACTATAATTTCTCTTTATTTGTCACTATCGTTGATGTATTTTATAGGTGGTGTCAGTGACACAATTTTGACGTGGTTTCGAGACAATATTTGGGTGTATATCAGCTACAGTTGGACTGTCTCTTACCTGATCAGGTATGTATATAAAATTTATCACTGTCTAACATATTTAATAATAGAATCAGTTTTGATTTTTAATTAGGTGCTTTTTTGGAAAAATCAATTGTCATTTCAGATTTCATGGCTTCCATACTGGAGTATTACGAACTAGTTTCCAGCATACTGCACTATTGGGCTTATGGATGCTATGACTGTAGTTCCCCTCATTCACTTCCATATTATTGAGTGGCAGCAGCTTGACAGAGTCATGCGCCAGTTTTTCCGTACTCAGTCGATTCCATTAACATCAAGACAAACAGACCGGCTTCATGGGATGAAGTTGACAGGGAGACAGGATGATGACTGATCCCGAGTACATGCCAACTTTATCGACTATTGGCACAGACGTGCAGAGTTTCGTATTCAGGGTGTTCCTACGAATCACTTCTCTCTTTCGGAGCAGGTTGGGTATGCGCCATGGTATAGACTGAAGTCTATATTGTATTTTACCCAATCTGGCATAGAGATGCAGATGATGGTGAGTCAATAAACTTCCATTAGTTTGTTTATTGAACTATTTTTTAATTCAATTTGAATATATTTACAGAGAAGTGACACTGAGCAGCTTGTTTGCATGAGTGATGAAGAGGAGGAGGGGGTCTTTAGCCGGCAGTCGTCCATGCTACAACGTTGGAGGCGATGACATCTTTTCGTGCGCTTTTCCGGAGCATTTTTGCGCGTCCGGCTCGGAGAGAGGAGGTTTCTGCCCCAGAGGAACATCCTGCAGCTGCTGCTGGTGCTGAGGAGCCATGACCATGGCGACGTAGACAGCGTCGTGCTGCACGTGAGGCCTCACCTGTTCCACAGGCAGAGGTCGACCCTTCAGTAGTCCAGGATCAACCGATTCAAGATACGGCTCAGGTGGCATGAGATCCATCTTTCCTGATAGGATATCCGTAGTTCTTTCCATCTTGGGTTCTAGATCCTTCGCAGCCTTGGGATCCATCGCAGCCTTGGATTCCAGATCCATCATCATCTTCGGGTATAGCTCCATCGCAGGCTTGGTTCCTCACTACGATGGAGGCATGTCCTTCTACCACCCTAGTGGGAGAAGGATCCGGAGTTGACAGCTCCTCCCACTAACACACAGATGGAGGATGCATCGATCGAAATTCTAGTGCCCGAGGATCAGCCTTCTCTAGGTCATCATACTCCACTACGCACTCGACGCGGACGTCCTATTTGCAGACCACCATATGAGACGAAATCTCCTCGCCACAAACATAGACATTGATTATACAATTTTGTTTACATGTTTTATGTCTACTGAAATCAAAATACTATTATTATTATTATCTCTTCTTATATGTTTATCTAGTATTTTAGTTTTCATTTATATTTTAGGCACAATTTATATTTGACAGCTTTCAAAGTCGACTACTTGAAACATTTTTAAGTTTCAAGTAGGTGGATTAGAAAGTTTATAAATAATTTTTTACAGAGATTTTTTAAGAAATTATTTTTATTTTGGACTATAAGTTATATGTTTAAGAAATGTTTAAAATTGCATTCATATCAGTTTTATAGTTTATATTATATAGGCCAACAAAGTCACGTAATTGAAACATTTTTAAGTTTCAAGTAGGTGGATTAGAAAGCTTATAAATAAATTTTCACAGATATTTTTTAAGAAATTATTTTTATTTTGGACTATTAGTTATATGTTTAATCAATGTTTAAAATTTCATTTATATCGGTCTTATAATTTATATTATATAGGCCAGTAAAGTCACGTACTTGAAACATTTTTAAGTTTCAAGTAGGTGGACTAGAAAACTTATATATAATTTTTCACAGAGATTTTTTAAGAAATTATTTTTATTTTGGACTATTAGTTATATGTTTAAGTACTGTTTAAAATTTCATTCATATTGGTCGTACAGTTTATATTATATAGGCCAACAAATTCACGTACTTGAATAAAAAACAAATTATGTTGAAACTTTAAGTTATATATACACATATATATATATAAGCATAAAAACATAACAATAAAACATTAAAATTTTAAATATATAAAAAACATAATTAAAATAGAAAAAAATTAATGTCTTAGGGTGAAGGCGGCATCTGCGATGCCGCCTTAGAGCGGTTTTTTTAATTTTTTTTAACCTAGGATGTTTTTTTTTCAGAAAGAGTAAAAAAAAAACTCCATAGGTGGACACACAATTCAATTCCTTTGGTTTTATAAGTATCATAACATACGATTGGGGATATCGTATTGACGATGACATCGATCTGTGTTTCAAAAAGAGCATCTTACCACCCTTATGATATAAGCGATATGATAAGATACAAAACCCATGCATTGAGGAATGATGTTGTAACCAATCATTATATATTGTAAGATTACAATATAATGTATATCATCAGATATGATATCATGAAAATTTTAATATTTCCAAACTTCATTTCAGAATTGAATTATATGGTTTATAAATTGTTTATAAATCATAAAAAAGGAATTTTGGGACATTTATCTAATTTATAAATTGTTTATAAATTGGTTAATTATAAAATGTTTATGATTAATTAATTAAATGATTATGAAACATTTATTAATTAAATATCCATAATATTAAATTTTAATATTAAAATACCTCATGAAATTTATATGACATGACTTATAATTTAGATATAAAATGTTTATATGGAAATTATAAGGGTAATTTATAGTGTATAAATTATAAAGAAGGCGAAATATAAGATTATATTTAATATTGTGAATTGTTCATTATAATTAATTTGAATTGTTCAAATTAACAAGTCTTATTTTGAGAAATTATTTAAACTATATCAAAAGGAATTTTGATAATTGATATGATTAAGGGTTAAATAATATCAAATATATGGTATTTAGATTATGTAAATTTTTTACATAATAGAATTAGAATATAAAATGTTTATATTTTATTTAACATTATATATTTAAGTAAAATGCTATATAAAGGATAATATGAAGTTCATATTGGGAATAAATATAAAGTGTTTACATTTATTTAATTATGGAATGTTCGTCCATAATGCAATACTTAATTATAAAGTTAATAATTGTTTGATTTATGAATTGTTTATAAATAGTGTATCTCATGTTTGAATAATGAATTGTTCATTTATTTAGTTTATTCCCTGTTTATTCATGAATATAATTGTTATATTATGAATATGTGTATGCTTTAGTTTAAAGAGATATAAAACTCCTATAAATTGTCATACATGCATATAAGGAATTACATGGTAGATTTGATAGTTGATTTAGTTTTCTTCTGCCTTAACTTTGGTTTATATTAGGTGAGACTGCTCACTAACCTGGAGGCTTATGACTTATTTATAAAAGTGGGGGTTCACTATCTGCTACTCAAAGCTTACTCTTGTGGGAATTGTTGATTTCATATGGTTCTAAGCCTTCACATGAGAGTTTTATGTACCTTATGTGTGAGATGCATTTGGATACGTATAAATATAGTTGCCCTTTTAATTTGGGTTAGTAACACAAATTATGAGTTATGTAAAGAGTTACATATCAATATAGTTTGAACATATTAGTTTGGTCGAAGGAATAAAATTCCAAACTAAATTTTTAGAAGCATGGGTGTCCCTTGATTTTCTTGTGTAAGACAAATAAGTAATGAGTGATCCAATTAGGATTAGGTGCGTGTTTTGCTGTTTGCTTTGGGTTACATTTTGCTGGGAGAACCTAATAGGATTAGGTTACTTGAGTAATATTGAGTGAATCCATATGATGGATTATGATAAATAGTTATCCACTCAACCATCAAAGAGTCGTATATGATATGATTGACATGATTGTCTACCTAAATAGCTAAGTGATGGGAGAAATGCTAAAGCTTAGTGAAATATGGATCTTGGCCCACTAATTAGTACGATGATTTGGAATAACATTTAATAAAATTCTTTATTAAGTGAATGTAAAACATGATACCCATTTGATAAAAGCTTCTGTTGTATATATAATGACATCATCATCATCATCATCATCATCCTCGTCATCATCATCATCATCATCATCATGATCATCATTGAGCTTAACTTTGAGATCTGTTTTGGAGAAGGGAAAACTTAATGGAAGTAATTTTCTGGACTAGTACCAAAACTTAATAGTTTTTAAGCAAGAAGGAAAGTTCTATGTGTTGGAGAAACCTTGTCCTGAGAAACCAATTAGTGAATCCATTCAAAAAACAGATTGATACTTATGATAAACTTATAAATGATTCACTGTAAGTCTCTACTATCATGCTTATGACCATGGAACCCAAGTTGCAAATGCAGCATGAGAATATGGATGCATACAAGATGATATAAACCTAAAAATACTCTATTAGGAACAAGAAAGGCATGAGAGGTATCAAAGGCTCTCTTTCAGTGAAATATGGTAGAAGGTACATTAGTCTCTACTCATGTACTCAATATGATTGGGTACATCAATAACTTGGAGAGATTGATGTCACGTCTTAAGCTTGATCTAGATATAAACTTCATTCTATAGTCACTGCTAGAAAGGTTTTAATAGTTCATTGTGAATTATAATATGAACGAGTTCAACAAAATTTTACTCGATCTCCTCAATATGTTGAGGATAACTGAGCAGGACATGGGAGGTCTGGGCTGAAGTGTCATGATGATGGTATAGAAAGAAAAAGGTAAAAATTTTGGCTAAAAGGAAAATAAGAGGCCGCAGAGAGTCCACACCAATATCTAAACCAATGAAAAGGAAGGCCTTTGCTTTCATTATGACAAAACTAGCCATTAGATAAGTGAAATGCCCCAAGAATAGATGCGCCACTAAGGAGGCGGGGGGGGGGGGAGTCGGTGACAGTTGTCTTTTACAATTTATTCTAATGAGAAATAAACTGTTGTTGCCGATTAAGACTCGATATACTCAATATAATAACCCAACCTTACCCGTATGAAATGAGAAAGTAAACAAGACTAGGCACACTTTTTTTTACAAGGTTCAGACCCAATGTGGGTTTCTAATCCTTACCGTGTTTGACTCCCTCAAAGCCACAAATTCTCCACTAAATTTTTATGATCAAATACAAGTGGATAGGCCAGGTATCATCCTGTAAACTTGTTCATTAGCATCCCACTGGGATTTACACAACATCCCACTAGTTACACAATGAACAAAACAAGACGATAAAGACTTCTTGAAAATATGGTTGCTTTAGCAACTGTTGATGATCTTCCCATCGAGCCTTTAATTTATATAAAACAGTACGTTCACTTAGTGCAATATTAGATGATGATCCACTATTCGAAACTTAGACTCAAATTAGATACTCCTGAATAATCGAGCTCTAACATACGATCATAATTATTTTAGAACTCCGGTCTTTTGACTGTCTTCATTTTCTCTCATTTTTTTAATGCTCCGCATCTTTACAACAACAACACACACCCTCTCTTTCTTCGATAGCTCCTCATATACTACATTTTTAAAATTCCCAGAATTAAATTAATATTGGAGAAGTCAATTCTAGCTCATCATTCCCATGATTTCTTCCAACTGAATCGTTCAAAAATATCCTCCTTTATTTCCTCATTTGGTTGAGCTCAAGTTCACGTCCCACGATCTTAGAATATTTTTCTCTTTCATTAACTATCTGTCTAGAACAAAATCCCACTTATATCCTTATTCTTTCCTGATAAATTCCCAATGAGTAATTCACAAATAAATGATTTTTGTGAATTCTAGGAATTCCCATCATCTCCCTCCCACTCTTTCAGCTTGAACTCATCTCCTTCCAGCTTACGACATGAAGAGATGTTCTACAATGCAAGGCATATGAACTCAACAACTTGAACTTCCATACTCAAAAACTTTTCTTAAATCACTACATAATCAAATTCAAGTGATTATTTGAACTCCAGATCAACTTAGCATCATCACATACATTCCATATTTAATATCTAGAGATTCTTCAAGAAAACCTCAGATTTGATACAATCCTCAATTTTCAGATGAACAACACTGGAAACTTCAAACAAATATGTACAACATCACAATTTTTGAAATCTCACATGAATCATCTTGAATCACATTTCATATGTGATGTTATAATCATTGAAGATCAAATTTAACATCATTAGATTAAATTTCATCATAATATTAAAATTTTGGAAACTTGAATTTTCATTCTACCGAGGCCTCAAAAATCTTCTGAGCGGTTTATCTTACGAGTAGATAATTCTCTTACGAGTTCAATGTTTTTCAAAAATGTGAAAAACTTGTTTTACTTTTACATTGGACCCATATGATGATTTATTTTATGGGTGAGTCTCATATGATGATTTTACATATGCGTTGCCCTCGCATGATGATTTCCTTTTCCATTTTTCATTCATGTAGTTGAATTCACTTTTGCTGGTCATAACATTGTATGTGGTCTATAAAAAAAATTAGCTTACACACTTGTAAATTTACTTTCACGCTGGCCTGCATAACTCAATTTAATCAGCTGATTCTCAAACCAGTTCCAGACTCATGTAGGTAAGAAGCCTTTTCCATTTTCCCAAAAACCAGTTCCAAAAACTATAAATCTAGATTAATCTAGCAAAGCTCAAAATATTTGGAAACTCCTCTCAAAACACCACTAAACAACTTGTAAACATCTCAAAAAATTTAGTTTTATCTTGTCAACCTCAAATACCTCTTTCAATCTCTTCCAGTATGTTGAAAACAAATGAAAACCAATAACGAATTCATCAACAATTCTAAGGGTATTTCAATCCCCCCTTTTGGATTTGTTGGAAACTTCAATTAAATTTGTAAAAAAACTTAGATTTGTCTCAGATATGTTCCATAAATCATCAAATCACAACCTTTCTCTTATGAGAAGATTCTCGCACCTTCACAACCTGATAAGGTTATGTTTTTGAGAGAATTCCATCCCTCAATGACAAGCAATTGTGGCCAAGTGATTTAAATGAACTCCTACTCAATTCATACATCCAATCTCACTTTCAAAAAACTCTCACATTCATCCTTATCCCCAACATCAGATGAAAAGGTAGTGATCACTCCTTTACCAAGAATTCTCTACACTTTTAATAAAGAGTTATGCCACTATTTATCCCCCTTTGTCGACATAATCCAAAACACAATGAGATTTTTTTCATGAATCCTCAAGTAAGAGGGGAAGGCTAAACATGAAGTTTCATCCTAAGATCTTTAAATATCTCTCTTGGAATTCCCTTTGTAAAAATGTGTGCAATATGATTCTTGGTGAAAATATAATCAAGCTTTATATTAACACTTGCCACTCTTTCTTTGATAAAATGGTACCTGATGTCAATATGTTTGGATCTGGAGTATTGTACAAGGCTCTTTGAGAGATCCATGACACTCATATTGTCACAAACAATCTGTAATGGTTTCTCAACAATCACTTTTAAATTATCCAACTGCACTTGCATGCACTGCATTTGTGTGCAGGCATGTGCATTTGTGATGCACTTGGAATCAACTATAATAAGAGCCATTGACTGCTGCATCTTGCTGTGCCAGCTCACACAACTCTCACTAAGGAAGAATGTAACAACCCAAACTCTAGTAATCCAGAGTCTGTGTCTATTTTATTAAATTGACATAAGATATAAGGGATCACATCACTAAGGATCGATCAATTTTGTAGTCTTGAATAATCTAATACATACATGATTCCCATTTTACGTTGGAAATAAAATATAAAACATAGTAGTAGTAAATATTCTGCATCCTTGAAACTCATTCATAGATTCCTTCTTCATATCTCAGAGAAAGGAAAAAAAATAAAGATGCACTCAAACGCTCAGTAAGGGTTGCATATAGTGGAAGCTGCCATGAGTAAATAAGGCATAATCAATATGGAAAGTTAAATAACTGAAAACATATTTCATTTAATCAAAAACTTGAGCATGAAATTCATCCATGGATAATATCAATGTAATAATTTCATGGATAATAAAAACTGAATTCTCAATGAAGGAAATGCATAATGTCGAACATCATGATCAAGGCCTTATGCTAATATATTTTCAAATATGGGTAAGTATACACTAAAAACCCATTTAATAAGGCTAGTCTATTGGTTTGTCTAATGAGACCTGTCGATGTATCGAGGGGATATCTATAACCGGACCCACCCATAACTGCATGTCCAATGTATTCCTCATATATTTAATGATCAATTTAATTCATAAACAACATTCCTTATTAATAAATATCTATATTGAGTAAAGAATATGAAATATTAATATTTCCCTAGTCAATCAAATAACTTTCATAGTAAAACACCATATGTAGAAATGGTATATGATAGGCAATAAGCATATCAATGATATAAAGATCATGGATATGAAAGATAAATGTAATTTAAGATGAAATATGATCACAATAAAGTGAATGTTTGAATAAAAAGTTAATGACCATAATATGGTCATCAATTCATAAGAAAAATTGATTTTATAGTAAAATCAAGTCTTCATAAGAATAGAAGAAAACAAAAGTGAAACATTTAAAATAAATTTTCATTCAATAATTTTCTTTCTAAAACCACTGAATACTTATAGAAGAATCTAAATAGCGTAAAATGATTATGGTGGCGGGAAAATCTGTTAACACCGTATGAATTAAAAAGAAACATTCTTTTTGACTTTTTATAAAGAAATTAGAAATGACCCTTTTGGAAAATATTATAAAGATTCCTTTAAAAACTTGTAAAAAATCAAGGATAACATAAAATGACAGTAATAAATCATTTGAGTAAATATAAAAGACTTTTGTAAAATAATTTTGAAAAATATGGATATGGAAGAAAAATATTCCCGATCAAGTGAAGAAATATGATTGATTTTTCTTTTAAACGTTTCTTTTCTTAATTCAAGTGTCAAAGAGAGGAAAAGTTGGAAGAAAACATGAAAAATAATTAAATATATAGAGGTTAAGAAAATAAATGGAGTTTATAAAGGATATATTATAAGATTCCTTCAATGAAAATATAAGCAATCTCAAAAAATGAGATTGTAAAATAAGTTCTTACCTCTGGTAAATTTTAAATTATAACCCCTTGAAAGAGTAAATTTGAATTTAGATTTTAATAATCATTAATAAATAGAGATTCATGTTATATACATCAAAGTGGGATTATATACATCACATAAAAGAAAATAAGAGTATAATACCAAATATGTCTTAATGGAGTGAAAATTGAGATGAAATCCCTTACCTCACACTTCCACTTATTTGAACATGATTTAACCTCTTGTATAATAAATTTAGATTTATTATAATCACACAAAAGAACCATATACGTATCTATAATATCATATATGATCCACTTATAACATCTTATCACCTGTTTGTTAACAATATTTTATTATTATCATTGTTTCAGGTGTTAACTGCTTTATTTTTCATGTATGTTTTGATTCAGCAGTTTTGGTCCTCATGTCTTGATCATGGTTCTATTATCTCTGGAATTTTAATAATGATATAAAAATCATAAATATTCATTATATATATATATATATATATATTTAGAATCATCAATGAAAAGAGAACATGAAAAATGAATCACATTGCTTCGTGAAGGTGGTAATCTACACGCACGCACGAGTGATATTATCATTTTTTAATTGGTAGAAGGGTAAGGAAGTAGATGATATATTAAATTTCTAGAATCATAATTATTTCATAAGTATCATATATATTCATTAGTTCCATCATTATGACTATCCATGTGAGGTGACGATGAAAAAAAATTACATCAGTTCGTGAGGCGGTAGTCCGCCGTACACATGCACGATGGTTTTGTTTTCTATTTGATGGAGAATGACATTGATAAATATTATTAAATAAACATAATATAATCTTAGTATATGGGAGATACTGGTGTTATTATATGAAAATGGTTAGGGCATAATTGAAGGTGGTAAAAGAAGAAGAAAAATGAAAGTGTTCGGTTAAGATGATTACATCTTCTTTGAAAGAGCTCCTTCAAATATCCTCTTAAGGACCTTAGAGTTAGTCTTTTGGGAAGACCAGAACCTCTATAACATGGATAAGGATGTTGGAGAGATATTTTGGCAGAGTTTTTCCAAGATAAATGACTCCAAATGTGTGACGAATTGAGAGGAGGAAGTTCCCTTTTATAAGTGAGGCGAGTGATACAATTGTAATTTTTTGAAATTTTAAAAATATTATTAAGTCACTTTCTTGGAAAAATGGCTCCAAATTGAGTCTATTTCAAAGGTGAGATAATATAGGGTAGAAATAAATTCAACCAATAGGATTTAAAAAAGCTCAAGTCATTTAAACCCTTATCTTTTTAGATTAACACCCCTAGTAAACCCATTTAACCTTAACCACAACAACCATTTTTTCCATTTTTACTATTCATAATGATGAAAAATGAAAGTGATCTCATTAAAAAATTTGGAAATTATGATTCCAAATATGGAAACCATTTTATCAAATTCCATTCCTATAATTGGAATAAATTAATTTTAAAATAAACCAATAAAATGCGATGAAAACATTTTTTCATGAAAATGCGTTTTCAAGCATAAGACAATCTTACATTAACTCTATAACTAGTATTCATCATTATATGAATTTAAAGTTATATAATTAGATATATAATCTATAAATTTCATTTAAATCATTCATCATTATGGATTATTTTAATTAATTAAAATGGAAATCATTGTGCACTTAAAAACAGATTTTTGAAAAATATATATTTTTACCTCCAAATGATCTTGTTGTTTTTTATATAAAATTTATAATCAATTTATGATTAATTATATATATTATTATAAATAAAACAAGTATTAGTTAATTAATACATTAACAATTTTTCATAAAAGCTTATTTCTAAGGGAACATTTCAAAAATTCATTCTAGACTTATTTTGACATAGTAAGTTCAAAATTGACATTCATCCTATAAAATTAGAATTTTTGTGACATGAAATATTAAAATGTGAATTGTAATATAGTTTCATGAAAATAAAATATTCACTCACTATAATTAAATCTCAGGTGTTAAATTCTTCCCTCCTTTAAAAACTTCGTCCTTGAAATTTTCATGGATATTAATTTATAAAAAAATGAGGGTGGTTATTATTCATAACATCACCAAATTCCCATGTTGTTTCCTTTATTTATGATTTTTTAAATCACTTTTACTAGTCAAGCAATCCAATTTCTCAAAACTCATTCTTCAGTGTTAAGAATCTTGATAGGCTCTTCATAGTAAGATAGACCAGGTTCCAATTCTATTTTTTTCATAGGTGAGCACATGCGTTGGGTCTAACATATACTTCCTTAACAATGAGATATGAAACACATCATGTACTTTAGAGAGGCTCGGTGGCATTACCAAATAGTAATACACATGTCCAATTCTTTCCAAAATTTCAAAATGTACAATGTAACTGGGGATTATTTTTCCTTTTTAATCGAACCATATAACACCTTTCCACATATATAATTTTAAGAAAATGCGATATCCCAATTAAAATTCAAAATATTTCATTCAATCACCAACATATCTCTTTTGCCTACTTTGAGATACTTTAATATGGGTCTGAATAGTCTTTACCTTCATCATTGTCTCCTCAACAATTTCTAGGTCTACAAGATTCCTTTCACCGAATTCGTCCCAACAAGTTGGAGTATGACATCTCTTGCCATATAATGTTTAATATGATGCCATTTAATACCTGAATGAAAGCTATTTTTATAGAAAAACTCCACTAAAGGTAAATACCGATCCCACATACCTTGAAAGTCAAGTGAGAAAAACCTAAACACGTCTTCTAATGTTTGACTAATCCTTTCAGACAGTCAATCAGTTTGAGGATGATAGATGATGCTCGAATAAAGTTTGATATCAAGAGCCTTGTGAAGTTTTTCCATAATTTAGATGTAAATACCAGATCATGATCATACACAGTTGAAATAGGCGCACCATAAAGTCTTACAACTTCATTAATATAGAACTGTGTGAGGTTCTTAATAGGTAAACCTTTTCTTTTAGCGAGGAAATGTGAAAATTTGGTAAGGTAATCAATAATAACCCATATTGAATCATTCTTTCTGGGAGTATTTGAAAAACCAATGACCAAGTATATAGTAATTCCATCCTATTTCCACACAAGAATAAATAGAGGTTTCATGACTCCTCTTGGATGTTTCCTCTTAGCCTTCACCTATTGACAAACCAAGAATTTTGATACTTAATCATTAATTTCCCACTTTATATTATCCAACCAAAAATGTTTCTTAAAATCCCTATACATATTGGTATTACCAGGGTGTATAGAGACATTTGAGCCATGATAATCATCTAATAATTCCTTTTCCAACTTAGGCATAAATGAAACACATAGGCTCTATCCAAATTCCAGAACACCATCTTTATAAACGAAGTCTTCCAATTTCTCATTATTCATGAATTTAATTTTCTTTTTAAAATTCTCATCATCAGGATAAGAACTTTTTATCTTTCCAATAAATATGGTTTGGAAATCATTTGAAAAAGGTATGATGTTTCCCCTTATCTAATAATTTTTATATCCATATTTACAAAATCTATGAACATAAGATCCCTGTTAATCCTCATTTTGGTCAAGACTTCATGATCTTTCCTGTTCAATGCCCCGATTACCTTATTATCCTTCCTCAAGTGGTAGTGTATTGAGAAATTCTAATCATTGAGCATCTCAAGCCATTTCCTTTGCCTCACACTAATCTCTTTCTATGAAAATATGTATTTTAGACTCTTATGATTTGTGCATATCTCACATCTTTATCTATAGAGATAACATATTTATATCTTTAAAGAAAAGATTACGGTTGCCAACTCAAGATAATGGATTTGATAGTTCTGTTCATGAGTCTTTAACTACAATGATTCATAGATAATAACTTTATCATTCTGCATAAGGATATACCCAAGTCCCTTCTTCGATGCATCACTATATATCACGAATCCATCCTTTCCTGATGGTAAAGTCAATATCGGAGCATTAACCAATCACCTCTTCAATTATTCAAAACATTTTCACATTATTTTTTCCATATAAACTTAACCCCTTTACGTGTAAGCTTGGTTAATGGGTTAGCCAATCATATAAAATTTAAAAAAATTGTCAAATAATAACCTGCCAATCCAAGGAAACAACATACCTCATTTATGTTTGTTGGCATGGGCCATTCTTTGACTGCCTTTGTCTTCAAAGGATCAACTGAGATTCTATCATTAGAGATAATATGACCTAGAAAAGAAACTTTCTGAAGCTAGAATTCACACTTTCTAAATTTCTCATATAACCCTTTTCCTTTAAGAGTCTCAAGAATGATTCACAATTGATTTTCACGGTCCTCATAGCTTTTAGAGTACATGGAGATATCATCAATAAATAACACAAAAAAATTATCAATATATTTCTTGAATAATCTGTTCATCCGATCCATAAAAATAGAAGGTCTATTGGTCAATCCAAATGACATTACTATAAACTCATAAAATCTATACCTCATACGAAACATTGTCTTTAGAATATCTTCCTTCTTTACTCACAATTGATGATATCCAGAACAAAGATCAATTTTTGAAAAATATTGAGCTCCTTGAAGTTGATTAAACAGGTCATCAAAATGAGGCACATGCTACTTTTTATTTATAGTAATAACATTGATTTCCCTATAATCAATACATAGCTTCATAGAACCATCTTTATTCTTAACAAAAAGAAAAAGGGCTCCCCAAGATGAAACACTAGGGTTTATAAATCCCTTATTACACAATTCTTGTAGTTGTTTTTTCAACTCCACTAATTCTACAGTGGCCATTCTATAGGGAGTCTTTGATATAGGCCTCACATTACGGATTAAATCAATGGAAAACTCAACTTCATACTCTGGTGGATGTTTAAGTAATTCTTCAATAAGAACATCAATATATTCCTGTATAATAGGAACATACTTAATTTAAAGATTATCTTTCCCATCTATAGACTACATATGGTATTCTTCCCCAAGAATCTCATTTAGAAGAGTTACTAGAGGTGGATCTTGACATGCCCCAGATGAGGAAGTATCTATTGTTTCGGAATGGCTATGATGAAGATAAAGACACAAGAGGGGGGGGGGGTGAATTGTTTTTTTCAAAAACTTTGATAGATTCAGAACAACTCTCTTGTTATGCAACAAACCTTTCATTCTCTCTTAAATATGAGTGATCAGCGTAAATAAATAAGGAAAAGAACACATTAATGCATAGTGGTTCGGGGCACAAAGATCTCCTAGTCCACTCCACCAATGATCTACTTCACAAGTTTTGTGATTTTTACTAATAGGTCCTCTTATCCAAATACCTTTTAACAACTGAGTGCAGGTAGTTGAAACCTTACAAGGATTTTACAGGGCCTTATGGTTCCTTTATAGGGAATAAAAAATCCACAGCTTAGTACAAGAACCTAACACTTCACCAAAAAAAGATTGAATCAGAGCAGTCGAAACTCCAAAAAATCAATATAGATTGATTTTATTGAGAACATGGGTTTTGCTTCACAGTTATAGCAACAACTGACATATGTATTCAAATCTTCAATAATGAACAACAACAAATAAATCTTCAACATTGCACCGTCTTTCTTCAAATAGTGATAGATAAAACAACATACAGATGTGAAAACATGTATGTCTCCAAAGTGTAACTTTGAAGGCAACAACACACTTGTTTTTTTTTCAAACATAGTTCTTTCTTTTCTATGTATATATGTGTTGTGTGTCTCATCTCTTTTTTCCGATGAAGATTGTCTCAATATTTATACTGTAGGTCAAACAACTCCAGGTCAAACCAGCTCCAAAAATATTGAACAATAAATTTGAATATTTAAATTCAAAATCATTTAAGAGATTCGTAACTTCCTATAAGAATAGAAATGATTTATTCAATTGAATGTGAGCCTTTGAATCATTCATAAAATATCTTTGAATAAATATTTACTTCTGGAGAAATAGTTATAGAAATCATGGATAATATCTTGAATTTAAAACTCTGTTGTTGAATAGTCAAATGTAGGGTTCCTCTATGTAATGAAAAAAATACAAACATAGGGTTGACAACATATGTTTTTTTCACAAACATAGATAACATATGATATTTCACAAATGTAGGGTTGATAAACAACACTCTCCATTTCTCAAACTTAGGGTTTCTTCCAAATGTAGGGTATATGATCAGTATGATTTCTTCCAAATGTAGGGTTTCCAAAACTTACATTACACTTACAAACATAGGGTATGAACAATGTTTCTAGAATAACACATCCAGAACAATTCAACAAATATTTCTCATGGATTAATGAATTGAATATATTTCCAGAATAAATATTCTATTGAATATTATCTTCCTGAAATTCACTTAAGAGAAACTTCTTTAGTAACATAAATGTTGGTGTTTGTGAGCATAAAAAGAAAAAAGAAATTAATGAAATTGTTGAATCAACACATGCTCAACAATATCCCTTTTTTTGATTACCATAAAACCCATAACTAAATTTGTATATTTAATAATTAAAACAATTTTTAGAAGAATAAATTTCTATAACCATAAACATATTCCCCCTTATTATTTATCCAACATTTCTCATAAAGTTTTCTGATAAATTTCTACACATATCTTCCCTATGATAAAAAAATAAATTTCTCCATATATAAACTTCCCCCCTTTTTGTGACATCAAAAAGAAAAGTGTAAAAAGTAGCAATATAAACTCCCCCTATATTCATGCTTAAAAAAAAACCAAGGAGCATATAAACTATTTTTTAAAGAATAAAATGGATTTGAAACGAACATTTTAAACAACTTAGATACCTCTTAGATATAAAAAGAAATTTGAATACTTGATAATAACTCCCCCTAAGTCATATCATATAAGATATTCAAGGTTTTTTTTGAACATGTCATATTTGAACAAAACTATTTATTACTTAGACTAACTTACCACATGTAATAAGATAATAAAATATTAAGTACCTGCTTACGTATAATAACTAATAAAAGTATAAAACTTTAAAGGGAAATTACGAAACAAATTATAGCACATATTTAAAAAAAATATTAAAAATAGGATATATATAAAGATCCAACTAAGAACATTTTTAGCTTATCAAGATCCAATTTAGTGGTAGTTTCTCTTCTGAGTAACTGCATCTAACTTAGCATTTCTACTTTAAATGATTCAAAGTCTTCTTTTGAAATCTAAATTGCCTTCACATCCTGGTATTCCCTTTTTAGTTATTCATATGACTTTCTAGACATATTCATATCATCTTGTAACTTCACATTTTCTTCATTCAAGGTATTTATTTTGAACAAAAGATTTTTAGAAGATATTTCATACGAAGAGACTTCCAGTTCTTCATAACCTTGAGTTTCCTTATTTCTTTGAGAATATTTTCTAAATGAATCTTTAACATATGAAACTGACTATTATTTTATCAAATTAGAAGGATTTACTTTTGTTCTTTTGTGAGAAAGACTTTCTTCTAAACTTGAAGTTCTTGATCGCTTCATCTTGCCGTGTCTAGTTTTCAGAAGTATTTGAAAAATTCATTTCAAAGAAGAAAGAAATAAAAATGTTTTAAGAAGAAGAATCTTCTAGGGTTTTAAAAAGAAAACATTACATTTTGTTCTAACACATTACAGATGACACTTGGCATTCTTGATTTGAAAAAAAAACAGAATAATCATTAAATATTTTAATTTTTGAAAATACATTTATAAAAGTAACCCTAAAAAACATCACACAATCGAATAAATAAGACTTTAAACAAAGAATGTAGTTTTATGAACTTATTTGAATATTTTAACAAAATAAGTAAGAACAACTATCTCTCCCTATATGAAACAATTAATGTAATAAAAACATATATGAAATAGTAATAAAACAATTTTTGGATTATTAATTCCATCTTTAAAGATTTTTTTAATAACTAATTACTTTAGAGTTGATCACTCCTTTGTTAAGATAGAGATTTTCATATATTAAATAGACAACTAATTCATGTTTTAATGATGTAGATCAATGGTATATTCCTAAAAAATATCAAATACAAGTGCCTTTTGGTACCCATATTCTCTTGGGTCCACCAATGTTAGCAATTAAATTTTTAGGTAACCAAACTTGTTTATTTTGAGCAGATATTACACTATTTAAGTTAAACAATTATTTTGAATAATAAAAATTTTTAACACCAGAAATTTGTGATTTTCTAAAGAAACAGTAATTTTTATAATTTCCATTAATACCACAATAAAAACATTTAACATTTGACATTATTTTTCTATTTAAACCAAGAACAAAATTATTCCTATACAATTTTGGTCTTTCAACATTACTTTATATTCCAAGTTTTCCTTTCTGAATTTTATTCTTACAAAGGATTTGATTTAAATATTTTTCTCCTTTTATTAGTATACTATAATGTTTTTTTAAAGTATAAACTTCAACTAATAATTCTTTAATCTTAGTTTTATATATACCACAAGAATTTTTAGATGAATCAGATTTTAAATCTGTAATCTATTTTGAAAAACTTTCTTTATCTAATAAAACAACATCATAATATTTTCTAAAATTTATATGATATTTATTTAAGGATTCATATTTATCTTGTAGCATAAATAAATACCTATTTAATTCATCATAATAAAGTTTTTTACAATTAGAGTTTTGAGAGTAAGAAGATTACACCTCATCAGTATGATTCATAAGACATACCATTTGTTTTTTATGCTTAGTCACATAGTCTGTAGAAGATTCATCATGTGAACCAGAATAATCACTCTAAGTAGACTTTAATAATTTTATTAATTTTTCTCTTATAATCAACTTACCTTTTAGATTTAATCAAAGGACAATTATCCTTTGTATGACCTTTTTCTTTATATCTGTATCATCTATTTTCTCCAGTCCCTTTCTTTTTCTTGTTGTATTGTTTTTTGAAATTTTTAACAAGATTTGATAAATATTTATCTAATTCTGGATGAATTTAATGAGATAATTCATCCATAATAGTTTTTAGGGAACCTTATTTATGTTTGATATGAAATTCACCTTCAGCCTGCATCTCAACTTCATATGTCATTTAAGTTCCAATCAATTCTTTCACAACTAATTTTTTTACTAGTTCATATTGACGTATAGCTGTAGATATTCCATTCCACCTAGAGGGTAGTACTCTGATTAATTTTAGCGCTTGATCTGATTATGAAATTGGATCTCCCAAAGTAGAAACATTATTGATTTTTTTATCAATCTCCCATTCATTTGAGTGATAGTTTAATATTAATGTATTTTGAAAGTATCAAACTTTAACTTTACATTAGTGTACCTTAATTGGATGATATTTCTAGTCCCTTCATAGGAAACAAAAATTGTCTGCCACATCTCATATGCAATAACATATTGAGAAAATCGATTAAACTCATCAGTTCCTAAACCATAGACAATAGCATTCATTTCTTTTGAATTGAGATCATATTCTTTTTCTTGATCATCATCCCATTTTTTCAAATATTCCTTTGGAATTTCATATGGCCTAACAACCTTTAAATAAACTCTTTTCCCATGATTTTTCAAATAAATAATCATACGATCTTTCCAACATCCATACTTATCACCATTAAATTAAGGATCATGGATCATCGACATACCTTCTTTGAGATCAGCTGTTTTGAGATTTGTCTTCATCTGAATCTTTAACTCAAGCTTGTTAGAGCTCTTGATATAGCACTTCTTCTAATATTGCTTGTAGGTATCGAGTATAACAAAAAATTCCAACTCTTTGATACTTTGATACTAATTGTTGTAATCATTTTTTTAAGAATTTTCAATAAGATAATATGCCAATATATCCCAACCTTTGATACCACTTATTGTGTTGGAATGACTATGAAGAAGATAAATACACAATAGGGAGGGGGGGGGGGTGAATTTTTTTTTTCAAAAACTTTGACAGATTCAAAATATCTATTTTGTTATGTAGCAACTATTTCATTCTCTCTTAAAGAAGAGTGAGAAGAAAAAATAAATAAGGAAAAGAACACAGTGATGTATAGTGGTTTAGGGCACAAAGATCCCCTAGTCCACTCCACCAATGCTCTACTCCATGAGATTGTTGATTTTCACTAATAGGTCCTCTTATTTGGAGACCTCTTAACAACTGAGTGCAGGTAGTTGACACCTTACACGGATTTTATAGGGACTTATGGTTCTTTTATAGGGAACTGAAAATCCAAATCTTAGTACAAGAAGATGACACTTCACTAAAACCATGATTGAGTCTGAGCAGTCGAAACTCCAATAAATCAATAGACATTGATTTGAATGAGAACACATGTTTTGATTCACAGTTGCAGCAACAACTAGCAGATGTATTCAGATCTTCAATAATGTACAACAACAAATAAATCTTCAACATTGCACAATATTTCTTCAAACAATTATAGAGAAAACACCAAACATATGTGAAAACATGTATGTCTCCAAAGTATATCTCTGATAAATTCCTTTTTTATCTTACATAGGAAGATATAAAAATAAGTTACAACAACATCAACAACAGTGAGTTGATTGGATAGATCAAAACATGTTTGTCTCCAAAGTGTAGATTTTAAGGCAATGAAACAATTTTTTTTCAAACAAAATTCTTTCTTTTCTATGTATATATTTGTTTAGTATCTCATATCACTTTTTTTGATTAATATTGTCTCAATATTTTCACTATAGGTCGAACAGATCTAGGTAAAACCAGCTCCAAAAATATTGTACAATAAATTTAAATATTTAAATTCAAAATCATTCAAGAGAGTCGTAACTTCCCATAAGAATAGAAATGATTTATTCCATTGAATGTGATCCTTGAATCGGTCATAAAATAGCTTTGAATCGATATTTAATTCTGGTGAAACCATTGTAGAAATCATGGATAATATCTTGAATTTAAAACTCCATCGTTGAATAGTCAAATGTAGGGTTTCTATATGTAATGACAAAATCCAAATGTAGGGTTGAAAATGTATAGTTGTTCACAAACATAAGGTTGATAATGTATGATAGTTCATAAACGTAGGGTTAATAAACAACACTCTCTATTTCTCAAACGTAGGGTTTCTTCCAAACATAGGGTATATGATTAGCATGATTTCTTCCAAACATAGGGATATAAACCTTACATTACGCTTACAAACATAGGGTATGGGCACTGTTTTCAGAATAACCATCCAAAATACTTCAAAAAATATTTCCCATGGATCAATGACTTGAATATATTTCTAGAATAAATATTCTACCAAATATTATATTCCTAAAATTCACTTAAGAGATACATAATTAGTAACATAAATGTGGGTGTTTGTGAGCATCAAAACCAAAAAAAAAATTAATGAAATATTTGAATCAACATGTGCTCAAAAATCTTCCCTCTAAAGACAAATAATTCCATAATGTCATCATAAATTTTAATTTCATTCTCTTAGAAATGATTTTTTACATTATATTTTGAAATATTTTCTATATCAAGGATTATATCAAATTCAAGCATAAGTATAATAACCTAGTATGAAAATAGGGTATGTCTTTGTGTTATAATGGGAACTAATTGACACATCCTTATTGTGGTGATATTTTCACCTGGAGTCTTGATTGACAACTTATCTTTTAAGGTGCTTGGGAAATATCTAATTTTCATAGAAAACATGGAAGATATAAAAGAGTGTGAATATCCATAATCAAATAAATAATTAGCTAAATTTGAGGATATGATTAAAGTACCTACCATCACATCTTTAGGAACACTAACCTCCGCTGTAGTGATCGCATAAGTTTGGCCTTCTCCCCTTGGCCTCTTCTGTGGTAGGTTACCTTGATACATGGGACATTGATTTGAATAATTCCCCATTTCTGTATAGTTGAAGCACTAGATAATAGTAGTTTTTTTCTTTACCTTTCATTCATTATTCAGACGACTCTTCTATCAGTACTTGTAATAAAATGCCACAACTCTTACCTCAAGGCCTTTGGGCTATCTCAAGGCCTTTGGGCCACATGAATTATAGATGTACTAGACTGAATTACAAGGAAAAAGGATCTAGATGAGGATTCAGAGCATGCTCATTCACTAGAGTAGATCTAATCAGACTTGAAAAAATGAGAGGGTATGGATTTTCCATCAGTACTAGGCCTGTGCATCCATACAAAGGACAGTTAGCTGATCAGTCATGCGAAGGTGGAGTGCTGATCACGATGCAGATGCTGGGGAGGGGCAGTTTCAAGTAGTCATTATCTGGGATGAATTCCTTTAAGACCTTCATGTCTTGTAATTTCATGAAGCCTATGGGCCATGTATGGGTTCCCCTTCAACCCTTAAAAAGGGGATTATCAAAAAATGAATAAAAAATGAAGGCCTTTGGGCCATTCAGGAAGGCATGGACTTCAAGCATTTTCCAAGATGTTTCTTTACACAATTTTTATATGATGTAAATTTCTTTATTCCCTTGTTCTTCTTTGATGTGTTCCCTTTTTATTAGTGTTTATCCAACCTATTTATAACACTCCAAAAATTTTATGGTATGTTTCTCTTAAATACTTTCTATTCATTAGATAGCCTATATTGCATGAAACACTGAGTCTCTGTGAAAAAACACTTGGTTATTTATAGGAGAAATTCATAACCTATCCATTAAACTTAAATTTGTGACTTTTTTGTTTTGAATTTCAAAAAACGGACATACTCGGTTGCGATCAGGGTGATATTTGGAGTCTGATAGAATCAAGTTAATTTTTGGTGAATAGTAATTTACCCTTATGAATGGTAACATACCCTTATGAATAGTAACCTACCCTTATAAATAGTAATACAACCCTTATGAATGATGACCTTACTCATGAAAGTGTAAATAAAATTTAGGCACCTTAAAAATAAAGATGAATATTTTAAGTGTTGGTATTTTTTGATTAAATGATGATTTTAATTAAAAATTAAATGTATCATATTTAGAAAATTATTTTTGAAAAATGGAGTTCATTTTTAGATTCTACACAACAAAAAATGGTTAGGGTGAATTTTTGGGATTTTTCTGAAATACTTGAATTTTTGGTGAATAGTAAAATACGATAAATTATAATAAATGCCAAATACATGATTTATTGAGTCATAGATGATGTCCTGCTGAGGTAAGCACACTTGGTTCGAACTCACATGCACTTATTAATTTTTTTTCATGAAATCATCACTATTGTTTGTCTTAGAAAAAAAATAAACTAATGATTAAAAATATTAAGAAAACCCTCTTCCCCTCCACTATATAAACCACCCTCACCCCTCTTCCTCCCACACCACTCAAGCTTTGAGCCTTAACTAAGTTCTAACAAATACACTTCCCAAGACCCCCAACCCCACATAAAAGACCTGCTGGTCTCACTAAAAGTCCAAAAACAAAGGCCTTAAAAATATTCTCAAGGAGGAGTACTCAAGAGGTGAACCCCTCTTCCTTTTTATTTCAACTTATTTTACAAGTTCAATTCTTTTGTTGATATCTCCTCCCCTCCCCTCATCCAAATTCTATGATAATTCCAGTACCTTACATGAACTGAAATTTTATTATGCTAATGGAATATTTCACCATCATCTCTCTTTTCCCCTCCTCTTATACTAAAAATGAAAACACCGTCTGAGATGTGTTAATTTATCACATTCAAGGATGAAGGGTTTTCAATTTATATTAATATCTTCAATAATGGTCATGAAACCTTTTTAATGGTTGAAAGAGATCATAATATATGTATTTTATCTTATGAAATGTTCTGTAATACTTACACACTCATAATATAAAATAATAATACAAAACGAGTTCATTGTGCATAAAACCACCAAGTTAATCCAAGCATTTATCATTAACTTTTATCTAATGAGTCATCCTCATGGTATATAACCAAAATCATTATAAGATAATTTATATCTCTATAATTTCACTAATAATATATATTAAAAATTCTATATGTTTAACCACATTTCAAACTAACTTCCATTAATGGGTTCAAGTAAACCAATCATGAAAACCAAAGAAGAAAATGATTCCGAAACAATAAAATTGAACCTATTAAACCCATAAAAAGGACATGAATGAACCTAATAAGGTTAAAATAAACCAATTACATGTATATAAGTTTATGTAATTATTAATTAATGAAGTTAAATTTGATTATTCAGGTTATTAAGATCAATCAAAGAACACATTCAGGCATAAGGTAAGGGGTTTCTCATCTCACCTTTATTTTCATGAGATTTCCATTTTTGCCACTTATTTCTTGTATGTGGTGTATTTTTACTACCATTTGGTATATAATATCATGATTATATTTATATTCATGGTATTTGGTGATTAACTTGATGATTATTAACTCGATTAATTACAATGTTGTAAGGGACTTTGTTTCAGTTTCTATTTCATTGTGATTTACTTGGTATTGTGCACCCAATAATTCTTATGTGGTGTACCTACTACCCCTTTGAGATCATTTTCCATTTGAAATTGTAAATATATTATATATCCATATTCTGGTTTCATGGATATGATTATTATCTCAAGCCGTATACCCTTTTACATACGGTGTTTATATGAAATGTTGTTTTAACTATGAAAATATTGATGAATCCATATCCTCTAATCTATACAAATATTGGGAAGGCATATTGTAATTGTATTAAATCTATGTATAAATAATGATTTGGACTTGTAGTGATGGGTGAGGCCCACTATAGCCTCTTGATGTATCGATAGGTCTCATGAGACAAGTTAGTTGGAGATAAAACCTTCAAGTTTGTTTCTAAAACAGAATCAGATGGGTATCTACCCACAGAATTAAACCATTTTGATGGTATAGTGGTATCATGTTCCAGATACATTAAGTCCAATTAATAAGAATTATATTTATTCACTTTTAGTTATTACTATCTATGAGGTTTTCACTATGACAAAATCTATTGACGCAGTTTCATTCTCAGTTTATTAATGGCGTGTGTTTTTCATTTATTCACCATGCCATATTGACTATACCAATTTTTATTATGATTCAATTATTTTTGATTAATGCTTTTTATATTTGTATCCCTTACTAATCATTTGATTTCACCCCTTTCATTTGTTTATCTTTAACAGGTTATGAAGAGGAGCCCATTTATTGAGTTCTCATTCTTTGTAATCATGCCAATGTAATAAGTAATGCACCAGCTCCAAGCTTCTGGGTTCATGGCGTTACAGTTGGTATCAAAGGAAGTTTAGTAGAAACCTTGGAAACTAGATTTAGGAAAGACAATTTAGAGGACATAACCCTAAGTTAGAATTTGAGGATAATCATATAATAACATCCTAGAATTTTGGTAAAGTAGGGATTATGTGGGTCTTTCTAGAAAATACATCCATGTCTGGATACTATAAGTGGAAGTGGTTCTAGAACAGATGTACCTAGGAGTAAAAACTTCAACAAGGAGTTTCGGGCTTGACCCAGGGTATCCTGGTACATGACAATAAGCCTTATTGCACACCTGGTTTGACAATCCCGAGGGATATTCTTAGGATAATTCACATTTTATTTACAAACCATTACGAATTATTTAAAAGTAAATAGAAACAATTTTTATGATTATGATATTAGTTGTGCATAAATTTTCAGATTATGTTAAGTGTTTTCTAGTTATAAATTATGAATTATGACCTAATTTAGTGTATGTCATTGTTTAGTGATGGATCCTAATGGAAGAAGGGGAATCAATACCCATGGACAATGTAGGGATTGCCCCATTGAGCAAGTCAACATAGTTAGTGTTGGAAGAAGGGGAATCAATACTCGTGGACAGTGGATTAAATCCCTTGAAAAGATATTTATAGCATTAAGATACAATGAAAATGAAAAGGTAGTACTGACAATATATTGACTCAAGGGTGATGCTGATCAATGGTGGTCCTTGATCTAGAATACCATGGAGGAAGAAGAAATAGAATATATGGAATGGAGAACTTTTAAGAAAATATTCTTTGAAAAATATTTCCCTCATGAACAACAAACTGAAATGAAGAGGAAATTCCTTAGCCTAAACCAAAGGGAAGAAGAGAGTGTTGCAGAGTATGAGACTACCTTCACAAGATTATCCAGGTATGCTATAGATTACGTACATGATTCAGAAGACAAGATTGATCATTTCTTTGAAGTTCTTAATCCAAGTCTTCAAAGGGAACTGGATTCTAAAAATTTTTCATCATATGACGGAATTGTATTAAGTTCCATCAAAACAGAGAAGGAATTTACTAGATCAAATTTGTTCTAGGGAAATCAAGATAAAAAGAAGAATTATAATAACCATGAGAAATTTGAAGCACCAATGAAGAAGAAGGGAATGGAGCAATTTACATTATGCGACAACCGTGGAAAGAATCATCCTGGGAAATGATTGAAAGATATGAGAGTTTTCTATAAGTGTGGAGAAAAGGGTTATCGATCTAGTGAATGCAAGGGGAAGAGACAAGTCAATAATGTTCAATGATATAATTGTAGAGAAATGGGACACTTTTCAAATGAGTTTCCTAAGAGCTAAGGAAACTTGCCTCAAAAGAGGCCATGAGGGAAAGGGAAAGCTTATACAATTACAACTGTGGAAGTTGAAGTTCCTAATGATGTGATGGTAGGTACTTTAATTATTTCCTCAAACTTAGCCAATGCTTTATTTGATTCTGGATCACCGTATTCATTTATATCTCTCTAGTTTTCCAAGAAAATTAGACATGCACAATTTGATTTAATAAAGGAGTTGTCAGTCAAAACTCCTAGGGGATGCATCATTGCAAAAAATATGTTTCAATTAGTCCCCCTCATGACACATAAATGTGCTTTATTTGCTAACCTTATTATCATACCAATGATTTAATTTGTTATAATTCTCAGTATGAATTGGATATCAAATTATGACGCAAAGATCTATTGTAATAAGAAGGAAGTTACAATTTTTGAGAATTGTATAGAATCCCTGTTCTTTAGAGGAGAAAACTCACCACATGATTCTTATCTAGATCCACCCCCAATATCTCTATTGAATGCAATTCTTGGAGAGGAATAGAACATAATATATATGGGTGAGGAAATAAATATTCAAATTGAAGATATACCTATTGTGCAAGAATACATTAATGTATTTCCAGAGGATTTACCTGGACATCCTCCAGAGTGGGAAGTTGAGTTCTCTATTGATTTAATTTATGGTACAAGACCCATATCAAAGACTCCCTATAGAATGGAAACTGTGGAATTAGTGGTGCTAAATAAATAACTAGAGGAATTTAGTGATAAAGGATTTATTCAATCTAGTGTTTCTCCATGGGGATACCCTGTCCTCTTTGTCAAGAAGAAAGATAGTTACATGAGGATATGCATTGATTATAGGGAAATCAATGCTATTACAATAAAGAACAAGTATCCTATTCCATGAATTGATGATTAATTTGATCAACTTCAGGGAGCCCAATATTTTTCGAAGATTGAACTTCAATCTGGATACCATTAGTTGTGAGTGAGGAAGAAAGATATTCCAAAGACAACATTTCAAACTAGGTATGGGCATTATGAGTTTACATTAATGCCTTTTGGACCGACTAATACACCTTCTTTTTTCATGGATCTAATGAATATAATTTTCAAGGAATATAATTATGACTTGGTTGTGGTATTTATCAATGATATCTTTATATAATCCAAAAGCTACAAATACCATGAGAATCACTTTAGGATTATTATAAAGACTCTTAGAAGAAATTAATTATATGGGAAGTTTAGAAAGTGTGATTTTTCCAATGATCCCGTACCCGAGTGGTAAGGGCTCCTGCTTGGCATCCAAGAGACTAGGTTCAAAACTAGGTGGAGGCGAATTTCCGGGTTACTTTAGCTGATACTGTAGCAGAACTGTAGTAGGTACTATTCGGTACTGTAGCAGCCAGAACTATTCACCTGATTTGGGCCTTCAGGCCACCAGTTTGGGCCTATGGGTCTCAAGGGCCTTCGGGCCACAGGGCCTTCGAGTCACAGAGACCATGGATTAGCCTAGTTCACACAGAGCAGGCCCAGAAGAGGATCATAACAACAAGAGCAGTCACCAGAAGCAGAGCTAACCGGATTGAAATAATGAGAGGGTATGGAAACCACCATCGGGACCAGGCACCGTGCATCTTTGTATAGGGAAATGCTAACCGATTATAAATGCAAGGTGAGAATCTTGGTGATCAATGATGCAGAAGCTAGGGAGGGACAGTTCTAGTTGGTTGGGCCTATGAGTCATGTATTGGGCATGGTATGCCTCTGAGCCTTCGAGTCATGTATTGCAGGTCAAGTCAGGCCTTGTGCCATGGGCCTGCGGGTCATGTACAGGTTCCCATTCAACCCTTAAAAGGGGGATTATCCATAATAAAATAAAAAAATAAGGCCTTCAAGACATTCGAGTATAGAAAGTGTGAATTTTGGCTTCAATCATTTTCTTTTCTTGGCCATATTTTCTCTAAGGATGGAATCTTAAATGATCATGCGAAGACAAAGGTAATCCAAGAATGGACCACGCCAGCAAACATAACTGAGGTACATAGTTTTATTGGATTAGCAGGTTACTATCGACACTTTGTTCATAATTTCATCTGGTTGGCTAACCCACTAACTAAGCTCACATGTAAAGGGGTTAAGTTTGTATGAATGAAAGAATGTACAAAATGATTTCAAGAATTAAAAACAAGATTGGTCAATGCTCTAATTTTGACTCTTCCATATGGAAATGATGGATTTGTGATATACAACAATGCATCAAAGAATGGGATGGGTTGCATCCTTATGAAAAAATGATAAAGTTATTGCTTATGCATCAAGTTAGTTGAAGACTCATGAGAAAACTTACCCAACACATGATCTTGAGTTAGTAGTTGTAATCTTTTCTCTAAAAATATGGATACATTATCACTATGGTGAAAGATGCGAGATATATACAGATCACAAGATTTTGAAATTCATTTTTACACAAAAAGAACTTAACATGAGGAAAATGAGATGGATCGAGTTACTCAAAGATTATTATTGTTCAATACACTACCACTTAGGAAGCACAAATAAGGTGGAAGATGCATTAAGCAGAAAAGATCATGGACTTCTGACCCAATTGAGGATTAAGAGAGATCCTATATTTATGGATCTACTAAATATGGATATGGGAATTGTTCAGGAAGGGAAAACATCTTTCCTATATCAAATGATTACTAAAATATCTTTACTAGAGAAGATAAAAATCTCTCAATCTGATGATGAGAATCTAAAAATGAAAATTAAAGTTGTTAAGGATGAAATATTGGTAGACTTCGTGTATAAGGATGGAGTTCTGAAATTTGGGAAGAGGTTATGCATTCCATCAGTACCAGAGATCAAAATTGAACTATTAGATGATTCTCATAGATCAAATTTCTTTATACATCCTAGTAACACTAAGATATATAGAGATATGAAGGAACATTTTTGGTGGGATAACATGAAGTGAGAAATTGCTAACTATGTGTCAAGGTGTCTAGTTTGTCAACAAGTGAAGGCTGAGAGAAAACATCCTAAAGGGGTCATGCAACCTATATGCGGAAGTGGTATGACATTACGATGGATTTTTTCACAGGACTACCGAGGAAACCTAGAAGGAATGATGTAATATGGGTAATTTTTGATCATCTCACAAAATCAGCACATTTCCTTGCTTTAAGAGAGGATTTACCACTTGAGTGTCTGGAAAGACTTTATATTAATGAAGTTGAAAGACTCCATGGTGAAACTCTATCGATTGCATCTGATCGAGATCCTTAATTTGTATCAAAATTTTGGAAAAGTCTCCAGAAGGCTTTGGATACTGAGCTTTATATGAGTACTGCTTACCACCCCCAAACTGACGGACATTTTGAAAGGACTATTCAAACACTGGAAGACATGTTGAGATTATGCTCTCTTGATTTTCAAGGTATGTGGTATAAATACTTTCCTTTTGTGGAATCTTACTAAAATAATAGTTTCCATTCTAGCATTCAAATGGTGCCATATAAAGCATTATATGGTAATAGGTTTCGAACTCCAACATGTTGGGATGAAGTTGGCGAGAGGAAAATTATAGGCCCAGAACTTATCATAAAGACAACTGTAAAGGTGAAGAAAATTCAGGCCCATATTAAAGCATCCCAAATTAGGAAAAAGTGTTATGCTGACAACTTGATAAAGGATTTGGAATTTTAAGTAGAAGATTATGTATTTCTAAAAGTATCTCCATGGAAGGGTGTCTTAAGGTTCGGTAAGAAAGGGAAACTAAGCCCCAGGTACATTGAACCATTTGAAATTATAGAAAGGATCGGAGTTGTAGCTTACTGTTTAGAAATTCCACTAAGTCTATACAGTGTTTATAACATGTTCCACGTGTCATTGTTAAAGAAATACATTCCATACCCAATGCATGTACTTACCTATGAAGAAATAGAGCTAGAACCTGATTTGTCTTACTGTGAAGAGCCTATAGAGATTCTTGACACTATAGAGAAAGTATTGAGAAATTAGACAACTCATATAGTAAAGGTTCTTTGGAGAAACCATAAAATGGAGGAAGAAATGTGAGAACCTGAGGATGTTATGAAGAAGAACCACCCACATATTTTTAAAGGGCTTTAATTTTGAGGATGAAATTTCTGAAGGTGGGAAGAATATAATACCACAAAAATTTTATGGTACATTTCTCTTAAATAATTTATATTCATTAGATAGATTATATTTCATGAAGAATTGAGTCTTTGTAAAAAAACTTGGTTATTTATAGGAAAAAGTCATAACCTAGCCATTAAACTTAAATTTTTCACTTCTGTGTTTTGAATTTCAAAAAACGGACATACACGGTTGCGATCAGGATGATATTTGGAGTCTGATAGAATCAAGTTAATTTTTAGTGAATAGTAACTTAACCTTATGAATAGTAACATACCCTTATGAATAGTAACATAACCTTATAAATAGTAATACGGTCCTTATGAATGGTAACCTTACCCATGAAAGTGTAAATAAAATTTAGGCACCTTAAAAATGAAGATAAATATTTTAAGTGTTGGTATTTTTTGATTAAATGATGATTTTAATTAAAAATTAAATTTATCATATTTAGAAAATTATTTTTGAAAAATGGAGTTCATTTTAGGATTCTACATGTCGAAAAATGGTTAGGGTGATTTTTTGGGATTTTTCTGAAATACTTGAATTTTTGGTGAATAGTAAAATACGATAAATTATGATAAATGCTAAATACATGATTTATTGAGTCATGAGTGATATATTGATGAGTTAAGCACACTTGGTTCTAACTCACATGCACTTATTACTATTTTTGTTCATGTAATCATCACTATTTCTTTTCTTAGGAAAAAATAATAAACTAATGATTAAAATATTAAGAAAACCCTCATCTCCTCCACTATATAAACCACCCCTCACCCCTCTTCCTTCCACACCACTCAAGATTTTATCCTAACCTAATTTCTACCAAATACACTTCCCAAGACCTCCCCCACGTCCAAGACCTACTGGTCTCACCAAAAGGCCAAAAACAAAGGCCTTAAGAAGATTCTTAAGGAGGAGTACTCATGAGGTGAACCCCTCTTCCTTTTTCTTTCAACTTCTTTTACAAGTTAAATTCTTTTGTTTATATCTCCTCACCTCCCCTAATCCAAATGATATGATAATTCCAGTACCTTATATGAACTCAAAATTTATTATGCTAATGAAATATTTCATCATCATCTCTCTTTTCCCCCTCATCTTATACTAAAAATGAAAACACCGTCTGAGATGTGTTAATTTATCACATTCAAGGATGACAAGTTTTGAATTTATATTACTATATTCAAGATTGGTCATGAAAATTTTTTAATGGTTTAACCAGATCATAATATATGTATTTTATTTTATTCAATATTCTATAATCCTTACATACTCATAATATAAAATAACAATACAAAACAAGTTCATTGTGCACAAAACCTCCAAGTTAATCCAAGATTTTATCATTAAATTTTTTCTAATGATTCATCCTCATGGTATATAAAAAAAATCATTATAAGATCATTTATATCTCTGTAATTTCACTGATAATATATTTTTAACAATTCCATATGTTTAACCACATTTCAAACAAACTTCTATTCATGAATTCAATTAATCCGATCATGAAAACCAAGGAAGAAAATGCTTCCAAAACAATAAAATTGAACCTATTAAACCCATCAAAAAGGCCATGAACGAACCTAATAAGGTTAAACTAAACCAATTACATGTATAGGATGTTATTTAATTATTAATTAATGAATCTAAATTTTATTATTCAGGTTATTAAGATCAATCGAAGAACATATTCGAGCATATGGTAAGGGGTTTCTCATCTTACTTTTATTTTTGTGAGATTTCCATTGTTTGCCACTTATTTCTTGTATGTGGTGTATGTTTATTTACATTTGATATATAATATCATGTTTATTTATATATTAATGGTATTTAGTAATTCACTTGATGATTATTAACTCGATTGATTACAATGTTGTTAGGGACTTTGTTTCGGTTTCCATTTCATTGGGATTTACTTGGTATTGTGCATCTAATCATTCTTATGTGGTGTACCTAATACCACTTTTAGATCATTTTTCTTTTGAAATTTTAAATATATTATATATCCATAATCTGTTTTCATGGATATGATTATTTTCCCAAGCCGTATACCCTTTTACATACAGTGTTTATATGGAATGTTGTTTTAACTATGAAAATATTGATGAATATGTATCTGTTGGTCAGAGTAAAGTACTTAATAAGGGGGTGAATTGAGTATCTATAAAAATTTCTATTTTAAAAGTTTTCTTAAAAGGTTACTCAATAAAAATAAATACAACCCAATTAATCAAAGTAATATGGTTATAAAAGTTTGACTGTATAAATAACTTCTCAGAAGATTGATTAATTCTTAGCAATCTCAATATCATTTATTGATATTACTTTTGAAGCTATTTTAATAAGGAAAAACAATTATAACTTCTTTCCAAGATTAACTATAAAAGTAAATCTAGTGATTTCTAAATTATACAGTAAAACAGAGAAAACTAAATTAAACAACACAGCGGATATAAAACAAGTGGTTCACTCTCAAGTCGATACCTAATACACTTCACTTAGTGATCACCTGCCACCAAGAAGTTTATATTAATAAACTTGATCCACACCCTGGATTAGGGTAAACAATAGTGCACAAGACTATCCAGGTCACATGACCTCTTCCACAATTCTTCATGGTTATAAACTACCAGGTCAAATAGGGACCTCTTCTACACTTATCTGTAGGAGTAAACAAGTGTAAAAAGATATGAGAGGAATGATATCTTGTATCCTTCAGTTTAGTGCAGGAGACAGTGTGTGTTTTAATACACACACACACACACATTGCTTGAAAGCTAAAAATAGTACACAACATATCAAAGATGATGAGATAAGGCTAGAAGTGCTCTGAGTGTTATTCTATGCAGCTCTAAAATTCTAGGATGAAGCAGATGAAAGTATCGGGTCCTCTTGTAAGAAATAGAGTATCGCAAGTCTAGTGCTCTGGTTTCTAGTTAGATCTGGCTCATGTTATTTATGGAGTTTTTATTGCGAAGATGTTCTTAACTCTGATCTATGGTATCCTAGATTTTGGATTCGTGAATGCTTCGTGTTCTCTTCAGATGTATCTTGTTTCATGTGTTAGTTATTTTTGCAAGAATACTCGTGATTCTGCTGCTCTTCTACTTATTTTCGTTTTAGGGCCATGATTTTATTTTTATTCTTGGAGTACATGTGTTAAAGCTGACATGATGTATGTATTCTGCACCACGTACCACATACTGTCAAGTGACATGTATACAAAGAAATATTAATTATGTTAGTGAATTTAAAAGGCACAAATATGACCATTAGAAATTAAATTGAAAATGAAAAAACTGATTAAAGAGCAGTGTCACAGTATTTCTGGAAATGGTGTCACCACGAAATGATGTCTTCTTCTTTTCCTTTAAGCGGTGAGACAGTTATGATGACATAGTTGCATAGAGATTAGGAACCGGTAGCACATATGCGGTGTTAGGATCACAGTGTATGGTCATTTTCCAATCATCGAATAGTGTATTAACAAGGAACCGGTGTCACAAGATTCAATAGATCTGAAACTGGTTATGGTGTCTGGTCACGGTGTCTGGTCACGGTGTCTGGTCACAATGTCTGGTTCACAATGTCTGGTTCACGATGTCTGGGTCACAGTGTCTGTTCATGGTGTTTGGTTCACAGTGTCTGGATCATGATGTATGGTTCACAGTGTCTGGTTCATGGTGTCTAGTTCCTTTTCTAGAAATCCAGAACCGGCGGTAGACTCATGGTTTCTCAGACTTAGCCAAAAATCTGTATATAGACTTAAGAAGTAATATTCACATAATTAATTAGACTTAATCATTCATAAAAGAAATCATTATAGATCAAAGTTAAATATAGTTTACAATAATCAAACATGGTTTATAGAAATTAAGATCTTGAGATAATTTATTTAAAGCATAAAGAAACCGACCATCTTTACACATGACTTGAAATAGATTAAACAGGATGTATAGGATTTGTGATCATTAAAACATGATTAAAACATGAGGGTTCCAACAATATCTCCCTTTTTATGATCACAAATCATATGAGTGAGATATCTATTCTTAGTGTGCTGTGTGTCCCTTAGTGTGCATGTCTCTCCCCCTTTTGGGATTATAAAAAAGAGTACAAAAGTAAATAAGAGAATAGTCGATAAGAGTTCACAATGCTTTAGATAGAGAAAGATGAGTCATTAAAAACAGTAAGCAAAAAAAATAAAAAAATATCCCTATCAAAAGATATTGTTCACTGTTCTTCAGCACTGGCTGTCTTCTCTTTTCCCTTGGTAGCAACATCAGGAGAAGCCACATGAGCAGAGGTAGAATTTGAAGAAAGAAGATAACCAATTGACATAGAAGGATGATGGATTCCTTTAAATAAATAAGGGGCAAAGGTAGGTTTGGTGGAAGACTGAGGTAATTTTTAGTCAAGGATAACAGGTCTGATATGACTCAGAGCCTGAGAGATAGACATAGAGGTAGAAGCAAAAGCAATGAATTAGGAAGGAGGAAAACCAGGCTGCAAGGGTGCAGTTGGAAGAGCTACAATAGCAGTGATCTACACATGAAGATAAGGCCTTAATAACCTGATGAAGTCGACAATAATCTCACCACCACACTGCATCACTTTCTCAAAGTCATCTTTGTTCTCCATGAATTTTTCCAACAAAGAAGTGAAATATTTCAGCTTTTGAACTCGATTTTTGAAATATTGAGTGATAGGATGGATTTTTAGATTCTCTAAAAGGTACTTGAAATGGTTTTTCATATAATTATTAGATAAAATCTTATTGAAGTAGAAATCCACCTTCTTTTTAATTTATTCCTGTGCATAATTTGCAATCTTGGAATGAATTCTTACCAAATATAGAACTCTATCACTATTCTTGACAACCGAAGATAGTGACCCTTTATCAAATCCACTGAGCACTGATTGAAGTTCTTCCATAACAACCGTTCTGAGAAGATCACTGTCCAAGGAGGGTTGAGATGACTGTCCAGAGGTACTAGAAGCTGTAACAGCTAAAGTAAGGGACTTCAGTTGATTCAGAACTTTTTGAAGACATCCCTTATACCCATCAGCCAATTTGTTGTGACCAATAACAAGCTCACACATTTATTGAACTATTTTTTTGTTTCTTTTATCCACATTTTCAGCTAAGGAAGTTAGATTAGGTTGAAGTAGAGAGATAACTTCCTATGGAATTTGACCACTAACATCCTCAACAGGATGAGAAACAGGATCTGGTATTGATTTCAACACTCTCTGCATATCTTCAACCATAGCTCTGAGAGACTTCACTTCATCACTCAACTGTTTGTTCTCAATTCTGGCCTCTTGGATTTCATGAAGCGTTTTTGGTTGAATCTACCATATGATATTTTCTAACAAAAGGAAAGCATCTATTTCACTTAGGTTTGTTATAGGAGTAGGTTGAGTGTTCATGATATTTTCAAATCCATCCAATAAAGTAGCTCCAAAGGCTTTCAAATCATCCTTACTAAGGTAGAAGGTTCTTATGAAGGTTCAGAAACAGGAGCTGAGACAGGCTCAGGTTCCTTTGAAGAGATAACTTCAAGAGGAGAGACCAGTTTCAATTGAAACATAGTAGACAGATCAATACCTTTAACTGAGGCTTCTTGGGAATCATTCACATCAAAATAGATAGGAGATTTATACCATGTATCCACAGTTCTTTGATCAACTAGATTAGAAATTTCAACACTTTCTAGATTAGGGTGCTGCTCCCCCTCAACAAGTGCATCTCTCACATGACTAAGAGATTTAGTTCTTTGATTTAATTCCAAAATTTCATCCCTATTAGCCTCACCCATTTCTTTTCAATTCAATTTAAAGTCTAGATCCATTATTTCCTTAGAAGATTGGATAACCTCAGGAACAACTTGTTCCTCTAAGTGTTCCTTAAAAGCAGATTCTTTCTCAAGAGAATGTTCTTATTCTAAATTCTCTTCCAGAACAACCTTTTCCCTTACATTAACAATATATTCTTCTTTATAAGTAGTTTCTTTTTCCAAATCGACAATTTCTTCAGGAACAAGTACTTCCTTCTCAATTATGACTTGAGGAACAGGTCCACTGTCTTCCTTATCCAGGATAGTTTTCCCTGTAAGTGAAACAACCTCTTATTATTCTTCCTTAATAGGATAGTCAGCAATTTCATCTGGTTCCAAACTAGGATCAGAAATGTGCTTAGGTCTTGAAGAATGCTCAACTAGGTTGAACTTTTCATAAACCCTGTCATTCTCCTCCACCCATGCTTTTCTCCATGGATTCCAACTAATTTTTATTCTTTTGATTGTAACCTTTGAGACAAAAAATTTATAGTCCTTAATGAATTCTTTATTTGGTCCAACCAACCCTTTAGAATGAAGCATAACATAGATTAACCTTGATTAGAACAAGGAAGTTGAATTTGAGGTTGTCTTTATCAACTCACACATATGAAGTATAACATACTTACATAGGTTAATCTTGTGTCCATTCTTCATAATATGTATAAAAAATACATCTTGATACTTGAGTGTTTCAAAATATCCTTTTCTTGGACTAATCATATTCTGAACAAACTTAAACAATAGTTTGGTTTCACCATCTAGCTCAGCAATAATAGCTCTTCTCTTTGTTTTATTTCTAGTCAAGCTTCCTAAGTCTTCTTCTAAAACAAAGATATCACTGGGAGGAGGAGGACCTCTCTAGTAGTCCTCAAAAATCCCCTCATGAGGTATCCTTAGGTAAGAAGCCCATAACCTCGAATAAAAGGTACATCTTTGACCATTGATCCAACTTCTCACAATAAAACCATCTTCTATATCACATGAGAATTGAATGAACTGATAAAACTGAGCAACTAGCTTTGGGTAAATTGGACTTGTCTCCTTTGTGAACCAACCCAACCATCCCTACTCTTTTAGTACTTTCAACACTAGAGACTTACTTGACATTAGCCACTTAGGGCAGATTTCCTTTTCTGGCACCACTATTCTGTCAACAAGGTTCGGATTCAAAGGACCTTCGGGTGTTATCTTCAATGCTATTTTCATCTTCTTCTTTGATATTTGCTTCTTAGAAGTTGATGAGGATAATAATTTCATTATGGGCATTCAACGAAGGTTCAAAAGAGATATAGAGAACTGAAGGGTTGAAGGAGGGATTACAGTTTGAGAGAAGAGAGATCAAGTGAAGAAAAGAGTGAAAATTCTTTCATTTTTATCATTTAGGGATATCGATCATTGCAAATTCAAAATCGTGGGAAAGTAAACGAATAAAATACTCAATTACAGAAATACAAGTTATATTATATAAAATAAAATGAAAAATTATCTTTATGGTGAGACCGGAACATACTTTCACGGTGAGACCGTAACAGGTTTTCATGGTGAGACCGTAATAGGTTTTCATGGTGAGACTATAATGGGTTTTCACAGTGAAAACATAAACATGAAACAATAACTTTTAAGACAATAAACTATAGAACTGTAAGAGTTAGATAGTAATCTTAAGACAATGACTTGTGCAACCGTAAAGTGTGAAATAATAAGTTGTGAAACAGTACACTTACTACTTAAGATTTATCATTCCCAATTCATGTATGATGTAATCTATTATTTCAGAATTTAATGGTTTGGAGAATATATCAGCGAGATGATATTCACTTCCAATGAATTCGAAAGTGATATCACCTTTTTAATAATGGTCTCTCAAAAAGTGATGTCTTACATCAATATGTTTTTTCCCTATAGTGTGAAACATTATTTTTTGAGATGTTAATAGCACTTTTATTGTCACAATTTATAGGTACATGCCTGAATTGATATCCATAATCTAGTAATGTGTGTTTCATCCAAAAAATTTATGCACAACAACTACCAGTAGCTATGTACTTAGCTTTGGTAGTAGATAATGCAATAGAGTTTTGTTTCTTACTACACCATGATACTATTGACTTTCCTAAAAAGTGACAAGTTCTAGAGGTTCTTTTTCTATCTAACTTACAACCACCGAAATCAGCATCAGAGTAACTAACTCAAATGATTGTCCTATAGGATAGAATAGTCCTAGATTGAGTGTATGTTTGAGGTATTTGAAAATAATTTTAACAACATTTAAATGATATTCCTTAGTGTTTTCTTGAAAATGAGCACACATACATACACTCAATATAATGTCAGGCCGACTAGTAGTTAAGTAGAGTAATCTTCCAATAATTCCTCTTTAAGTGGTTTGATCAATAGATTTTCCATCTTCATCAAGATAAAAATTATAATTAGTACTCATTAGAGTGTCATTACTTTTAGTGCTATCCAAGACAAAATGTTTTAGAAGATATCTAATATATTTTCTTTGATTTAAAATAATACCATCATTATTTTGAAATATTTTAAATACAAGAAAGAATTTTAGTTCACCCATTAAACTCATTTCAAATTCATTTTGCATCATTTTAGAAAATTAAATACATAAATAACTTTTTGAAGATCCAAAGATAATATCATCTATATAAATTTGAACTACTAAAACATCAGTGGAAATTCATTTTATAAAAAGGGTAGGATCAGCTATTCCTTTTGTAAAACCTTTGGAAATAAGGAAAGTAATTAATCTATCATACCAAGCTCTTGGAGCTTGTTTTAAACTACATAAAGCTTTTGATAATTTAAAAACATGATTTGGAAAATGAGGATTTTTAAAACTAGGGGGTTTCTCAAAAAAGACATCCTCAACTATATACCCATTTAGTAATTCACTCTTAACATCCATTTGATATAGTTTGAAATTTAGATGTGTAGTATAAGCAAGTAGGATTATGATGGCTTCAAGTCTAGCTACTGGTGCAAAGGTTTCCTCATAGTCAATTCCCTTTTCTTGACTATAGCCTTGTGAAAATAATCTATCCTTGTTTATAACTATGTTACTAGCTTCATCTACCTTATTTCTAAACACCCACTTAGTGCCTATGGTAAATGTGTCTTTAGGTCTATCAAAAAGTTTCCAAACTTTGTTCCTTTCAAATTTATTAATTTCTTCTTGCATATACATCACCCAAAATTCATCATTGATAACATCATTAATGTTTTTTGGTTCAAGTTGTGACAAGAAGATTTGATGTTCAACATAATTTCTAAGAGAAGCTCTAGTTTTATTTCCTTTATCTAAATCTCCCACAACAACATCTAAAGGATGGTTCTTAAGAGTTTTAACAACTCTAGAAAAATAAAGACTAGTGACTTTAGTTTCTTCAATAGGTTTGAGTTCATTATGACTTGAATCTAAATAATTTCTAGAACTAGAAGTTTTCACAGATTCATTTACAAGATGGTTAGAGGATTTTGAATTGATTTCCAGATTTGACACATCATCCTCCAGGTTCTTTAGTGTGGTCTTAGGCTCATGTGGATCTGTCTCATCAAATTTGACATGGACAGACTCTTCCACACATTTATTTCTTTTATTATACACTCTATAGGCTTTACTAGAGATTGAATATCCTAGAAAGATTCCTTCATAACTATTGGATGAAATTTTTTCAAGATTTTCCTTAGTATTAAGGATATATAATTTGTAACCAAAAACTTTTAAGTAGCTTACTTTGGGTTTTCTATTGTTCCATAAATCATATGGAGTTATTTTAAGAATAGGTCTAATCAACACTCTATTAATAATATAGCATGTTGTATTGACTACTTCCACCCAAAAATAAATAGGTAATTCATATTCACTAAGCACGGTTCTTACAATCTCTTGAAAGGTTATATTTCTTCTTTCTACAACTCCATTTTGTTGAGGTGTTCTAGGGGAATAGAAATTATGACTATAGCCATTTTGTGCGCAAAAGGATTCAAACTCTTGATTTTCAAAATCACATCTATGATCAATTATTAAGGATTTAATTCTAAATCCACTAATATTTTCTAAAGTTTTAGAATATTTGATGAAATGACAGCAGGATTCACTTTTTTGAGTCAAAAAGAATGTCCAGGTATATCTAAAAAAGTCATCTACAAGAACATAAACATAATGCCACCCATTTAAACTAGAAACTATAGATGGTCCAAACAAATCCATTTAAACCAGTTCGAGAGGATGAGAAGTTGACACTTCTTTCTTTAATTTGAAGGAAATTTTGTGTTGCTTTCCCTCTTGACAAGGATTACACACTTTATCATTTAGAAACTCAAGTTTGGGTAGATCTTTGAATATGATTTTTCTAGTTAGATTTCTAAAAGAGTGAATATTATAATGTCCTAGTCTCCTATGCCAAAGCCAAGTCTCTTTGTGAAATACACTTAAACATGAATCATTTTTAGAAACTAAAGAATCCAAGTCTACAAAGTATACATTTTTATTTCTTAATGCAGAAAACACTAATTCATTTTTAGAATTAAAAACATTTCAAGCATCATTTTCAAATTTAACATGAAATCCATCATCACATAGTTGTGAAATACTAAGCAGATTATATTTCAATCCATCAACAAAAATTACTTTGGAAATTAAAACTAAGTTAGAGTTACCGATTTGGACATGGACAATGATTTTTCCTTTGGCATTGTCACCAAAGGTAACATGTCCACCATCAATTTTTATTAAGTTCTTGAAGCATGAATAGTCTGCTATCATGTGTCTTGAACACCCACTGTCCAAGTACCATAAGCTTTTATAGGATCTCTTTAATCAATTTTCCTACAAAATAGCCAGATAAAAATAGACTTTGGTACCCATATTTGTTTGGGTCCAGTAATATTAGTGACTAGTGATTTAGGAACCCACATCTGCCTTATAGGTTTCCTATAAGTATTATGTAAAGTACTTGAAAAATAAACTCTATTTGGTCCAGAAAAGCTTAAAACAATAGAGAGTGTATCATAATTTTAACTAGATGAATGTTTTCCTAAACTAGGAGTAAAGCTGTATGTCCTAGATTTAAAAACAAAATTACTTTTTCGAAAATTTATTTTACCATGTTGATAGCCAATACTAGTAGTATATTTAGGCTTAATCTGTTTACCTAGAATTTATACCAAATTATATTTACCATCAGTAAACCTTTCAAGGTCCTTTTTTAATTGTTCATTAGATAGATTTAGTGCATTTTTTTCTTTGAGTAATTGAACATTTTCTCCCTTTCTACAGCAAGTTCATATTTAACAGTTGAGGTAAGATCATATTGTTTCTTTAAAGACTTGTATTTATCTTTTAGTTTATTACATGTATCTTTAAGCATATTACAATACTCAAACATTTCTTATTTAGACATATTTTTAGAATCACTTTAATCTCTAGAATAATAGGAATTTTGTACAGGAGATTCTAATGTTACCTCTGATGTGTTTGTCATAAAACACATATTGTATTTGTTAGCCTGTTCATCATGTGAAGATTCTGAGTCACTTGAACTATCCTCAGAAGCACTCCACGTTACATTCATTGAATTTTTATACTTTCTATCTTTTTTCTCATATTTCTTTTTGTGCTTTAGCTTGGGATAGTCAGCCTTTATATGTACCTTTGGCTTACATTTATAGCATACTATCTCATCATACTTGTAACTTTTTGCCAATCTTTCTTCCAACTTCCATTTTGATCATATCTTCCTTTGAAGTTAGGATTTCTGAAAAATTTCTTCTTCTTATAAAATCTCTTAAACCTTCTAGATAATTGAGCCATATTTTCATCACTATTAGGTGATGATTGTTCACTACTGTAACTTTCTACAGAGACTTCCAATTTCCCTTTTTCTTTGTGTTTAGATGTGGTGGTCTTAAATGCAACATATTTTCTTTTGGGTTCATCCTCCTCTTCCTTGTTTACTTTCAGCTCCTATTCATACATCATTAGTTTCCCAATGAGCTCTTTTATAGGTAACTTGCTGATGTCACATGACTCTCTAATAGAGACAGAGGTTCCTCTCCATCTATCAGGTAGGCATCTGAGAATCCTCATGATTTGTTCTTTGGTAGTAACTTCTCTTCCAAGAGAAATCATTGTGTTGATAATTTCGTTAAACCTAAGATACATGTCAGAAATAGGCTCATCAGGTTTCATTTTAAAGTTATCATATTTAATAGTATAAGTATTAAGTCTCATTTATTTCATACTAGAAGTTCCTTCACATGAAACAGACAAAGTATCCCAAATTTCATGGGCAGTTTTACATGAATAAAATCTATTAAATTCCTCATCTTCTAAAGAGAAATATAGATAATTCATGGATTTTCAATTGTTATTGTAGGCAGTCTTGGTTAGGTCATCCCAAGTGATTCTATCAGTAGAAGGAATATTATACTCATCTATAATTGAAGAGAAAATTTCAAAACCCATACTTTCTAAATGCATTTTCATTTTAATTTTCCATTAGACATAATTGGTTCCATTAAATAATGGTGGTCTGTTTGTTGAAACACCTTCCAATATATTATTCATAATAAAGAAATACTTTGAAATATTTAGAAATTTATAATTAACAGAAATTTACAGATCTTTAAAGTACAACTAAAATCATAGTTGAATAGATTCAAAAACAGAGTCTTAACTAGAATAACAAACACCTTTGATACCAAATGTTGGTCGGAGTAGAGTACTCAAGAGGGGGGTGAATTGAGTATCTATAATTTTTTTGTTTGAAAATTTTTCTTAAAAGGTTCCCCAATAAAAATAAATACATCCTAGTTAATCAAAGTAATACAGTTATGAAAGTTTTACTGTTTAAATAACTTCTAATAGGATTGATCAATTCTCAATAATCTCAATATTAGTTATTGATATTACTTTTGAAGCTATTATAATAAGGCAAAATAATTATAATTTCTTTCCAAGTTTAACTATCAAAGTAAATCTAGTGATTTATGAATTATACAGTAGAACAGAGAAAACTAAATTAAACAATAGAACCGATATAAAACAAGTGGTTCAGTCTCAAGCCGAGAACTAATCCACTCCACTTGGTGATCACCTTCCACCAAGCAGTTTATATTAATAAACTTGATCCACACCCTGGATCGGGGTAAACAATAGTGCACAAGACTATCCAGGTCACACGACCTCTTCCACAGTTCTTCATGGGTATAAACTACCAGGTCACATAGGGACCTCTTCCACACTTATCCTTGGGAGTAAATAAGTGTAAAAAGATATGAAAGGAATGATATCTTGTATCCTTCAATTTAGTGCAGGAGAGAGTGTGTGTTTTAATATAGACACACACACACACTATTCAAAAGATAAAATAGTACACAATAGAGAAAATATTATGAGATAAGGTTAGAAGTGATCTGAGTGTTATTCTATGAATCTCTAGACTTCTAGGATAAAGAAAATACAAGTATCGGGTCCTCTTGTGAGAAACAAAGTATCGCAAGTCTGGTGATCTGGTTTCCAGTTAGATCTGGCTCGTGTTCTTCGTGGAGTTTTTATTGCGAAGATGTTCTTGAATCTGATCTATGGTATCCCGGCTTTTGGATTTGTGAATGATTTGTGTGTTCTTCAGGTGTATCTTGTTACACATGTCGGTTATTTTTGCAAAAATACTTGCGCTTCTACTATTCTTCCACTTATTTTTGTTTTAGGGCCACACTTTTCTTTTTATTCTTGGAGTGCATGTGGTGAAGTTGACAATATGTATATATTTTTAACCTCATACCTTGTACTTCCAAGTGACATGTCTACAAAGAAATATTAATTATGTCAGCGAATTTAAAATACTGAAATATGACTGTTAGAAATTAAATTGAAAATGACAAAACAGATTAAAGAGTGGTGTCACAGTTTGTCTGGAAACAGTGTCACTTGGAAATAGTGTCACCACAAAATGATGTCTTCTTCTTTTTCTTTGAGTGGTGAGACAATTATGATGGCATAGTTTCATAGAGATCATGAACCTGTATCACAAATGCGGTGTTATGATCATAGTGTCTGGTCCTTTGCCAAACTTCGAATGGTGTCTTAATAAGGAATCAGTGCCACATGCTTCAATAGATCTGAAACTAGTTACCGTGTCTGGTCACGGTGTCTGGTCACGATGTCTGGTTCATGGTGTCTGGTTCACGGTGTCCGGGTCACAGTGTCTAGTCAGAGTGTCTGGTTCACGGTGTCTGGGTCACGATGTCTGAGTCACGGTGTCTGGTTCACGGTGTCTGGTTCCTTTTCCAGAAAAACAGAACCAGTGGCAGACTCACGGTTTCTCAAACTTATCCAAATATTTGTATATATATTTAAGCAGTAATATTCACAGAATGAATTATACTTAATCATTCATAAAAGAAATCATTATAGACCAAAGTTAAACCTTGTTTACATTAATCAAACATTATTTATATTAATTAAGATCACGAGACAATTTATTTAAAGCATAAAGAAACCATCCATCTTTACACATGACTTGAAATAGATTAAATAGGATGTATAGGATTTGTGATCATTAAAACATGATTAAAACATGATGATTCTAACATTATCCTCTATTCTATATAGATATTGATAATTCATATTGTACTTGTATTAAATCTATGTATAAAGAATGATTTGTAAGTTTGCAAAAAACCCTTTGAGTTTGTTTCCAAAATAGAATTAGAAAGGTATCTACCCACAAACTTAATCCGTTTTGATGATATGGTGGTATCATTTGCCAGATACATGACGTCCAATTAATAGGCATTCTATTTATTTATTTTCAGTTATTACCATCCATGAGGTTTTCACTATGACATAATCTATGGATGAAATTTCATTCTCAGTTTATTAATGGAAAATGTTTTTTATTTATTTACCATGCCATATTGAATATTCCAATTTGATTATGATTCAATTATTGTTGATTCATGCTTTCGCTATTTTTAACCCTTACTGAGCATTTGATCTCACCCATTTCATTTTTTTACCTTCAACAGGTTACAAAGAGGAGACCTTTTATTGAGTTCTTATGGATACAGTTTATTATTTTTTGTCATGTATTGTATTTTGTTACCTTTCCCAATGTAATATGAGTTACATGTATGTATATAGTTTCTTCAAGACTACTAAAATGATCGTTCCTTCAAGATTTTATTCCTTGTAATCATGCCAATGTAATAAGTAATGCACTGACTCTGAGCTTCTAGGTTTGGGGTGTTACACTCTTCTTCTCTTGGTTTCCTTTGAAGATATAAGATATAGAAAATTATTTCTTTTTTTTGATGGCATATAATACTATTTCATCATATGATGAAAAAGTTTGAGAAACTAGTGCCCTTTGGAGGCTTGGATTAATCTTCTCAATGAAAGGGTTAATTTTTCTTTCCGGATTATGCATGTAATCCATAATATACCTAGCTAGTGTTATAAATGTGGCCTCATACTCTACAACACTTTCCTATACATTTTTCTATAAGCTGATAAACTTTCTCTTTATTATGATTCATTATTCATGAGGGAAATATTTTTCACAGAATGTTACTTTAAAATCTCTCTATTTCATATGTTATATTTCTTATTCCTCCCTAGTATTTTGGATCAATAACCACCACTGATCAACTTAACCTTTAAGAAAATAGACTTCCATTATAATCTATTTCCTTTCATTTCATCCCAAGTCTAAAAATATATTTTCAAGGGACTTAATCCATTGGTCAACTGCCACTGGATTAGTAGTTCCACAAAAATATGAAGGCTTATATTATATGAAACGATCCAATATAGGTGTATCATGCCATGGAACATCACGTTTCTCCATATATTCAATGATATTAGTCATAACCTGGGTTAGCTTCCCTAATATGACCATGATCTGCTTAGCTCTAACACCAGTTGTATTGGCTTGCTTGGCAGAGAAATTTATATATTTACCACGAGTATTGATACTGTTCTTTTTTTCTAGGAACCATTTCTAAACAATGACATAAACTGAATTAGATCATAATATTATGAATTTTAAATCACATCCTATAATTGGTGTAATGCTTAACATAAATTGAAAATTTATAAATAGCTAATAACCGAATCATAAACTTGTTTTCTTTGGGAATATCCTCAAATCATAAAAATATTTTCCAACATTTCATAATGGTTTATAAAGAGAATATAAATCAACCAAATCATATCCTTTAAGAGTGTCAAACTAGGTGCACAATAAGATACCATTCACTATTCACCATAATGATGGTCAAGATATACTCAACCAACACTTTTCAAGGTTATTACCCCTATATGCATCTATGCCAAAACCATGTCCACTTATAGCTTCCGTACTGACTGAAAATTTATTTTTTATTTGATTTTCGAAGCACTAGATTTATTGTAACTGGCAGGATACAAACATGAAGGATGCCCAATTCAAAATTCAAAATTCAAAAAACTAAAAGATAAAAAAACGCAAGACAATCGCGATCTAGGATCACCAGCGTCATCCGAAGTACCGTTGCCTGCAACCATTGTCATGAAACCACCCGATGATGTCGCCATCCTATCACTACCATCAAGGTCACCGTCCGAATGCCACACCAGTCGTCGAAGCTCATCAGAGCTCATCGTAGTTTCCATAAACCATCATCAACAAGTCTCTTCGTCATTCCCAATGAACCAGAAACCCAATCACCAAAGCTCATCACATCAAACACATACCCATCAATACAATATTGTTGTGAACGACACCAAAGACCGCCAAAAAAACCATACAAGAACATAAACCAAACCAAAAATAGAAATTGGAACCATGTAGTTTCCACTCAACAAGATGAAGAAAAGTAGAACATCATGATAAGGGAAAACCAACTCAAAATGCGTGAGAAGACCGGTCGTCCACCAAACCCCACATACCCAAACCCCTTTAAACCCACCACTCTGGATCCGACCAGGAGAGGAGCAGAGGGATTAGAGGTCAGGGCAGTGCTTTGAACGGTCAAGAACTACGAACGCCGACATCATCAATGAGAATGAAACCAAAATCCAGAAATATGGGAAATTCAACTGAGGAGTGCTAGAAAATCATCGACCACTGAACCATATATCCCAAAACCACTGAGTTATAAACATGCTATATCAGACCTGGGACGGTGAGGTGGAATGCGAGGTCAGAGCGGGTTGTAGCGGCAAAAATCTTCATAACAACCATTGTTGGGACCCAAAACACAACCAATGAAGGGGATTATAACTCTAGAGTGTAGATCAGAAGAGGATCTGCACGTGCATAACGCCCCGACCCCAGTTACCCAGAGTCGGTGCATTATTGCGTAACATTGTCATGATCACAAAAGATCAAGTCTCGAAAGACCGATTAGTTTAGTAGCCTTGGAAACACTAGATACATTCATAAGTCTTACATTAAATCATAAAGTAAAAAAAACTAAAACAACATCTTGTCTTCATATCCCCTCATACTATCCCTGCAGGTCATTCATAATATACTTCATCATATCCTGGAAAAATTAAAACATTGAAAGGGGTGATCTCAGATTCTCAGTAAGAATAACAATATAGCGGAAGCTTTCATAAATAAACAAAAACATTTAAGGCAATGTATAACTAAAACAAAAGCATTTTAAACATGAACTTCAACATAATATGGAAAAATTAAAATGAGATAATGCCATTTACTTATTCAAATGGATATTCTACTAGTTGAATAATCACATGCAATATCAATAACCACTTTCATAATGATGGAATGCATAATGCCAGACTATCATAACCACGTAGCCAAGGCATCGTTCCAAGACTACAAATAAGATTTTGTCAAGGCCTCATGCCAAGACACTAGTTTGTCTCATGAGACCTAACGATGCACCGAGGAGCTATATCGGGCTCCACCCGTCACTTATTAAGTCCAACGAATTCCTCATATGAACAGGTTTAAACATATCATAAACCATAACATAATCGTATCACATAAAACATGCATAAAGGAAACATAACATTTCCACATTTCAATCACAAGATATAAATACAACACATTGATATAATAAAAAAATTATCAAAACCATTTTCAATACCAAAATAAAAGAAAAGTAAAACATGGTATTTATTTTTCATTTAAAAAAAGTTGTGGCTTGTAGAGGAAGCCGAAACTAAAATAATGGTCACGGCGGCGGAGAAGTTGTTGTCGCCGCATACGTAAGACAATGAAAACATTAACTTCTGTCGTTTAGTAAAATTCTTCGTATAAAATATATTCCTTTTAAATAAACGTAAAAGTCAAAGGGGTTTATACACCGTATAAAAGAAAGTTGTGTATAAAACAAAATATGCCTCAATGAAAGGAGATTGAGACGAAGTCCCTTACAAAGATCATTTTTTAAATAAAATAGATATATTATGTGTATTAACTATAAGTAAACATAAATAAATTACAAATACAAGATAGTACATAATAATATCATGACATAATTTGAAATTAGGAGATTAACCCAAAGAATGGAAATTGGGTTAAGAAGTTCCCTTACCTTGTGTCCGACTTCACTCGACCGTTCTTTAATCTCCTGAATAATAAAGTAGAGTTAATATATAATTTATTAAGAACCTTTTTCAAGTTCATTATCCCTTTTATATCACTTATTACAATGTTACGAAAATTATGTAGTCATTTAAGTTAATAACGGTCGTTTTGTCGATCTTTGGTACTCGAGTCAAAAATAAACTTCTTATAATTACAAGTTATTCATGTGGTAAAATATCCATTATATCCAGAATTATATTAATGATGTAAATATCATATATATTATATATATCCATTATATACATTCATTTATAATATTACATAACATTTAGAGGTAAGAAATAAAATGCACCGTTCATGGAGACGGTAAGCCGTACGTACGCATGAACGCTACTTTCATTTCTATTTCGTATTTAATGGAATGAAGTAATAATGATATAAAGGTATATTATAATTCCAGTATAATATCATATATAATATAATTTAATCCATACTTTATACATCCCACATATGGCATTAACGATTCAAATCACTTTGAGGGGCCGTTAGTCCGCACTTCCTAAAATGAAATTATCGCGTTTACCCATAATGGAAATCATAAAGGTATGCCATAAATGGGAAATACAGAAGCATAAGGAAAACATAAACATAATACATATCATATATAAATATAGTGACATCTTAATGGATACCATTAGAGGTGTTAAAAGAAGACTGAACAATCATCATTTTGTGAGGCAGAAATTCACCAACCACAGAAACAGTATGTTCTTTAACCATTAAACGAAGGTGTGTGTAAGTGTAAATCAAATACTTATCATAAAAAAATCCTAGTATATTTAAGATACTGGTGTGGTTACAAAATAAAGTAATAAAAAGAGTTTAATGGGTTGGATAAGCAAAATAAAACAAAATAACATAAGAGAAGACATTACCTTAAAATCGTGTAACTCTTTTTGATTTGAGCCAAAGGCTTACTTGAGAATAATTCTGCCCAAAGTGAGGCTTCTAGGAGTAATATAGGGAAGTTTAGAGAGTATTTGGGTAGAGTTTGGACGAGATAAATGTATTTGAAGGTGTGAATAAGGTGGTAGAGGTGGGGGCCTTTTATAAGAGGAGAGGAGGGGCACTCTTGGAAAGTCATGAAATGTTACATTATTATGAAATGATTTTCGGATTTTAAATGTCTCACAATTATATATTTAGAGGATAAGGTGATAAGGGTTCGTAATCTACCCATACAATAGGTCTTTGACAAGTGTAAGTCTTAGATTTTACATTATCTTTTCATTTTATTTAAAAAGTTCATTAATGAGGTAATCACTACATCATCATGGTGTGATAAATAAATAAATTTATTTAATTCCTAAAAATTATAAAAAATTAACATGATGTAGGAAATATTTTTATCTTTCCTATTAATATTTATAGTCTAAAAGTTAACTTATATAACCCCATTTAATAATTGTTTTAGTAAAACAACACATGTTTGTGACAATTTTATTTTTACTTTAAATAAAAAGTTATTAATGTCATTTTCTTACCCAAGTGGCTCCATGGGGTCCCCAAGTTGACCCATGGATTTTCTTGGTCTGCCATGACTCATACAATAAGTGAAGAACAAGTTTCAAGATATTTTCATATTTTTATAATTTCATTTTTACCTTAAATTTCACTAATTACCTTTAATCGCGATTAATAGAACTTAAAAGTTACTATTCACCAAAACTTATTTTAATCCCATTAAACCACATTTTAATTCCTAATGACAATGATGTATGTTGGATTTTGGAAATTCAAATCACATAGGTGGTAAAATTTCATTTAAACAAAAAATCAGTTTTTTTAACTACCACTTAGTGGTTTCACTATTCATCAAAAATCGAAGTTTTTCAGAACACCAAAAATTAACCCCAAGATATATTTGATATTACTAATTCAAAAATAATGTCTATTTTACAAAATTCAAAAAATATAAGTTTAATTAATTAATTTAATAATTAATTCCCACTATCACAACAAATAGCGTGTTTTTAAGAAACAATATATATCAAAAGATTGACAATTGTTTATGCCCAATTTCAAAGTGAAATTAATTATAATGACCACCATTGAATAAAATGATAAAAATATATTCTAATTATAATTTAGAACCACTCAATTGTATAATTTATCACTATAATTTATTTTTATTAAAAAAGTTGTTTTTAATTATTTTTCACTATTCATAAAAAATTGGAAGTTCTCAGAAAAATACCAAAAATTCAACATAGGATAATTTCGATATTCTGAATCCAAAAATAAAGTCCATTTTGAAATATAAAATTTATATAATTTCAAAAAGTGGGTATTACTATTCATAACTGCTACTTTTATTGGTCACGGTGTGTTAGAACTCGAGGTTGCGTACAACACACGCTGCTCTATTATTCAAAGAGGAGCGTACCATAGAAGCTTGGGGTATTACATTCTCTCCTCCTTCAATAAATTGTGTCCTCCCAATTTAAAATTTTTCTTTGAAAATAAATGGTTGAAAATAGAAAATACCTTAGTGGAAAACCCACATCGGAAATAAGGTTAATAAAAATACAACTTTTAAAGAAAGAAAGAGAAGTACAAAGGTCACCCGAGATATCCCATAATAGGATTCTATGAAAATATGGATATGGAGGAGAAAAAAACCATCAAGGTCTGATGGAGAGTTGTAAAAAATAGGATTAGGAGAAAGTTAACTACAAGAAAATCACAAACTTGTGACTGGTTAAACGACCATTGATTCCCCAATTGGAAAATTTAACAGACAACATTTTTGTTTTAAGTTACATTTCATAAAGTTGAGGAATTTATTTAGGATATTTACTAAGAATGTAAGGAAATATACTTACTTGTCATAAATTTTTACCACAAACCCATATTTCACTCCAAAAGGTAATAGAACTCAAAAATACTCTATTTATCATAATTGTATAAGGTTACAAATATTAACACATACCATTTAGATTAGGAAAACTATTTTGTAATAAATAGGGACTTCCTATAGGTTAGTGGTAGGTAATAAAGGCCTGTCACACTATGGTTGTGGGTTCGATTTCTGCATCTTTGTCTGACGCGATGGGTTATCCCCCGACCTGCAGGTTGTCCTTTTTCTAAAACTATAGTATTATAATATTCCAAAAATAGTCTTCAGAAATTTTTTAAACTTAAACAATACTATCCAAAGTTCAACTTAATTCATTACAACCTTTATAGTTATCCAAAATACCTCTGTCCAAAATTTCTCTAAAAGGTCTCTAAATTCCAAAATCAATTGTAACCTCAGATTCCACAAACAAAGTAAAGTTTCTCTTATTGTCACATACTAAAAATATGATTACCTTAATCATATTAAAACCTTAATGAGAAAAACAAGTACTTCAGTACAATCCTTATATATATCACATTATTCTTATAACCAGAATATAATCCTTGAGTCCAAAAGCACCAATACATTAATTATTCCACTTCAACTATAGTAAAAACATAGGATTGTCCTTGATACCTTGGCCTTTTTCGAGGTATGTTTCCTTGATGCTTAGGACATTCATTTTCATAATTCCCCATTTCCCTACAATTGTAGCATTCGACATTGATATCCTCTTTATTTCCCTTGCAATCACGATCCTGGTGACCTTTTTCTCCACATTTATAACAAACTCCCATTCCTTTTAGGCATGTACCGGGGTGATTCTTCCCAAAATTATCACATAATGGAAAATCCTTCTTTCCCTTTTTCCCTTTATCTATCTCTTGTTCCACCGTTCTCTTCTTCTCTTACTTTACTTTATTGTCATAAGATTTAGAGAATTCTTTTTATGTCTTGATAGCACACGAGACAATATCTTCGTATGACGAGAAGGTTTGTGAGACTAATGCTCGATGGAGAAATGGTTTTAACCAATCAAAGAAACAATCAATATTACTTGTTGGGTTACGTATATAATCTGGAGCATGCCTTGCTAACCTTGTAAAGTTAGCCTCATACTTTGCGACATTCTCATCCTCCTTCTGCCTCAGACTCAGAAATTGCCTTTCCATATCTGCTCGATGGTCATGTGGAAAGTATTTTTCTAAGAAAATTCCCTTAAACTCTATAGCATCCTGCCTTTTTATCATATAAACTTTTATTACATTTTACAAAACTGAGGATCTTTAAGGTTTAGTGTCTTGGAAACCAGGAACATAAAACATGAAAACATAAAAAATTCTTGTTAAACACTTGAAAGGATTCTCCTCATGTTCATCCTAGGTTCATTACTGCATCTCAAACCTGGGGACATACATCAAAAGAAAGGGTGAGCAGAAGGGCCAGTAAGGGAAACAAGCGAAACATTTTACATATGAACTTGATATACATCAATAAAGTCATGAAAGGAACTTTAAGGCATGAGAATGAAATCATGAGGCGTATCATAATAAAAATAACATTTTTTCATAACTTGAAGATGTGGCTACAACATTTAATATTGAAAATAATTTCATTTCACCAAGGTCCATCCCCAAGGTGTCATTAAAAATTACCAAGGTTATTCACCAAGGTATCAGTCTAAAAAGTCATCTCTAGAGATTAAGTCTTTACCCAATGCATTGGAGCGCTATCTGGGTGCACCCTTGAAATGTATTTATTATCATGTGAGCCACATATATCATCATCAATCATTTCATAAACAACCCATATAGCATAAAAGAAATGGGTTTCATTTCATAATCATAAGGTTTTAAAATCTGCTTTAAAGACATGATCTTTATGTCACTTTAAACCCACGGAAAAGGGAAAGCGAGTTTCATGTATGTAAATCCCAGAATTTAAAATAGAACATTTTGATATATATGTGAATACCCCTGTAGAAATAAGAGCTTTGATTATTCTCTTAATAACATAAAATAATTTTGAGATAAAGAGGGAGGCATTTTGAGACGAAAACTATGCAACATAACGTCTACGATACATGGTTTTAGAAAACATTGAAAAGAGAGGGGACATGGGTCACCCACTCAAAAATGATACATAAAATAGTAGTGGAACAGAATATATAGTATTTAAGAACATGGTAATGAAATTTTAATGATATACCATATGAAACGAAGAACTTGAAAGGAAGACAAAAATAAGATTTCTCTTATGAGAATTCGGCAGCCTAACGACGTCACTTAAAACTTCAAAAAAATGGATTGATGAGATCAAATAGGGTCTCTCATCATATGAACATAGATGATAAGTATGATATATATAGAGATAATACCCCAACATAATAAAAAGGAACTTGAAAGACTTGACATGAAAGTAGATCTTGAAAACGAGAAGGGTGAAAGAACCCCTTGGAAATTCGGCAGCCTAACGGCGCCACTTAAAACTTCCAAAAATGGATTGACGAGATCAAATAGGGTCTCTCATCATATGAAAATAAATTATCTGTATGATAGATATAGAGATCATACCCCAACACAAAAAAAGTAACTTGAAAGACTTGACATGAAAGTAGATCTTGAAAACGAGAAGGGTGAAAGATCCCCTTAGAAATTCGGCAGCCTAACGGCGCCACTTAAACTTCAAAAAAAAAAAAAGAATTGATGAGATCAAATAGGGTCTCTAATCTTATGAACATAAAAGATCAGTATGATAGATTTAGAGATCATACCCCAACATAATAAAAAGGAACTTGCAAGACTTGACATGGAATTAGAACTTTGAAAAAGGAGAAAGATGAAAGAACCACTTAAAAATTCGACAGCCTAACGACGCCACTTAAAACATCAAAATACTGAATTGAAAAGATAAAATGGGGTCTCTCATCATATGATCATAAAAAATCAGTATGATAAATTTAGATATCATACCCCAACATAAAAAAGGAACATGAAATACTTTACATGAAAATAGACCTTGAAAAACGAGAAGGGAGAAAGAATCCGTTACAAAAATTTCGGCAGCCTAACGACGCCACTTAAAACTTCATAAAACGAAATAATGAGAGTAAGAGGGGATCTCTCATTATATGAACATGAAAATGACAGTATAATGAATATAAAATAACATCTTCCAACATAAGAACATGGATCATAAAAGGAATGACATAAAAGAGATTACTTGAAAAGAAAGAGAGAGGTCAGATCCCTTACCTTAAAACGTAACTCTTAAAACTCAAAGGTTGGGACCTTGAGGGCTTGGGGGCACCTTGGGAGGACTCCTTGGGAGGTAATGAGACCAGAAATTCGTTGGGGGAGAGTGGGGAGTCGAAATGGATGAGTGGATTACTTGTTATTTATAGGGAAAGTGAGGGGAGAAGACATTAATGGCCAAGGGACACCTCAAAAGTGGTTTTCTCAAAACCATGTGCTCTCCCATGATATTTCCCATGAATTTAGGCCACATGGGGCCCCCAATACTATAATTCATCACCTTTGGTCGGCCAACCCTTAAAATATCTCATGACATCATCATGACACAGTTATGATGTCATTAAACATACCGAAACCCTAAAACTGTATTTTTACTATTCACTGAAAATTCTACTTTCTCAGAAAAAATCCCAAAATTTCACCTTAACCAAATATCGATGCTCTGATTACAAAAATGAACTCCATTTTATAAAAATAATTTTCTAAATATTTTTAATTTAATTTTTAAATAAATACACTATTCACCGAAAATTCATTTTTTTTCAGAAAAATCCCCAAAAATTACCTTAACATAATATCGATGCTCTGAGTTAAAAAATGAAATCCATTTTATAAAAATAATTTTCTAAATATTTTTAATTAAATTTTTAATTAAAAAACACTATTCACCCGAAAAACTAATACTTGAATAATAATATATGAAACCGTTATTTAACCATTTTATTGAATCACATTACTTAATCAAGGTGCCTAGATTATATTAATAATTTCTTTAAGTGAGATTACTAATCCATTTAGTCACATTACTAATCCTAAGCCTAAAATCACTATTCATAATTTACTATTCATCAAAAATTAAGTTGATCTTATTAGACTCTAAATTTCATACTGCACATAATTGTAGAAAACCATTTTTTGAAAATCATTACACATTTTTAATTATTTAAGGTTTACATAAACATTTTTAAAATATCCTTTTTCTAAAATTCATCAAAAATATGCATACTATATTTATCCGGTCATTTGAAAATTCATAAACTTCATCATAAGAAGAAATAAAAATTTTTATTTAAAAAAAAGGATTACACAAGGAAGTTACGGTCTCCTTACATATCCCCTTATCACACCAACATATGACCTAAGTGTAAGGTGTGCTAAGGTGAGAGAATTCGAGGGAGGCTCGGCCAACATCGCACGAGTAGTAATTTCTATCAGTTTGAACTTCTCGCGAAGGCGATTCCGTTCTAACTTCACACGATGAAGTTCGGCTTGGGTTTGGTCCAAAGCAAAGCCCAGTGGTGCTACCTCCTTCCCAAGTTCTGTTAGATGGGCTTCGATCGGTCCAAGACTACTGGTTGAGGCCATCAAATCTTCTTTCTATAATAATTAACCAAGATTACTTGTATTTAGAGACAATAATCAAAAAGTTTAGTTTCCAGGGGTTATATTGACCAATGGTCATATAACAGTCAAAACCCAATGGTCTCATTTTAATTATACTCATGTTATCAAATGAAACATTTTTGTTGAGTATAAAAATAAAATAAAATAACACATAAAATTAGGAAACAAGATTTATTCAAAATTTCGGGTCGTTACAAACTCCCTCCATTCCATTCTTGATACTTCTTCATCTTCCTTTGTGTTTTGAATCAGCGACCACCATTGATCGGCATCTCCAGTGAGGCGGTAAACTGCCATGACAACCTTCTCCCTTTCGCTACTCCACAAGGCATGAAATATTTTCTCTAAGAAGTTTATCTATTGCTTAGATACTAACGGATTTGTTCCCCCATTAAATTTTGGCGGTTATTTCCTCATGAAACGATCTAATATTTATCCTCCACGTTGCGGATCAGGGTGCTCCATACGAGTAAGGTTACTATTCATAACCTGAGTGAGTTTTCCCAGTATGGTGATAAGTTGATCAGCACCAGTTGTATCTCCAGCTCCACTATAATTATCTTGAGCAGGAGGGAAATCCCTACATGGAGTGCGTGCATTGATACGGTTTCCATTCCTCCCACTAGGCGCCATTTCTAAACAATGGCATAAACTAGATTAGTTTATGAATCAAAATACATAATTACAAACTTGCAAAACACTTAACATAAATTGAACTATTTATGGATATAATCCATAATCATAAAAATGTTTTCTTTGAGGAAGTATATACTCATAACCCTTCATAGTGGTTTGTAAAGAAAATGAGAATTATCTTATGCATATCCCCCGAGAGTGTCGTAACCAAGAGTGCAGCAAGAACCGTTGTCGTGCACCAGTTCCCATTCGAGTCTAGCTCAAAGCGGTGTTTTCGGGTTTTACCCCTAGGTACATCTGTGCCAGAGCCGCCTCTACCTGCTCGTATCTAGACAGGGATGTATTTCTCGGAAAACTCATAAAATGTCTATATTACCAAAATTCTAGGAAGTTCTTCTATACTAATCCTCAAAGTCTATTTTAGGGCTATGTGCTCTAATCAGAGTTTATCTAAATCTATCTTCCAAGGTTAGTACTAAACTTCCTCTGATACCAACTGTAACGCCTCGACCCCAGTTACCCAGAGTCAGTGCATTATTGCGTAACATTGTCCTGATCACAAAAGATCAAGTCTCAAAAGACCGATTAGTTTAGTAGCCTTGGAAACACTAGATACATTCATAAGTCTTACATTACATCATAAAGTAAAACAAAACTACAACAACATCTTGTCTTCATATCCCCTCATACTATCCATGCAGTTCATTCATAATATACTTCATCACATCCTGGAAAAGTTAAAACATTGAAAGGGGTGAGCTTAGATGCTCAGTAAGGATAACAATATAGCGGAAGCTTTCATAAATAAACAAAAAAATTTAAGGCAATGTATAACTAAAAAAAAGCCTTTTAAACTTGAACTTTAATATAATATGGAAAAATTAAAATGAGGTAATTCCATTTACTTATTCACATGGATATTCTACTGGTCGAATAATCACATGAAATATCAATAACCACTTTCATAATGATGGAATGCATAATGCCAGACTATCATAACCACGTAGCCAAGGCCTCTTGCCAAGAATACAAATAATATTTTATCAAAGCCTCATGCCAAAACACTAGTTCGTCTCATGAGACCTGCCGATGCATCGAGGAGCTATAGTGGGCTCCACATGTCACTTATTAAGTCCAATTCATTCCTCATATGAACAGGTTTAAACATATCATAAACCATAACATAATCGTATCACATAAAACATGCATAAAGGAAACATGACATTTCCACATTTAAATCACAAGATATAAATACAACACATTGATATAATAAAAACATTATCAAAACCATTTTCAATACCAAAATAAAAGAAAATTAAAACATGGTATTTATTTTTCATTTTAAAAAAGTTATGGCTTGTAGAGGAAGCCGAAACTCAAATAATGGTCACGGCGGCAAAGAAGTTGTTGTCGCCGCATACGTAAGACAAAAAAAACATTCCCTTTTGTTGTTTAGTAAAATGATTCGTATAAAAGATATTCCTTTTGAATAAACCTAAAAGTCAACGGGGTTTATACACCGTATAAAAGAAAGTTGTGTATAAAACAAAATATGCCTCAATGAAAGGAGATTGAGACGACGTCCCTTACAACGATCATTTTTTAAATAAAATAGATCTATTATTTGTATTCAATATAATTACACATAAATAAAGTATAAATACAATATAGGACATAATAATATCATGACATAATTTGAAAGTAGGAGATTAACCCAAAGAATGGAAATTGGGTTAAGAAGTTCCCTTACCTCATGTCCGACTTCACTCGACCGTTATTTAATCTCCTGAATAATAAACTAGAGTTAATATCTAATTTCTTAAGAACCATTTTCAATTTCATTATCCCTTTTATATCACTTATTACAATGTTACTAAAATTATGTAGTCATTTAAGTTAATAACGGTCGTTTTGTTGATCTTTGGTACTCGAGTCAAAAATAAACTTCTTATAATTACAAGTTGTTCATGTGGTAAAATATCCATTATATCCAGAATTATATTCATGATGTAGATATCATATATATTATATATATCCATTATATACATTCATTTATAATATCACATAATATTTTGAGGTAAGAAATGAAATGCACCGTTCATGGAGACGGTAAGCCGTACGTACGCATGAACGCTACTTTCATTTCTATTTCGTATTTAATGGAATGAAATAATAATGATATAAAGGTATATTATAATTCCAGTATAATATCATATATAATATCATTTACTCCATCCTTTATACATCTAACATATGGCATTAACGATTCAAATCACTTTGAGGGGGCGGTAGTCCTCACTTCCTAAAATGAAATTATCACGTTTACCCATAATGGAAATCATAAAGGTATGCCATAAATGAGAAATACAGAAGAATAAGGAAAACATAAACATAATATATATCATATATAAATATAGTGTCATCTTAATGGCCACCATGAGAGGTGTTAAAAGAATATTGAACAATCATCGTTTCGTGAGGCAGAAATTCGCCAACCACAGAAACAATATGTTATTTAACCATTAGATGAAGGTGTGTGTAAGTATGAATCAAATACTTCTGATAAAAAAATACTAGTATATTTAAGATACTGGTGTTGTTACAAAATAAAGGAATAAAAAGAGTTTAAGGGGTTGGAGAATCAAAATAAAACAAAATAACATAAGAGAAAACATTACCTTAAAATCGGGTAAATCTTTTTGATTTGATCCAAAGGCTTCCTTGGGAAGAATTCTGCCCAAAGTGAGGATTATAGGAGTAATATAGGGAAGTTTAGAGAGTATTTGGGCAGAGGTTGGCTGATCCAAATGGCTTTGAATGTGTGAATAAGGTGGTAGAGGTGGGGGCCTTTTATAAGAGGAGAGGAGGGGCACTCTTGGAAAGTCATGAAATGTTACATTATTATGAAATGATTTTTGGATTTTAAATGTCCCACAATTATATATTTAGAGTATAAGGTGATAAGGGTTCGAAATATACCCATAAAATAGGTATTTGACATGTGTAATTCTTAGATTTTACATTATCTTTTCATTTTATTTAAAAAGTTCATTAATGAGGTAATCGCCGCATCATCATGGTGTGATAAATAAATTTATTTATTTAATTCATAAAAATTATAAAAAATTACAATGATGTAGGAAATATTTTTATCTTTCCAATGAATATTTATAGTAGAAAATTTAACTTATATTACCCCATGCAATAATTGTTTTAGTAAAACAACACATGTTTGTGACAATTTTATTTTTACTTTAAATAAAATGTTATTAATGTCATTTTCTTACCCAAGTGGCTCCATGGGGTCCCCAAGTTGACACATGGATTTTCTTCATCAGCCATGACTCATCCAATAAGTGAAGGAAAAGTTTCAAGATATTTTCATATTTTTATAATATCATTTTACCTTAAATTTCACTAATTACCTTTAATCGTGATTAATAGAACTTAAAAGTTACTATTCACCAAAACTTATTTTAATCCCATTGAACCACATTTTACTTCCTAATGACAATGATGTATGTCGGATTTTGGAAAGTCAAATCACAGAGGTGGTAAAATTTCATCTAAACGAAAAATCAGTTTTTTAACTACCACTTAGTGGTTTCACTATTCATCAAAAATCCAAGTTTTTCAGAACAACACAAAAAATTAACCCTAAGCTATATTTGATATTCCTAATTCAAAAATGATGTCTATTTTCCAAAATTCAAAAAATATAAGTTGAATTAATTAATTTAATAATTAATTCCCGCTGTCACATCAAATAGCGTGTTTTTAAGAAACACTATATATCAAAAGATTGACAATTGTTTATGTCCAATTTCAAAGTGAAATTAATTCTAATGACCACAATTGGATAAAATGGTAAAAATATATTCTAATTATACTTTAGAACCACTCAATTGTATAATTTATCACTATAATTTATTTTTATTAAAAAAGTTGTTTTTAATTATTTTTCCCTATTCATCAAAAAATTGGAAGTTCTCAGAAAAATACCAAAAATTAAACATTGGCTAATTTCAATATTCCGAATCCAAAAATGAAGTCCATTTTGAAATATAAAATTTATATAATTTCAAAAAGTGGGTATTGCTCTACTTTTAATGGTCGCAGTGTGTTAGAACTCGAGGTTGCGTACAACACACGCTGCTCTATTATTCAAAGAGGAGCGTACCATGGAAGATTGGGGTGTTACATTCTCCCCTACTTAAATAAATTGTGTCCTTGCAATTTAAAATTTTTCTTTGAAAATAAATGGTTGAAAATAGAAATTACCTTTGTGGAAAACCCACATCGGAAATAAGGTTAATAAAAATATAACTTTTAAAGAAAGAAAGAGAAGTACAAAGGTCACCCAAGATAACCCATACTAGGATTCTTTGAAAATATGGATATGGAGGAGAAACAAACCATCAAGGTCTGATGGAGAGTTGTAAAAAATAGGATTAGGAGAAAGTTAACTACAAGAAAATCACAAACTTGTGATTGGTTAAACGTTCATTGATTCCCCAATTGGAAAAGTTAACAGACTACATTTTTGTTTTAAGTTACCTTTCATAAATTTGAATAATTTATTTAGGAGATTTACTAAGAACGTAATAAAATATACTTACTTGTCATAAATTTTTACCACAAACCCATCTTTCACTCCAAAAGGTAATAGAACTCAAAAATACTCTATTTATCATAATTTTATAAGGTTCCAAATATTAACACATACCATTTAGATTAGGAAAACTATTTTGTAATAACTAGGGACTTCCTGTAGGTTAGTGGTAGGTAATAAAGGCCTGTCACACTATGGTTGTGGGTTCGATTCCTGCAGCTTTGTCCGACGCGACGGGTTATCCCCCAACCTGTAGGTTGTCCTTTTTCTAAAACTATAGTATTATAATATTCCAAAAATAGTCTTCAGAAATGTTTTAACCTTAAACAATACTATCCAAAGTTCAACTTAATTCATTCCAAACTTTATAGTTATCCAAAATACCTCTATCCAGAATTTATCTAAAAGGTCTCTAAATTCCAAAATCAATTGTATCCTCAGATTCCCCAAACAAAGTAAAGTTTCTCTTATTGTCACATACTAAAAATATGATTACCTTCATCATATTAAAACCTTAATGAGAACAACAAGTACTATAGTACAATCCTTATATATATCACATTATTCTTATAACCAGAATATAATCCTTGAGTCTAAAAGTACCAATACATTAATTATTCCACTTCAACTGTAGTAAGAGCATAGGATTGTCCTTGATCCCTTGGCCTTTTCTGAGGTATGTTTCCCTGATGTTTAGGACATTCATTTTCATAATGCCCCATTTCCCTACAATTGTTGCATTGAACATTGATAGCCTCTTTCTTTCCCTTGCAATCACGAGTCTGGTGACATTTTTCTCCACATTTATAACAAACTCCCATTCCTTTTAGGCATGTACCAGGGTGATTCTTCCCACAATTATCACATAATGGAAATTCCTTCTTTCCATTTTTCCCTTTATCTATCTCTTGTTCCACTGTTCTCTTCTTCTCTTTCTTTACTTTATTGTCATAATATTTAGAGAATTCCTTTTCTGTCTTGATAGCACATGAGACAATATCTTCGTATGACGAGAATGTTTGTGAGACTAATGCTCGACGGAGAAATGGTTTTAACCCATCAAAGAAACAATAAATCTTACTTCTTGGGTTACGTATATAATCTGGAGCATGCCTTGCTAACCTTGTAAAGTTAGCCTCATACTTTGTGGCATTCTCATCCTCCTTCTGCCTCAGACTCAGAAATTTCCTTTCCATATCTGCTCGATGGTCATGTGGAAAGTATTTTTCTAAGAAAATTTCCTTAAACTCCCTCCATTAAATTCTTGATACTTCTTCATCTTCCTTTGTGTTTTGAATCAGCGACCACCATTGATCGACATCTCCAGTGAGGTGGTAAACTGCCATGACAACCTTCTCCCTTTCGCTACTCCCCAAGGCGTGGAATATTTTCTCTAAGGAGTTTATCCATTGCTCAGCTACTAAAGGATTTGTTCCCCCATTAAATTTTGGCGGTTATTTCCTCATGAAACTATCTAACATTGATCCTACATGTTGTAGATCAGGGTGCTCCATACGAGTAAGGTTACTAATCATAAACTGAGTGAGTTGTACCAATATGGTGATAAGTTGATCAGCACCAGTTGTATCTCCAGCTCCACTATAATTATCTTGAGCAGGAGGGAAATCCCTATATGGAGTGCATGCATTGATACGGTTTCCATTCCTCCCACTAGGCGCCATTTCTAAACAATGGCATAAACTAGATTAGTTTATGAATCAAAATACATAATTACAAACTTGCAAAACACTTAACATAAATTGAACTATTTATGGATATAATCCATAATCATAAAAATGTTTTCTTTGAGGAAGTATATACTCATAACCCTTCATAGTGGTTTGTAAAGAAAATGAGAATTATCTTATGCATATCCCCCGAGAGTGTCGTAACCAAGAGTGCAGCAAGGCCCGTTGTCATGCACCAGTTCCCGTTCGAGTCTATCTCAAAGCAGTGTTTTCAGGTTTTACCCCTAGTTACATCTGTGCCAGAGCTACCTCTACCTGCTCATATCTAGATAGGGATGTATTGCTCAGAAAACTCATAAAATCTCTATAATACCAAAATTCTAGGAAGTTCTTCTATACTAATCCTCAAAGTCTATCTTAGGGCTATGTGCTCTAATTAGAGTTTATCTAAATCTAGCTTCCAAGGTTAGTACTAAACTGCCTCTGATACCAACTGTAACGCCCCGACCCCAGTTATCCAGAGTCAGTGCATTATTGCGTAACATTGGCATGATCACAAAAGATCAAGTCTTGAAAGATCGATTAGTTTAGTATCATTGGAAACACTAGATACATTCATAAGTATTACATTACATCAATAAGTAAAAAAAAACTACACCAACATCTTGTATTCATATCCCCTCATACTATCCCTGCAAGTCATTCATAATATACTTCATCACATCCTGGAAAAATTAAAACATTGAAAGGGGTGAGCTCAGATGCTCAGTAAGGATAACAATATAGAGGAATCTTTCATAAATAAACAAAAAAATTTAAGGCAATGTATAACTAAAACAAAAGCCTTTTAAACTTGAACTTCAACATAATATGGAAAAATTAAAATGAGATAATTCCATTTACTTATTCACATGGATATTCTATTGGTCGAATAATCACATGCAATATCAATAACCACTTTCATAATGATGGAATGCATAATGCCAGACTATCATAACCACGTAGCCAAGGCCTCGTGCCAAGACTACAAATAAGATTTTATCAAGGCCTAGTGCCAAGACACTAGTTTGTCTCATGAGACCTGCCGATGCATCAAGGAGCTATAGCGGGCTCCACCTGTCACTTATTAAATCCAATGCATTCCTCATATGAACAAGTTTAAACATATCATAAACCATAACATAATCGTATCACATAAAACATGCATAAAGGAAACATAAAATTTCCACATTTAAATCACAAGATATCAATACAACACATTGATTTAATAAGAACATTATCAAAACCATTTTCAATACCAAAATAAAAGAAAAGTAAAACATGGTATTTATTTTTCATTTAAAAAAAGTCATGGCTTGTAGAGGAAGCCGAAACTCAAATAATGGTCATGGCGGCGGAGAAGTTGTTGTCGCCTCATACGTAAGACAACAAAAACATTCCCTTTTGTTGTTTAGTAAAATGCTTCGTATAAAATTGATTCCTTTTGAATAAACGTAAAAGTTAAAGGGGTTTATACACCGTATAAAATAATGTTGTGTATAAAACAAAATATACCTCAATGAAAGGAGATTGAGACGACGTCCCTTAAAAAGATCATTTTTTAAATAAAATAGATATATTATGTGTATTCACTATAAGTACACATAAATAAAGTACAAATACAAGATAGGACATAATAATATCATGACATAATTTGAAAGTAGGAGATTAACCCAAAGAATGGAAATTGGGTTAAGAAGTTCCATTATCTCGTGTCCGACTTCACTAGACCGTTCTTTAATCTCCTGAATAATAAACTAGAGTTAATATATAATTTCTTAAGAACCTTTTTCAAGTTCATTATCCCTTTTATATCACTTATTACAATGTTATGAAAATTATGTAGTCATTTAAGTTAATAACGGTCGTTTTGTCGATCTTTGGCACTCGAGTCAAAAATAAACTTCTTATAATTACAAGTTGTTCATGTGGTAAAATATCCATTATATCCAGAATTATATTCATGATGTAGATATCATATATATTATATATATCCATTATATACATTCATTTATAATATCACATAACATTTAGAGGTAAGAAATTAAATGCACTGTTCATAGAGACGGTAAGCCGTACGTACGCATGGACGCTACTTTCATTTATATTTCATATTTAATGGAATTAAATCATAATGATATAAAGGTATATTAAAATTCCAGTATAATATCATATATAATATCATTTACTCCATCCTTTATACATCCCACGTATGTCATTAACCATTCAAATCACTTTGAGGGGGCGATAGTCTGCACTTCCTAAAATGAAATTATCGCGTTTACCCATAATGAAAATCATAAAGGTATGCCATAAATGAGAAATACAGAAGCATAAGGAAAACATAAACATAATATATATAATATATAAATATAGTGACATATTAATGGCCACCATGAGAGGTGTTAAAAAAAGATTGAATAATCATCGTTTCGTGAGGCGGAAATTCGCCAACCACAGAAACAATATGTTCTTTAACCATTAGACGAAGGTGTGTGTAAGTGAAAATAAAATAATTCTCATAAAAACATCATAGTATATTGAATATACTGGTGTTGTTACAAAATAAAGGAATAAAAAGAGTTTAAGGGGTTGTAGAAGCAAAATAAAACAAAATAACATAAGAGAAGACATTACCTTAAAATCGGGTAACTCTTTTTGATTTGATCCAAATGATTCCTTGGGAAGAATTATGACCAAAGTGAGGATTCTAGGAGTAAGATAGGGAAGTTTAGAGAGTATTTGGGCAGAGTTTGGCCGAGCCAAATGGCTTTGAAGGTGTGAATAAGGTGGTAGAGGTGGGAGCCTTTTATAAGAGGAGAGGAGGGGCACTCTTGGAAAGTCATGAAATGTTACATTATTATGAAATGATTTTCGGATTTTAAAGGTCCCACAATTATATATTTCTAGTATAAGGTGATAAGGGTTCTAAATATACCCATCCAATAGGTCTTTGAAAAGTGTAATTCTTATATTTTACATTATCTTTTCATTTTATTTAAAAATTTCATTAATGAGGTAATCGCTGCATCATCATGGTGTGATAAATAAATTTATTTATTTAATTTATAAAAATTATATAAAAATTACCATGATGTAGTAAATATTTTTAGATTTCCAATGAATATTTATAGTCTAAAAGTTAACTTATATAACCCCATGTAATAATTCTTTTAGTAAAACAACACATGTTTGTGACAATTTTATTTTTACTTTAAATAAAAAGTTATTAATGTCATTTTCTTACCCAAGGGGCTCCATGGGGTCCCCAAGTTGACCCATGGATTTTATTGGTAGTAAATGACTCATCCAATAAGTGTAGGACAAGTGTCAAGATATTTTCATATTTTTATAATATCATTTTTACCTTAAATTTCACTAATTACCTTTAATCGCGATTAATAGAACTTAAAAGTTACTATTCACCAAAACTTATTTTAATCCCATTGAACCATATTTTACTTCATAATGACAATTATTTATTTCAGATTTTGGAAATTCAAATCACAGAGGTGATAAAATTTCATTTAAATGAAAAATCAGTTTTTTTAACTACCACTTAGTGGTTTCACTATTCATCAAAAATCGAAGTTTTTCAGAACAACACCAAAAATTAACCCTAAGATATATTTGATATTACTAATTGAAAAATTATGTATATTTTCCAAAATTCAAAAAATATAAGTTGAATTCATTAATTTAATAATTAATTCCCACTGTCAAAACAAATAGCGTGTTTTTAAGAAACAATATATATCAAAAGATTGACAATTGTTTATGTCCAATTTCAAAGTGAAATTAATTACAATGACCACCATTGGATAAAATGGTAAAAATATATTCTAATTATACTTTAAAACCACTCAATTGTATAATTTATCACTATAATTTATTTTTATTAAAAAAGTTGTTTTTAATTATTTTTCACTATTCATCAAAAATTGGAAGTTCTCAGAAAAATACCAAAAATTAAACATAGGCTAATTTTGATATTCCAAATCAAAAAATGAAGTCCATTTTGAAATATAAAATATATATAATTTCAAAAAGTAGGTATTACTATTCATAACTGCTACTTTTATTGGTCGCGGTGTGTTAGAACTCGAGGTTGCGTACAACACACGCTGATCTATTATTCAAAAAGGAGCGTACCATGGATGCTTGGGGTGTTACAACGTGAGCCACCGATGGACAAAAAATCCACCGATGAAGACACCACAGATTGAAACAAAAGATGAGAAACCACTGTCATTGTCCAGATCGGGAGGGGATCTGCACATTAGCCACCGATGGAGGCCTCAACCACCGTCACTGCAAGATCTGGGGAGGAAATGCCTGGACACCTATCACGAACATAGGAGAAATTGAAAACGGAAAGCAGAAAAGAAAACATCAAAGAAAACAGAACACAACATTATATATTCCTTCTTCATATCATGGGGAAAGGAAAAACAAAATAAGGTTGAGCTAAAATGATCATCAAGGGTTGTGTATAGAAAAATCTATCATGAGTAAATAACAAATAATCAATATTATAAGGTAAATAACTGAAAACACATTCCATTTAATCAATAACATGATCATGAAATGCATCCATGGATAATATCAATGTAATAATCTCATGGATAATAATAAATAAATTCTTAATGAAGTAAATTCATAATTCTACATGTCATAATCAAGTCATTGTTCCAAGATATTTTCAAATATGGGTAGGTATACACCAAAAACCCATTTAATAAGGTTAGATAACTGGTTTGTCTAATGAGACATATCAATGCATCAAGGGGATATCTATAACTGGACCCCACCCGTAACTGTATATCCAATGCATTACTCCTATATTGAATGATCAATTTAATTCATAAAAAATATAACTTATCAATAAATATTCGTATTGAGTAAAGAATATATAATATCAAGATTTCCCTAGTCAATCAAATACATTTCATAGAAAAACACCGTATGTGGAAATGGTATACAGTTTAGGAAATAAGAATATCCTTGATACAAATAATATGGATATATAATATAAATGTAATTTCCTATGAAAGATGATCATAAGTGAATGTTTTAAGAGAAAATTAATGATCATAAGATTAATTAAGAGATGATAGATGACCATCAATTAATTGTAAAAGTAGATTTTATAGTAAAATCAAATCTTATGAAGAATAGAAGAAAATGAAAGAGATCCATTTAAAATAAATTTTCATTAATAAATTTTCTTTATAAAACTATTGAAAACTTATTGAAGAATATAAATATTATAAAATGATTATGGTGGTGGGAAAACCCATTAACACCGTATACGCTAAAAATAAAATTTCATTTTGATTTTTTGTAAAAAAGTAAAAAATGACCCTTTTAGAAAATATTAGAAAGATTATTTTAAAACATTGTAAAAATTCAAGAATAAAATAAAATGTTCTTAATAAATCATTTGTGTAAATAAAAAGAACTTTTATAAAATTATTTTGAAAAAGACGAACATGGAAGAAAAATATTCCTGATCAAGAGAATAAATAAGACCATCTTTTCTTTTATTTTTTTCCCTTAATTCAAGTGAAAAAGAGAGTAAAATTTGGAAACAACATGGAAAATAATTAAATATCTAGAGGATAAGAAAATAAATCAATGAAGGATTAATTATAACATTCCTTCAATGAAAATATAATAAATCCCAAAAAAATGAGATTGTAAAATAAGTTCTTATCTCTTTGGTAAATTTTAAACTGTAACCCCTTGAAAGAGTAAATTTGAATTTAAACTTTAATTACCATGAATAAATATAGATTACTTTTATATACATCACAGGGGTAGTGTATACACAACATAAAATAAAATAGGTTTATAATTCCAAATATGTCTCAATGGATTTGAAATTAAGATGAAATACTTTACCTCATGCTTCTAATTAGTTGAACATGATTTAAAATCCTACGTAATACATTTAGATTTATTATAATTACATATAAAAACCATATACATATATATGATATCATATATTACCCACTTATAACATCTTATCACCCATTTGGTAATAATATTTCATTATTATCATTGTTTCAGGTGTTAACTGCTTTGTTTTCATGTATGTTTTGATTCATAATTTATGTTACTTGTGTCTTTATCATGGTTTTATCATATTTAAAATTTTAATAATGATATAAAAATCAGATATATTCATTACATACATATTTAGAAGCATCCATGATAAGTGGACATGAAAAATGAATCACATCGCTTCGTGGAGGTGGTAATCCACACATAAACATGAGAGATCTTATCATTTTTTAATTTGTGGAAGGTTAAGGAAGTATATGATATATTAAATTTTCCATAATAATCATATATATTTATTAGTTCCATTATTATCACAATCCATGTGAGGTGGTGATGAAAAAAATTTTACATTGGTTCGCGAGGTGGTAGTCCACCGTACACACGAGTGATGGTTTTATTTCCCATTTGATGGGGAAAGAGATGGATACATATTATTACATAAAAATAATAACATATTTATATATGAGAAATAATGGTGTTATTATATTGATATTATTAGGACATAATTGAAGGTGGTAAAATAAGAAGAATAATGAAAGTGTTCACTTAAGATGATTATCTCTTCTTTGAAAGAGATCATTTAAATCTCTTCACAAGGACAATGGGATTGATATTTTGGGAATAAAAAGACCTCTATAATGTGGTTAAGTATGTTTATGAGATATTTTGGCAGATTTTTGTTGATCTAAATGGATCAATAGGTGTGAAGAATTGAGAGTGGGAGGTTCCATTTTATAAGCAATGTGGGCGATGCACTTGTAATTTTTCAAAGTTTTAAAATATTATCAAGTCTCTTTATTTAAAAAATGGTTAAAAATTGAGTATATTTTTAATTTGAGATAATATATGATATAAATAAATTCAACCAATATTATTTATATAATTTTTATGTCATTTTAACCCTTATATTTTTATATTAACCCCCGATAAACCCATTTAACCTTAATTGTGGTAACCAAGTTTTTCCATTTTTACTATTCATAATGAAAAAAATGAAAGTGAACTCAGAATTTTTTTTAAATGGTGATTCCAAATATTAAAAAATTTTAATTTAATTCCATTTCCATAAGTTACAAAAAATAATTTAAAAATAAACCAACAAAATGTGATGAAAAATGATTTTTCATAAAAATGCATTTTTCAAGCATAAGATAATCTTAAATTAACTCTATGACTAGTAATAATAATTATATAAATTTAAATTAATATAGTTATATATATAATATATACATTTAATTTGAATCATTTATCATCAGAGAATATTTTAATTAATTAAAATGGAAAATCATTATGCTCTTAAAAACAATTTTATGAAAAATATCACTTTTTACCACCAAATGATCTTGTATTTATTTATATAAAATTGATAATAAATCTATGATTAATTATATATATTATTATAAATAAAATTATTATTAGTTAAATAACATGTTTTCAATTATTCATAAAAGATTATTTTTAAGGGAAAATTTCAAAAATTCATTTTAGGCTTATTTTGACATAGTAAGTTCAAAATCAATATTCATCCTAAAAAATTAGAATTTTTGTGCCATGAAATATTAAAATTTTCATTATACTATAGTTTCATTTAAATAAAATGTTCTCATACTATAATTGAATCTCATGTGTTACAAATAAGGCTCTACCAGATCTGGACTTTCTATGAACCCTTACAGTTGGAAATTTGATATGTTTCTATACAAAAATCTATTATTGAGTGTTCCTTTGAAAAATATCAAAATCCTATTGACTACCAGCATATGAGATTCTTTTGGATTACCCTAGAATCTAGCACATATTCACTGAAAATAAAATATCTAGTATCGATGCTATATGGTAGAGTAGTTTTCCAATAATTCTTCTAAATTCATTTTGGTTGACACTTTTTCGGACCTCATATTTGGTAAATTTTCTTCCTTCAACAATGGGAGTGGGACCCTCCTTTGAACCTTTCACTCCAAACTTTGTCAGCAATTCTTTAACATATTTTTCTTAATATACAAATATATAATTAGCTCCTTGTAAAATTTGTAAACCCAAGTAGTGACTCATCTTTATAAACAAAAAAATCTCAAAATTCAACTTAATTTTATTTGAAAATTATTCACTGAGATACTTCTGATCGCTTGTAAATATTATTTCATCAACATAGATCATAACAATGAGAGTACTTGTGGTGTATTCTTTGACATACAATTTATTTTTTCAACCTTTCCTTTTGAAAATTTCAGATTCTTCATAGTAACTATATAGTTTGGGGTACCGACCCTTGGAGATTGTTTCAAGTCATATAATGCCTTATTCAATTTGAAAACTATTCTTCCATATTTATAAATAATAAACCCTTCATTCTTTTCAGTAAACAATTCTTCTTCAAGATCTCTATTAAAGAAATAAGACTTCACATCCAATTAGTAAACTCTATATTTTCTATATTCTTCCACTGATAATATCATCCCAATGGATTCTATCCTTGAAACTAGAGAAATTTTTTCTTTAAAATATATGTCTTTAATTTGAGACTAACCTTTACAAAATAGCCAGGCTTTGTTCCTTGACACTTCTACATTCTCATTGAGTTTATTTCTAAAAAATCATTTGGTTCTAATAATTGTTTTCTTTTAGGACTTGTCATAAAATTCCAAGTGGATCTTTTCTCAATTTGATATAGATATTAATTCATATCACAAATCCACTCTTCATGTTCAACTCCCCTTGAAACTAATTTTGGTTTAATTTGTGAAATGAGTATAGTTTGATTCTCAAATCCCAGTATTCTTTTAGCCTGGATGGGTACCTCCTAGTTACCAATTATATTTTCAACATAAATATGTTTCTTTAGCCTTAGATTCATTATTCTATTGTTTTCATAAAATTCATCACCATCTTCAGAAGTTTGATATGAATCAACCACTTCAAAATCTTACACATTGTCCTCTTGTTCAACATGATGGTTTTCTAAATTCTGCTCACTAATAGGCTCTAAAAAACCATCTGTTGTAGTAATAGAACCTTCTATCTTGTAATAGTTCTCTATAATTTTAATACAAAAATATTCAATGAGTTTATACACCCTTTAATTATAAAAATTGTTTCCACTTCCATTAGAAAGGTAACCCATGAAAATAATTTCATTTTCATTTTCTTCAAATTTTCCTAGATTGATACTGTAAGGACCCGACCCCAGTTGCCCAGAGTCGGTTCCTTATTTAATTACATTGGAATATAAACAAGGAATATGCATCCCTAAGGACTAATTAGTTTAGTATCATTGTAAACAATATATATACATAAGTTCAACATTAAAACTTTAAATGACAAACAATATAGAAATTCCTTCGACAACATCCATAACTCATAGGTTATTTTTTCATGTCATTTATAATAAAGATTTTCATGTCCTGAGAAAATGAAACATAACAAAGGGGTGAGCTCAAATACTCAGTAAGGGTAATAAATACAATGGAATATATCATAAACATAAACATTATGCATGTTGAATAACTAAAAACACATGTCTTTAACAAAAAACTTGAACACATTATGGTAGGATTAAGAGTTGAATAAATAATTCCATAGTAAAACATAATCATGGGTATTATACTAGTAAAATAAACACATGAACCATCAATATTATTTTAATAACAAGGTAATTCATAATTTGGGACATCATAAACATACCATCAAGGCCTCATTCCATGACCATAAATAATCATTTTGTCAAGGCCTTGTGCCAAGACTGCAGTTTGTCTCATGAGACCTACCGATGCATCGAGGGGCTATAGCGGGACCCACCCGAAACTTACTATTTCCAATGAATTATTCATATGAACTGGGATAAACATAAACAACATATACATTCATATTAAAACTAATATATGAAATGTAAATAACTTTCCCCGAATATTAAGCATAAACACTAACCATTCAGAGTAAATTGGTGAATGGTTTTAAGATAGAACATCCACAGCCAAACTAATCACAAACTATTAAATTAAATATGGTATATGATACCATAAAATATTAATCCCAATAATACATAATAATAAACAAGGGTGTCTAAATAGATCAAGTTACTCTTATAAAATCTTCAAGTAATTCTTGAGATAAATATTCTTTTACTTTGAAAAGAAGAGTTCTTTTGAAAAAATATTTCTATAAAACCAGAAGTAAAGTAAGATATTATTTTCCTAATAAAATGACTGATTTTATAAATATAATGGTTTCCAACAACATATTATATAGTTACCTTGAAAATAGGTAAGAATTTGAGGAATTCTCTTGAAATGGGATTGTTTATCGGGAAGGATTTTTGAAAGATCCTTTTAAAACATATAACTACCCATACGTGAAGGTATGATTATTGTTGGAAAAAATATATTGAACATTTATATAGAAATTATGAGGATTAAATATGAATTAATAATAATTTAATTTAGGTAAGTAGATAATAAAAGTAACCCGGATGAAAATGGAGGTTCGGGTAGAAAACCCTTACCTTAAGTCCGAATGTGTTCTGCTCTAGAACTTAAGGTCCTGGAATATGAAATTAGACTTATTAATAAATTAATTCATAAACTATTATATATTTATTTAGTTTATCATAATTTTATTAAGTTCATTATATCCTTAATGATAAGTTATAAGATTGAATTCTGTCGTTCCGGAGTGTTTGTTTCCTTAGATTTTATGATCGGTATATTTGTATATGAGTATGGATGTTCACGTGGAAAGGATGTAATTATCCAAAATTAAAATTATACATTATTTATGAAAATATATAATTATTAATGGTTATATATAGAATTTTTTTACATGTTATGAGGATGAATCATTGTATGAAATATTAATGACAATCACTTAGATTATTTGGCAGTATTTGGATTAATATGAACTAGTTTTGTCATATAAATTAATACTATGTACATATACTGGTTCCTGAATATTAATTAGGTTATAATAAATATTTTATAGTCTTTTTAAACCATAAAAATGGTTTCATGACTAGTAATAAAGGAGAAATTCAAGAACGAAACTTCATCGTCCACAAAGGTTGTAAATTGGAACCTCACAGACGATGATTTCATTTATAAAAAAAAGAGAGAGAGTAAGAAGATTGATAATGGTTATTACATTAACATGGTATAATTATAGTATATATATTATACTATATTTATAAGGATAAATTGGACAAAAGAGGTTAGGAGAGAATAATAAAATAAGATAAATTGAAATGAAACTAAATGAAAAAGAAAGATGTTTTACCTCTTGAAATAAACTCCTTAAGGACCTCCTTAAGGGAAGTGGTTTTGGTATTTTGGAAATACCAAGAGCCAAAATATGTGGGGAGTGACTAGGTAAGGGTATTTGGGAAGAAATTTGAGGAGCTTCAAGGCTGAAAGGAATGAAGAGAATAGGGAGCGAGGGGGGGGGTTATAGTGAGAAGAGGAGGGTTTTCCCATTATTTTACTCATTATTTTATTATTTTGCCAAAGGAAACCAATAATATTGATTCTCGTGACAAAAAATAGTAATAAGTGAATTTCGGTTCTAACCAATGGTCATTTACAACAACCATGACTCAATCATGATGTAGAAATTCACTTAACATATTTTATAAATTATAGAATTTCACTATTCACCAAAAATTCAAGTATTTTAGAAAAATCCCAAAAATTCAACCTAACCATTTTTCAATGTGTAGAATTCAAAAATGAATTTCATTTTTGAACATAATTTTCTAAATATTATTAATTTAATTTTTAAATAAAATAATAATTTGTTTGAAAAATAACAATTTTAAAACTATAATTCATTTTATATCACATTGAAAAATTAATCAAAATCATAACCTTAAAATAATAAAATAAAAATTTGATTAACTATTAATAAGGATCAAATTACTATTCACATTACTATTCATAAGGATATGTTACTATTAACAAAAAATTAAGTTTGTCTTATCAGACTCTAAATATCTTACTGAACGCAACCACGTATGTTAGTTTTTAGAAATTCAAATCACAGAGGTGGAAAAATTATGTTTACTGGCTAGGTTATAACAAAGTGGTGTTTTGTAGAGACTTAGTGTTTCATGCATTCAGTATTAAATTTATTTTCAAAATATTGGGGTGTTACATTATCCTCTTCTTACAAAATTTTTTTCCTCAAAATTACTAGAATGTTACCTCACAAAAAGTTTTGGGTAGTTCTTCATCATAAGCTCCTTAGGCTCCCATGTCACCTCTTTGATTTTATGATTTTACAAAGTATCTTTACCAGTCAAGTTTTTCGATTCCTCAACACTTGTGCTTTAGTGTCCAGAATCCAGATAGGCTCTTCACAGTAAGATATGTCAGGTTCAAATTCTATACCTTTAGAAATGAGGACATGAGTTTGGTCTGGCATGTAATTTCTTAGAAATGAGACATGGAACACATTGTGTGATTTAGACAGGCTAGGCAGCATAGCCAAATGATATGCAACAACTCCAATTCTCTCTAGAATTTCAAAAGGGCCTATGTACCTAGGGCTCAATTTTCCTTTATTCCCAAATCTTATAACACCCTTCCATGGAGATACTTTTAAGAAAACTTGATCTCTGACTTGAAATTACAAATCCTTCCTTCGATTATCAGCATATCCTTTTTGTCTTTTTTGAGTCTCTTTGATATTTCCTTGAATAGTCTTTACCTTTTCTATTGTTTCCTCCATAAGCTCTGGGCCCACTAGCTTCCTTTGACCAACTTCATCCCAACATGTTTGTGTACAATATCTCTTTCTGTACAATGCCTCATATGGTGCCATTTGAATACTGGAATAGAAACTATTATTGTAGGAAAACTCCACCAAGGGTAAATACTGATCCCACATATCTTTAAAGTCAAGCGATCATGATCTCAACATGTCTTCTAAAGTTTGGATCATCCTTTACGATTTCCCATTAGTTTGAGGATGATAAGAAGTACTCAAATGAATCTTAGTATCCAAGGATTTCTAAAGAATTTTCTAAATTTTCGATGTAAATCGTGTATCATGATCAGAAACAATTGATAGAGGTTCTCCATGAATTCTCACAACTTCATTGATATAGAGTCTTTCTAGGCGCTCTATAACGACCCAAACTTTTATCAATGGAAATCCCTATTGATCTAATTAAATGTCTCTTTATGTAAAATGGTTATATAAAATGTGAACTTCATTGGTTTTATGTTTATGGATTTTAAAATACCGTTATGAATTGTGATCATTGCTAATATAGTCGTTGAACATTGATCACATGATTAGTATAAATATAGGGATTTAACAAATCCAATTTACTCAGACAAAGGAAGCGATGACCTCATCCATTAGACTTTTCCCGTACGAAGCCCATTTTTTTGAGCTCAGAAAGGAGGTGGCATCATTGGGATTTTCTCTTGACCAAGCCCAAGATGAGATTGAACATTTTAATCTTGAGCGGAACCGACTATGGGAGAAGTGGAAGTTAATAGATATTACCACCCGAGTGATGTTATCCTAACCACCCCAAGAGTCTGTCACCATCGCACACCTTACCCTTCGGTCTTATGAGGGTGTTATAAGGGGTTATGTAACAACACCCTAACACTATGACAATGTACATTATTTTTGTATAAATAATGTGCATTCATTTTATTATTGTTACTTTGCAAATAGTTTTTAAAGCACAAATAATATTTTTAGTTAATCATCAACTAAGAAATAAATTTTTATGAATTAATGGATTTTTGAATTAAATAATATTTTAATAAAATATTATTATAATTAAATTACTTTTTTTAAAATTTAAATGATCATTCAATGTTTATGAATGCAATTGTAATTTTTATTACGGTTTGAAAACTATTTTTGTCAAAACCCATGAATTTTTGGTAAATGCCGGTTTTTATTTTAAAAGTAAAAATTCACATATTTATAAAATTATTTAGATGAAATGAATATTATTTTTGGAATCAGAATTTCAAAATTATCCAATGGTGAATTTTTCATAATTTTCTAAGACAGTCGATTTTTTGGGTAAAAATTAAATACCTTTTAAATATATAATGTGTTTTATGAAATCATAATGACACAATAGTGAGGTAATAAAATACTATAAACATTTTTTTCGGACAATATATGTTTTATCATTAATATAATGTTATTTTAGATTTGTTTGATTTATTTTAAAAATATTTTGTGGACCCTCCAAGACTTATAAAAGATTTTGTCTTTTTAAATTGTTTTCCTTGAGAGTGTGACTCACCTCCACATAAGCAAACCTATTATTTTAAGAATTTAGGCCATTGGACTTATAAAATATTGTTTTACACAATAAAGAATTACCTCTCCTTTCCTATATAAACCCACCCAAGCTCCCACTTCCTCTTCACTCAAATCCTTTGGAGTTTGACCAACCCCTGACCTACTCTCTCTAGAATCCTCCCAAGGTGCCCCAACTCCCAAGAAGCCTCTCTCAAGACTCTCTCAATCCTTTGGAAGCACACTTCAAAGTAAGGGTTTTTATTCCTTTCTCATTTTTGTCCAATATTCTTTAAATTGTTAAGCCATTTTAATTTCAATTATAAATGTTAGAGTATGGTTTCAAACCTCCCCAAAACTTCCCTCTTTATGTTTGAATTATGGGAGACCCCTTTCTCTCTCATTAAATTCCTTCCATGTACACCCGTTGCTATGCCGAAATTCCGAAAGGAATTTCTCTCTCCTCATTTACATTCAAGCAATTCTTTCATATCATGAATCTAAATTCCATTACATTTGTTGGGGCATGTATCTATATGAACCCCTTACTATCCATGTCATGTAAATATGATGAGACACCCCTTTCTCTCTCATCAACCATTTTTATGAGTTCTTATGTCACGCCATTATGCTGCCGAAATTGCACTGCGCTTTTCCAAGACAAAGTCATTGTGTAGTGAATACCATACCCATTTCTCTATCAAGGGTATTCACCTTTATGCATATTTACTTATTATTTAAAGAGTTTCATGTATGTATTCCACATTTGTTTATCGTGTAATAATTGACTATGTTGAATGATTCACTACTAGAGAATTGGGCTTTGAAGCCCCCTGACACGGGCGACCGCCTTTGGCGGTCGCTATAGTTGGCCTATAGCGACCTCCTTTGGTGGTCACTGGGTTTTAAAAAAAATGCTTTGGTACCCCCTCCCCCCTCCCCTCGCAAAACCCTACCTCGCGTCCCCTCCCCTCGATCACCGCTGCCTGTCCCCCATCACCCTCCACCCTCACCGCCCATCCCCCCGCCACCCGCCACCCTCCACCCCACACCGCCCATCCCCTCACCACCCTCTGCCCTCCTCCCTCCACCCTCCATCCCCTCCAGCCTCCGCCCCTCCACCCTCCAGCCTCTCCCCTCCGGCCGGCGCCCTGTGCCCTCCGCCCCCTCCGGCCTCTGCCCCATCTGCCCTCCAGCCTCTGCCCTCCACCCTCCGCCATCCACCCTTCGGCCTCCATCCCCCTCATCCCTACGCGCCCTCGTCCCTCGGTCGTCCACCCTCCACCCTCCACCCTCCGCCCCTTCGCTGCCCGTCCCCTGTCCCCTCACCGCCCTCCTCTCCGGCTCTCCGCCATCCCCCGTCCCCTCCCTCTTCATCCCCCTCCCTCACCGCTCCATCTCCGCCTATCCCCTCCCCCACCGTCCCCTCCCGTGCAGCACCGCCGCTGCCCGGTCCCCTCCCTCCCCGCATGGACATTGCTCGTCTCCTCGCCAATTCCACCCATCCACTCTAGGTCCCCAATGTCCTTTGTCCCCTCCCTTGTCATCCCACCCTCGCTGCACCATCTCCACCTCACTGCCTCCTCTCCTCCATCTCACCACCACCACCGCCGCCCGTCCCCTCCCTCACCGCACCATCTCCGGCTCTGGCTCCCCTCCGCTGTCTCTCCCCTCCCCCACAGCTCTGCCTTCAGCTCCCCTCCCTTCCAGGTTTGTAGTGTAATCAGGTATGACATGAGATTTCAGTTACATTCCATTATCTATTCTCTTGTTTATTATTCAGAGATATAATTTGATTATTTTATCAATAGTCCACAAGCAATTGGTTAGTATTTATTTTAAAAATATTTGATATGAAAAATGCATGTAATAAGTCTTGTGTAAATGTTTGTTATACATATATTATTATGGATAAGAGTTGGATTGATCTTCCAAATCGAACGTCTAGAGAATATTTCAATGGAATTATGCAGTTTATTGACTTCACCGGAGGATTTGAAAGTGACTATATTAGTTGTCCATGTAGAAAATGTGCTAAAAAATTTCAATTAAAATGATATATAGTGAGTGAGCACCTATTCTTTAACAGATTTCTGAAAAATTATAAGAGTTGGACTCATCATGGATAAGAATATGTTCGTTGTCAAAATACGGATGCAGTTATGATGGGTGTTGATGCAAGGATGAATGATCCAATGCATGAAATGCTTACTGAAATGGTACCTGGGTTGGATCCTGAAGTAATTGACATCCAGAATCTTGAGACTGGTGAGATAAATCTTCATTCTGGTACAGATCATGATTCGAGGAGGTTTTATAAAGCACTTGATGATGCAAAAACAAAATTATATCCTGGATGTACTTCTTATAATAAATGGTCGTTTATCATGGATTTGTTTCATTTGAAGATTTTGAATCAGTGGTCAGACACATCATTCCACATGTTGTTGGTGTTATTGAAAAAGGTTCTTCCTGTCGACGCTAAGATTCCCGAGTCATATTACCATGCTCATAAGTTGAAAGAGAACTTAGGTTTTACATATGAGACCATAGATGCATATGAAAACAACTGTATGTTGTTTAGAAAGGAAACTGCCCATTTGGATATTTTTATAGTTTGTGGCGCTTCCAGGTGGAAAGAGAACATGGGAAATCAGACTCATCAAATTCATATTGCGATACATGGGAAACCGATTGTCTTAAAGCAAATGCATTACTTTCCCCTTAAATCGAGGTTAAATTATTTTTATGTCATCTAAAGTTTCTAATTTAATAAGATGGTATTCAGAAAGAATTCATGAAAGTGATATGTTAACCCACCCGGAAGATTCTCATGCATCGAAGGATTTTGATAAGAGACATCCTGACTTTGCTAAAGATGTTTGTAATGTCTGATTGGGGTTGGTAGCAGATGGTTTCAATCCATTCAAGTCTATGGTTGGTGAAACTCATAGCACATGGCCCATGGTGTTGCTTCTATATAATCTTCCTCCATGGCTTTGTATGAATAAAAAATTTATATTACTTTCCACTCTTATTAATGGACCTAGAAGTCCGAGGGATAAGATTGATGTTTACCTCCAACCATTGATTGATGAGTTGAATAAATTTTGGGGCGATAGTGTGATGACTTATAACTATGAAACGAATGAAATGTTCAAACTACAAGATGCTTTATTGTGGAAAATCAATGACTTCCTAGCTTATGAAAATTTATCAGACTGGAGTACAAAAGGAGAATTTTCTCGCCCATGTTGCAAAAAAAGTAAAAAATATGTATGGCTTAAAAATTACAAAAAATGGGCATACATGGGTCACAGAAGTTTTCTCCCCCCTCAGCATAGGTTCAAAAAAGGCAGAGTGACATTTTATGGTTATAGATAGTTCAACCTAGCACCAAAGATAATGACATGAGTCGAAATGTTATCGCAGATTGAGGAATAAAACATCTGAATGGTATATGAAATTCAGGATTTGGTGGGTCATCCATTACGTAATATTCATGCTGTGGGTAGACAACACAGTCACAATTAGAAAAAGAAAAGTATTTTTATAGTCTTCTGTATTGGAAAACTAACATGCTAAGGCATCATTTGGATGTCATGAACATTGAAAAAAATGTTTGTGATAACATATTGTGGACCATTTTAGGTGTTAGTAAAAATCAAAGGACCATGTTAATGCACCTCGTGATTTGGAAGAAATGGGTTTAAGGAAACAGTTTCATTTACAGTTAGTTGATGGAAAAAGGCATATATGAATTTTGCACAGTATACGATGACTATAAAGAAGAAAGATACATTTAAGTCCATTTTAAAGATTCTTAAGGTGCCTGATGGTTACTCTTCTAATATTTCAAAGTTTGTGAATCTGACGATCAGGACATTGCAAGGGTTGAAAAGTCATGACAATCACATACTACTTCAGCAGTTGATTCCAATCGCAATTTGTGATTGATTATCCCCCAATGTTGTTCAGCTGTTTATTGAGATGAGTAATTTTTTTAGACAGATTTGTTTAAGAAATCAATGAATGAGTGATTTAAAAAGTTTGCAGGACCAAATTGTACTTACGCTTTGTCACTTTGAGAAACTATTTCCCCCCTAATTTTTCAATGTTATGGTTCACTTGACAGTGCACCTAACTGATTAAGTAATGGCTTCTGGTCCAGTGCAATTCAGGTGGATGTATCATATTGAGCAGTATTTGAGTACATTGAAACGATTTGTACGCAACAAAGCTTGTCTAGAGGCATCAATAGCCAATGGTTATTTGATGGATGATTTTATTACTTTTTGTGCAGAATATCTTATGGATATTGAAAAAAATTAGATAATCCCTCTCGAATTCATGATGGTCCAGTTGGATAAGGAACCATATTTGATATGGACAACATTGAGTGGATACAATCACATCGATATATCTTGTTCAATACTCTATCAGTTTCACCATTAATGCAGTAAGTGTCTTATCACTTTTATTGTTTAAATTTTAAATGTTTTGTTTTCATAAATTTATCATTTAAACATCACATTATCATTTGCAGGAAAAAAATTAATGAGATGAAAGAAGAGATGTATCGTGCGACTGAGTATCAAATTCAAAAATCTCATTATGTGTCATTTCATGATTGGTTCAAGGATTATGTATGTATAAATTGATTTTCATTATGAGTGAAGTATTATACTAATTTATTTCTGTATAAATCATTATTGAATTATATGAATTATGTAGGTTCATAAGCTGAGGGAGTTAGGGGACCCCATGCTAACTGAAGAATTTATCCAACTGGATGAGGGTCCATCTATAATGGATCATCGTTATAAAGCTATAGATGCTAATGGTTTTCAATTTCGCATTAAAGATGTTGACGACAAACGAGAAACAAAAAACAGTGTCATCGGTTGTCGATTCGTCGATTCTGGTTATTACTATGGTCAATTGATAGAAATCATTGAAGTTGTATATGCACATAAGTTGAAGTACATATTGTTAAAGTGTAATTGGGCTGATCTAGTGCGTGGATGTAAATTCAATAAATATTAGTTTTTATTGGTGAATTTTAACTATATGTTATACAGAAATGAACGAGTTGATAATGAACCTTTCATTTTGACATCACAAGCGGAACAAGTATTCTTCATTACTTTTCCTTCGAATCCAAGTTGGAAAGTTATTGTGAAAATGTCCCGGTGAGGAGTGTTTTTGTTTGAACAAGATGAACCTGAGGCTGTTCCATTTGTTTCCCAACAACATGATCAACATACCATAGTTCAATGTAAAGAAGATATTTATTGGGTCAGAGAGGCCATTGAATGAGAAACGGTCGATTTTCATGCTTAATGAAAGGTATAATTGTTATCCCGCTATTCAGTATTGAATGTCCTAGGATATCATAAATTATCTAAACATTTTATAAATCCTTGTAAGTTTTAATCCTCAATTTTAGAAGTTTATTCATTTATAAATATTTAGGGTGATTTATCTTTTGGTATCTTCATGTTATTGTCAGTGTATCTTCCCATTGAGGTATTCTTCATTTGGTTCATGTGCTGCTTGAATTTTTATTAATTCAATCTGAAATTTGGATATGCATTGATTGATTTTTATATAATTTGTATATCTATTTTTTTAACTTTATGATTTTTTAAAATCCATTCACAACTAATTATTCAATGACTTTTTGTTTAATTTACAACTGTATAAGTTTGATTTTTTTAAAAACAATCTAGTTTATCTTTTGGACACTTTGGATACTCCCCTTACTAATGTTTTCTATGACTGCAGGCATGTCAGGGGAAGAGGTAGTAGATCCACATCAGCCATCTAAGCCATCTTCATCTCAGGGTCGAGGTATGTTTGAATGTCATTGTATCTATTTTTTATGTAATTGATAAACACACACACACAGATATATATATATATATATATTTATAACATCTGTCAAATTATATATAAAATTGTTTTCAACAGGATCAGACTTGACTGCTTGTTCCTCTCACAAGAGAGGCCCTGTTCGTGGCATTTTATCATGGAATTCTGACACGACGTTTGATGTTTCCTTTGATGAGCTATTTCATCCCGTGGGATTTAATTCCCCTACATTTATTCGTCAGATGGGTCATATCATATGTGACCCACATCTATTTACATTGACCACATGTGACTGGGATTCTATCCCTTAGGACACATTAGATCGTCTTTTGAGGGAGGTTTAGGTAAGAAGACCATTTTAATTTTTTCCCTATGTATAAACAATACTAACATATGTGATGTTTTTCATTAATAGAAAAATTTGAAAGTATTCCCCGATGAGTTTCGGCCTGTGTGTATGAGGAAATGCTGTAAGATATGGAAAAATTATAAAGGCAAAGTCAAGAGGGACCACTGGGTACCAAATTTGGGTGCCCCAGACATTCTGGAAAAAGTCCCGAGAGGTGTCCTCCCGGCTCAGTGGCATGACTTAGTTGCATATTGTTCTACTGTGGGTGTTTTTGTTTGTATATTTATTTTGGTATATATATTTTCAAGAATGTGTGATTTGTTTAAAATTTGAATTAATTTAATATAGGAGGTGTCAACATGCCATTCTGAGAATCGAGCGTTGCAGGGACCCCCTCACAGGCTCGGGACACATCACGTGTCTCAGATCCAACATGAGGTATTTATTATTAATTTTTTAATTTATTAATTAATATGGTTTTGTGTTTATATTCTATTCATATACAGTTATGGGAGCAAAGTGCACCGACTGATAAAATGTCAGTGTGGATGGGGACTCATGATCAAAATGATCCAGAGGTTGTAGCAATGATAGTAAGTGCTTGTACTCATTACCAATACTTAAATAAATTTGTATATTAACATATATATGTATATATATTTAAATATTTCACAGGCTCAATTTGAGGCTGAGTTAGAACAGCTGCCAGAGGACCATCGACAGCTTCCCATGCGAAGGGATGAGATCTTCCATCGCATTATTGGTCGGGACAAGCATGGATATAGTTTGACCTATGGAATAGGGATTCCTCATTCTATAGTATCACACGCTGCAGTTTTTGGTCCTGCTGTTGTTCAGATGACACAACAGTTGTTATTGATGTTTAGGTTGGGTTCCTAGTGATATTTTTTGAGATTTGGGGGTATCATGTGTGTTTTGGCCTTATGCAATGTTTGTGTGCACGAATTGAGAAGTAACCATGAAAATGATTAATGATTTGGATATTTTTAGTTTATTTTATTCTTTAATGTTTTCAATTTCATGTTCTGTGAATAGTTTTGAAAAAACCATTTGATTCCTAATAGAAACCATGTAACTTTTTTTTTGGTAATTGAGCTCAGGTTCACTATTTGTAGGCCCCTAGCCCACCCCGGACAATTCCCCCCTGCACCACGGACAACCCCCCCCCCACACCGTAGACAGCCCCCCTATACTCCGAACATCCCCCCCGCACCCCGAAATTCATTAGGAAAATTGACCATTAGTTCATTAGGGAAATTGTTCATTAGGCTGTTAGGCCATTAGGTAAATTGGCTAGTTGGACAATTGACCAATTGAATGTAGGCCAAATAGCCATTAGTCCATTATGCCATTATTCCAATTGTACAACTAGACAATAGGCCATTATTCCAATTTCTTGTTAGGACACTATGCCATTAGAGCATTAGGGCATTAGGTGAATTGTTAAATAGGACAATTTGAAATTGGGTAATTAGGAAAATTGACCTTTAGGCCATTATCATAACTAATCGTTACGCCGTTAGGCCAATTGGCCATTAGGAAAATTAGTCATTATTCCCCCCACCAACAGACACCCCCCACCCCGGACAACCTCCCCACCCCCGGATATTTCCCCCCCACCCCGGATATCCCCCCAACGGATAGCCCCTATAACGACCCATACTTTACATACATTTTTAATACTTCAAAAATTGAAGCACACTTATTACAACATATGATAAAACCACAAAAGACCGTATAAGTATAGTGTCTTTAGAAACTGGGAAACATAAACAACTGGTTCATAAATCTTCTACAGTGTCTCCCATTTATTTCATCATATCTAGGGTCCCTTTTAGCATATTATACTTAATATCCATCTTCCTGACCTGGGGAAAAGAAAACATAAAAGGGTGAGCTCAAATTCTCAGCAAGGGCAAATAAAGGAAATAAAAATCATATCATATCTTTTTGAAAATCAAAACCTGCAAAAGAGATCATAATATCTTAACATGGAATAAATCATAGAAGTGAAAATGAGATCCCCATAATCATAACATAAAACTTGAAACTTTGTGGCATGCACACATAATCATGGAAAATCATTTCTTGTTAGTCATGACTCATTGCCAAGACTATCTTAGTGGACAAAGTCCCTTTCTGAACCGAGTTCACTCCTCGTTTCAATCCTGTATCACTGAACCGAAATAACCTTCCGTTCCAGCCATGTCTATCTCATGAGATATAAAATCTTTACCCAATGCATTGGAGGGAGATATAGGTCCCACCCATCTTATAATGAATCCTTTCTTATGTGTGCCACATAATCATAAACCATACATCATAGCGTAACCCATGTAATAAAAATGGAATTCTTAAACAACATGACATCATAAAACAATTCATATAAGATAAAGGAATTCATAAAAATATTTCCATCACAACATAATCAAATCCATGTAATAATAGGGATAAAAACAGAACCCTTTATTATCTTAGATGGAAAATAATTTTGATAAAACACTTGAACTCCATTCTTGAGGAAAATATCCTTTCTTCTTCAAAAAAATTTTTCCTTTCATAACATGTCATACAACTTTAAAATAAAAGAAGTTGATTAAAAATAAACTTGAAAACTTGTAAAGGAAGCTTCTTGGAAATAATGTTTTAAAAATCCATTCATGCCGTATAAGTTAAAAAAAACATTCTTCGTACTTTTGTCGGAAAAGTCAAAAAGTACCTCGTACGACAAAAGATTCCTTTAATAGATATTACTAAAAACTCACCGAAGGGTAAAAATGGATTTAAACAATTGTAGGTGGATGGAAATAATATTACATATTGATGAAACATGGATGTGGATGATAAAATACACCCCAGTAAATACTTACGAATAAACAATCTCGGATAAAAATGAGATTGTGATATTTCCCCTTACCTTAGGTCCGATTTGCTTTGTATGTGTCCGAAGCTCCTGTATAATGGTTTAAATAATGTTATTTACTTATTCCAGAATCATACATATTGATATGATATCATATATGGTCATATTCTTAGCTTCTTGATAGTAATATTTCATTGTTACTTGTTACTCGGGTCTTTATTGCCTTTTGTTCTTATGCATGTTTTGCCGAATACATTCTTATTCTTCTTTTAAGGTTATAGATACCTTATATCCAGAATGGTATTAGTGTAACATATATCATATTTATTCATTCAACTCATTTATATAATTACTATGTAATTATGATCATGTAGAACGAGTCGCATCACATCGTGGAGACGGTATTCCGTACGTACGCACGAGTGATGATATCATTCCTATGATCGTGGAATTGTATTGGAGTATATGTATATTATTTCAGTATCAATATTAATTTATAATAATCATAAATAGTTACTCATTACACCATTATACCCATCCTTGTAAGGTGGTGGTGGAAAATAGATTACACCACGGCGTGGAGACGGTATTCCGTACGTACGCACGCGCGGTGATTTCATTTTTCCGTAGGATGGATAGAAGGTGAATTAGGGTTGTTTCATATTTATAATAACATATCAGTATGTAAGTAATACTTATGTTATTACTTTATCATGAAACAACTAAAGAAGAATAAGTTAAAGAAGAAAGAAATTGAAAAGATCGGTAATGGATATTACCTCTTCTTTGGAACGCCTCTTTGAATTCTCCACTTAGGGAACTAAGATTGGTCTTTGAAGAAGACCAGGACCTCTAGGATTATTCTAGGGAAGTGGAGAGGAGAAAATGGCAGGGGTTGGCCGAGCTTGAGTGCTCAATTTGGTGTGAGGAGGAGGGGGAGGAGGTGCCCTTTTATAAGGGAGGAGAGGGGCACCTTAGGAATATCTCAAAATATTATTTTATATTAAAGTCAAAATCGGTTTATAATGGTTACAAAGGGTCTTATTTCGAAGCTAAAGTGGGTAAGGGTCTAAATACTATCAACCAATAAGATTTAGACAAGTTTAGGGTATTATTTTAACCTTATCAATTAGATTTAACTCTAAGTTAAATAATTTAACTTTTACCATGTCTTTTTGTTTTCTTTCACTATATGGTTAATACACTTACTATAACATGACAAACGAACCCCAAATTGTTTATTATTAATATATATATCCTTATATAAGTCATTTGGCCGAACCTTAGATTTTTATGAATAAAATAACAATTAATAATATAATATTTGATTTAAAAACTATTTTGTGTCAATTTTGACACTATTTGATATATGATTTTTGTGAAAGTCATAACAGAATTATATGTTCGAACCAAGTTGATTAAATCAACACTAATATATCATAGTAACCTAGAAAATTAGTGGAATTCATAAAAAGTCTCAAATTACATTTATTTTGGTGTTTATAACATCAATTATGTCAATATTTCATTAATAAGATAATTACTGCATCATCATTGTGTCATAAATAAATTAAATTATTTAATGTCTAAAAATTACAAATAAAATACCATTATGTAGGAAATCTTTTTATATTTCTAATGAATATTTATAGTAGAATTTATCTTATGTATAACCCCATATTAAAAATGATTTACTTATTAAACTTTGATTTTAACTATTTTAACCCTTCTTTAAATAAATTAATAATAAATGTCCTAATCTAATCCAAGTGGGCCTAAATGGTCATATTTTATTCCTAAGTTTGTTTTTGGTCGAATTACACTTGTCCAATAGAATTAGGACATGTGTTAGGGTAATATTGATATCATATTTACCCTTAGTTACCCTATTTACTATTAACCGCGGTAAAAAAAGTAAAAAGTTACTATTCACCAAAAAATTATTTTTATCTCATTGAACCACATTTTACTTACTGATATCAACCGTGTCTGTCGGATTTTTGAAATTCCATTCACAGAAGCGGTAAAATTAAGTTTTATGCAAAATTCAGTTTTTAACCTACCACTTAGTGGTTTCACTATTCATCAAAAATTGAAAGTTTTCAGAAAAATACCAAAATTTCACCCTAGGCTAATTTCGATATTCTGAGTCCAAAAATGAAGTCCATTTTGAAAAATAAAATTTATAAAATTTCAAAAAGTGGTTATTACTATTTATAACGGCTAGTTTTAATAGCATATCATTGTTTAGTGAAACTCGGTATTGCGTACGACGCAAGCTATCGAGGAAGGTCGTGATTGCATGTAAAGTAATCCAAGAAAGTGTGTAGTGAAAGATTCCTTTGATGATATAAAAACAAAATATTACTCATAAAAATCTCGGGTGTTACATTCTACCCCCCTTAAAAAGAATTTCGCCCTCAAAATTCGTCACTTTGTAACAAACAGATGAGGATACTTCTCCCTCATCATATACTCAAGCTCCCATGTAGCTTCTTCAAGTTGGTGGTTCCTCCATAAAACTTTAACCAAGCGAGTGGTCTTGTTTCGTAGGACTTTTTTGCTACGATCCAGAATCTCTATCGGCTGTTCTTCATAAGAAAGATCTTGCTCCAGCGGTACAACTTCTGAGCTGAGTACATGTGAAGGATCTGGTATGTACTTTCTCAGGAGAGATACGTGGAACACATCGTGAACTTGAGAGAGATTCGGTGGAAGCGCCAATCGGTAAGCTACCTTCCCAACACGATCCAGTATTTCGAAAGGACCGATATATCTAGGGCTCAACTTCCCCTTCTTTCCAAATCTCATAACCCTCTTCCAGGGAGATATTCGTAAGAACACTTTATCACCCACTTCAAACTCTAGGTCTTTTCTTCGGTTGTCGGCATAACTTTTCTGTCGACTCTGAGCTGCTCTTATGTGTTGTTGAATAGATCTAACCTTTTCTGCCATTTCATCAACGAGATCAGGTCCTAATAGCTTTCTTTCCCCAACTTCATCCCAGCAAGTTGGAGTCCTGGATTTCTTTCCATAGAGAGCTTCATAAAGAGCCATCTGAATACTGGAGTGAAAGCTATTATTATAAGAAAATTCCACCAAAGGTAGGTGTTGATCCCAACCTCCTTTGAAATCCATAGAGCAATCTCTCAACATATCTTCTAGGGTTTGAATTGTTCTCTCAGACTGACCGTCTGTCTGGGGATGATAAGCAGTGCTGAAACTCAACTCTGTATCCAGAGTATGCTGAAGACTTCGCCAGAACTTCGAGGTAAATCTCGGATCCTGATCAGATATAATAGAAAGTGGTACTCCATGCAATCTTACCACTTCCTTTACATATATCCTGGCAAGCTGATCTAGAGAGAAATCCTCTCTAATAGGAATGAAGTGTGCAGACTTTGTAAGACGATCAACTATGACCCAGATAGCATTATTGCCTTTGGATGTTTTAGGAAGTCCTGTGACAAATTCCATAGTGATGTTTTCCCATTTCCATTCGGGTATGGGTAATGGTTGTAACATCCCCTTAGACTTTTGTCTCTCAGCTTTAACTTGTTGACAAACCAAGCATCGAGAGACATATTCAGCAACATCTCTTTTCAGGCCATCCCACCAGAAGTACTCTTTCAGGTCCCTATACATCTTCGTGCTTCCAGGATGAATAGAGAATGATGAACTATGAGCCTCATCTAGCAGCTCCTTCTTTAATTCGGGGATGGGAGGAACACAAACCCGATTCCTGAACTTTATTATCCCATCACAATCAAGGTTGAATTCAGGAACATTTCTCACCTTCTTTTGTAACTCGACATCTTCTTTCTATGCCTCTTTAATCTTCACATGTATAGATGGTTGAACATTCATTTGAGAAAGATAAGATTTTTCCCCTTCCATTATAATTCCAAGATCCATCCTTTGTAAATCCATAAATATTGGATCTTTTGTGATCCTCATCATGGATAAACTAGCATGGTCTTGTCGACTTAATGCATCTGCCACCTTGTTTGCTTTCCCAGGGTGGTAATGGATTGAGCAGTCATAATCCTTAATCAGCTCCAACCATCTTCTTTGGCGCATATTCAGCTCCTTTTGTGTGAAAATATACTTTAAACTTTTATGATCAGTATAAATATCACACCTTTCACCATAAAGGTAATGCCTCCAAATCTTTAATGCAAAGATTACCGCAGCCAACTCCAAATCATGTGTTGGGTAATTTTGCTCATGGATTTTCAACTGTCGTGAGGCATAAGCTATCACCATATCATTTTGCATAAGAACACACCCCAATCCCTTCTTGGATGCATCACTGTAGATCACAAACCTTTCTCCGCTACAAGGCAGTGTGAGCACAGGTGCACTGGATAACCTTATTTTCAACTCCTTGAAATTCTCTTCACATTCCTCTGTCCAGACAAACTTAACTCCTTTCCGAGTCAACTTGGTGAGTGGATTAGATAATCGTGAAAAATCTTTTACAAAACGTCGATAATATCCAGCCAAACCAAGAAAACTTCGGATCTCAGTTACTGTTGTTGGTCTCGACCATCTTTCGATAACTTCTGTTTTTGCTGGATCCACAGATATCCCCTCTTTTGAGATTATGTGACCCAAAAATGCAACTTTTTGAAGCCAAAATTCACACTTGGTAAATTTGGCATAAAGCTTCTCCTTTCTCAGGGTCTTCAATATAATTCTCAAGTGATCTTCATGCTCTTCCTTGCTCTTTGAATAGACAAGAATATCGTCTATAAAGACTACCACAAATTGATCAAGATAGTCTCTAAAGACTCTATTCATTAGATCCATGAATATAGCAGGGGCATTAGTAAGACCAAATGGCATCACTATAAATTCATAGTGTCCATACCTTGTACGAAAAGACGTCTTTGGTATATCCTCCCTTTTGACCCTTAATTGATGATACCTTGAACTAAGATCAATCTTGGAAAAGTATTGAGCTCCGTGTAGTTGGTCAAATAAGTCATCAATGCGTGGGAGAGGATATTTTTTCTTGATAGTGATCTTGTTAAGTTCTCGATAATCAATGCAGAGTCTCATTGATCCATCTTTCTTCTTAACAAATAGAACAGGTGCTCCCCACGGTGATGCACTAGGGCGTATGAATCCCTTATCAAGATTCTCTTGGAGTTGCTTCTTCAATTCCTGCAACTCTATTGGGGCCATTCTATAAGGTGTCTTTGAAATAGGCAAAGCACCCGGTACGAGTTCTATTGAAAACTCAACTTCACGATTTGGTGGAAGACCCGGTAATTCCTCCGGAAAGACATCATCAAACTCCCGTACAATGGGCATATTCTTAATCGTGAGTTTCTCACCAACCATTTGAGATAAATAACCTTAATTTAGTGGAATCAATACCCATAAGATGGAAGAAATTTCCACTGGAAGGTTATGTTCATCCTTGCATTGGTATACGATCGTAGATTGATCTGGAATATGAAATGTGACTTCCCTTCTTTGGCAATTGATATGAGCTCCATGTAGAGAAAGCCAATCCATGCCAAGAATCACATCAAATTCCACTAAAGGAAGGATCACAAGATTTGCAGGAAGCACTTTCCCACAAACTTCGATCGGAGAAGAATTATAAACTTTTGATGCGACTGTTGTGCCATTAGGTGTTGTCACAGCTAACTCAACATCTAATTGTTTAGGTAATACGGTGATACCCTTAGAAAATTTTTCAGAAATAAAAGAGTGGGTGGATCTATAATCAAATAAAACATTTGCTACTTTAGAGTGGATGGTAAGTGTACATTTCACCACTTTGTTATCGTACTCCACATTGCTGATAGAAATTGCATGTGACTTTCCTTTGTCTTTAGCCTTAAGATTTTGTTGACGTAGACCATCATCATCAACCCTTGGATTTGGGCATTGATTGGCATAATGACCCATCTCCTTGCACTTGAAACATTGAAGTGTAGTAGGTTCATTCGGTGTATCCCTTCCTTTGTTTGCGTCATTAGACATATTCTTCCCATTATCACGGCATTCAAATGCCCGATGACCTTCCTTTCCACATTTAAAACATTTACTTGTCCCTTTAAGACAACTCCCTCCATGTTTCTTTCCACACTTTGAGCATAAGGAAAAGCTCATCTTCTTTTCCATGTGCTCTTTAGATTTTTCTTTGAATTCCATCTTCCTCTTCTTATCAAACCCATGTGACTGATGGGTTACTCCAATCTCCATCTCGACTTTGAGAGCACATCGAACGATTTCCTCGTAGCTATTGAAGTCCCTTATGGCTAACGCCCTTCGAAGACTTGGTTTTAAGCCACTAAAGAATCGATCGATCTTACTCTCAGGTTGGATAATAATACCAGAAGCGTACCTTGCAAGTCTTGTAAAATTTGCTTCATAGGTACTAACAGATTCATCATCCCTTTGCTTCAGTTCAAGGAACTCTTTCTCCATCTTTGTTTTGAGAATACGAGGGAATTACTTATTTAAAAATAAGTTCTTGAACTCATCCCATTCCATAGACTCAATTTCATCCCTTTGCCTCGTATTCTTAATAAGATTCCACCATTGATCAGCATCTCCTTCCAAATGATACACTGCTAGGATGACTTTATCATGCTCAGAACATTGAAGAACTGAAAATATCTTTTCAGTAGTACTAATCCATTGTTCAACAACTAATGGATCAGTAGACCCGCTGAAAGAAGGTGGACGTTGCCTCATGAAGGATTCAACAGAATGTTACTCCTTCCTTTGCTCGTTTGGAAGTCCTGCATGATTCATAGCTTGAGAAAGTTGTGTGAGCATGGCTATAAGATTTTGCATTCCAGCTCCCATATCGTTTGGTTGCTCAGGGGGATAATCATTGCATTGCCCATCGCATTCCGCATTAACACGGTTCCTTCGGGTTCCATCCATTGACTAAAACCAAGAAGAATAGTGTGAGCAACACTAATTATAATAGGAAAACCACATAATTCAAGAATAAAATTTTCATGCTTAAGGTCTTATCCTAGGTTATTCAAGGCCATTTCTAAAACACTAAGACTGTGATCTATGCTTAGACTTATCCTTAGGGTTCTTACTAAGGCTTTCACATCCTAGTTTCCAAAGGTTGACTATAACCTCCCTCTGATACCAACTATAACGACCCATACTTTACATACATTTTTAATACTTCAAAAATTGAAGCACACTTATTACAACATATGATAAAACCACAAAGGACCGTATAGGTATAGTGTCTTTAGAAACTGGGAAACATAAACAACTGGTTCATAAATCTTCTACAGTGTCTCCCATTTATTTCATCATATCTAGGGTCCCTTTTAGCATATTATACTTAATATCCATCTTCCTGACCTGGGGAAAAGAAAACATAAAAGGGTGAGCTCAAATGCTCAGCAAGGGCAAATAAAGGAAATAAAAATCATATCATATCTTTTTGAAAATGAAAACCTGCAAAAGAGATCATAATATCTTAACAAGGAATAAATCATAGAAGTGAAAATGAGATCCCCATAATCATAACATAAAACTTGAAACTTTGTGGCATGCACACATAATCATGGAAAATCATTTCTTGTTAGTCATGACTCATTGCCAAGACTATCTTAGTGGACAAAGTCCCTTTCTGAACCGAGTTCACTCCTCGTTTCAGTCCTGTATCACTGAACCGAAATAACCTTCCGTTCCAGCCATGTCTATCTCATGAGATATAAAATCTTTACCCAATGCATTTGAGGGAGATATAGGTCCCACCCATCTTATAATGAATCCTTTCTTATGTGTGCCACATAATCATAAACCATACATCATAGCGTAACAAATGTAATAAAAATGGAATTCTTAAACAACATGACATCATAAAACAATTCATATAAGATAAAGGAATTCATAAAAATATTTCCATCACAACATAATCAAATCCATGTAATAATAGGGATAAAAACAAAACCCTTTATTATCTTAGATGGAAAATAATTTTGATAAAACACTTGAACTCCATTCTTGAGGAAAATATCCTTTCTTCTTCAAAAACATTTTTCCTTTCATAACACGTCATACAACTTTAAAATAAAAGAAGTTGATTAAAAATAAACTTGAAAACTTGTAAAGGAAGCTTCTTGGAAATAATGTTTTAAAAATCCATTCATGCCGTATAAGTTAAAAAAACATTCTTCGTACTTTTGTCGGAAAAGTCAAAAAGTACCTCGTACGACAAAAGATTCCTTTCATAGATATTACTAAAAACTCACCGAAGGGTAAAAATGGATTTAAACAATTGTAGGTGGATGGAAATAATATTACATATTGATGAAACATGGATGTGGATGATAAAATACACCCCAGTAAATACTTACGAATAAACAATCTCGGATAAAAATGAGATTGTGATATTTCCCCTTACCTTAGGTCCGATTTGCTTTGTATGTGTCCGAAGCTCCTGTATAATGGTTTAAATAATGTTATTGACTTATTCCAGAATCATACATATTGATATGATATCATATATGGTCATATTCTTAGCTTCTTGATAGTAATATTTCATTGTTACTTGTTACTCGGGTCTTTATTGCCTTTTGTTCTTATGCATGTTTTTCCGAATACATTCTTATTCTTCTTTTAAGGTTATAGATACGTTATATCCAGAATGGTATTAGTGTAACATATATCATATTTATTCATTCAACTCATTTATATAATTACTATGTAATGATGATCATGTAGAACGAGTCGCATCACATCGTGGAGACGGTATTCCGTACGTACGCACGAGTGATGATATCATTCCTATGATCGTGGAATTGTATTGGAGTATATGTATATTATTTCAGTATCAATATTACTTTATAATAATCATAAATAGTTACTCATTACACCATTATACCCATCCTTGTAAGGTGGTGGTGGAAAATAGATTACACCACGGCGTGGAGACGGTATTCCGTACGTACGCATGCGCGGTGATTTCATTTTTCCGTAGGATGGATAGAAGGTGAATTAGGGTTGTTTCATATTTATAATAACATATCAGTATGTAAGTAATACTGATGTTATTACTTTATCATGAAACAACTAAAGAAGAAGAAGTTGAAGAAGAAAGAAATTGAAAAGATCGGTAATGGATATTACCTCTTCTTTGGAACGCCTCTTTGAATTCTCCACTTAGGGAACTAAGATTAGTCTTTGAAGAAGACCAGGACCTCTAGGATTATTATAGGGAAGTGGAGAGGAGAAAATGGCAGGGGTTGGCCGAGCTTGAGTGCTCAATTTGGTGTGAGGAGGAGGGGGAGGAGGTGCCCTTTTATAAGGGAGGAGAGGGGCACCTTAGGAATATCTCAAAATATTATTTTATATTAAAGTCAAAATCGGTTTATAATGGTTTCAAAGGGTCTTATTTCGAAGATAAAGTGGGGAAGGGTCGAAATCCTATCAACCAATAAGATTTAGACAAGTTTAGGGTATTATTTTAACCTTATCAATTAGATTTAACTCTAAGTTAAATAATTTAACTTTTACCATGTCTTTTTGTTTTCTTTCACTATATGGTTAATACACTTACTATAACATGACAAACGAACCCCAAATTGTTTATTATTAATATATATATCCTTATCTAAGTCATTTGGCCGAACCTTAGATTTTTAGGAATAAAATAACAATTAATAATATAATATTTGATTTAAAAACTATTTTGTGTCAATTTTGACACTATTTGATATATGATTTTTGTGAAAGTCATAACAGAATTATATGTTCGAACCAAGTTGATTAAATCAACATTAATATATCATAGTAACCTAGAAAATTAGTGAAATTCATAAAAAGTCTCAAATTACATTTATTTTTGTGTTTATAACATCAATTATGTCAATATTTCATTAATAAGATAATTACTGCATCATCATTGTGTCATAAATAAATTAAATTATTTAATGTCTAAAAATTACAAATAAAATACCATTATGTAGGAAATCTTTTTAGCTTTCTAATGAATATTTATAGTAGAATTTATCTTATGTATAACCCCATATTAAAAATGATTTACTTATTAAACTTTGATTTTAACTATTTTAACCCTTCTTTAAATAAATTAATAATAAATGTCCTAATCTAATCCAAGTGGGCCTAAATGGTCATATTTTATTCCTAAGTTTGTTTTTGGTCGAATTACACTTGTCCAATAGAATTAGGACATGTGTTAGGGTAATATTGATATCATATTTACCCTTAGTTACCCTATTTACTATTAACCGCGGTAAAAAAAGTAAAAAGTTACTATTCACCAAAAAATTATTTTTATCTCATTGAACCACATTTTACTTACTGATATCAACCGTGTCTGTCGGATTTTTGAAATTCCATTCACAGAAGCGGTAAAATTAAGTTTTATGCAAAATTCAGTTTTTAACCTACCACTTAGTGGTTTCACTATTCATCAAAAATTGAAAGCTTTCAGAAAAATACCAAAATTTCACCCTAAGCTAATTTTGATATTCTGAGTCCAAAAATGAAGTCCATTTTGAAAAATAAAATTTATAAAATTTCAAAAAGTGGTTATTACTATTTATAACGGCTAGTTTTAATAGCATATCATTGTTTAGTGAAACTCGGTATTGCGTACGACGCAAGCTATCGAGGAAGGTCGTGATTGCGTGTAAAGTAATCCAAGAAAGTGTGTAGTGAAATATTCCTTTGATGATATAAAAACAAAATATTACTCATAAAAATCTCGGGTGTTACAGCCCCCCCCACGCATGCATTTTAAGCGTGGCAAGCACCTAAAAAATGCATATTCAGTCGTTCCGTGCAAACCGTACGGATGAATGATGTGTTGTCTCCTTGTACACCTGAAGAATAATAATTAGGCTGTTTTCCTGTGTTATCAAGTCATGCTGATGTCGTTCGGTATGCATTTGACCTTTAAATGCATGTTTTGGCCATTTACGACACGCGGCGTGTGCTTCCGCACCGCGGTCAAACAACACCTCCGATTGACATGATGTCTACCCGAACATTTCACAATTCATCCACCCTTTGTTTTCGCCCGATTTCATGGCATTCCGTGGTTGTTTGGCCGGTTTTGATCACCCCACACACGCTTTTCAAACGCACCAAAACAACATGTAATAGTCGAATTCAGAGAAAACGTGCTCAAAATTACTTGAAACCACACGAAAACAATAGAAATACTATTCATGACATGTAGGAGGAGATGACACATTAATCAAACGTGCGGTGTGCGTGATATGACCAAATATGTTGTTTTTAACAGTTCGACGCGCTCTAAAAGGGTGCGTTGGGTGGTCAAAACCAGCTGAACGACCTCAGAATTCCATAAAATCATACAAAAACAACTGTGGTGTGAATTTTAAAATGGTTGGGTAGACGGAAAATCAATCAGAGGTGTCATTTGACTACGGTGACTAGAAATGCATTTCCAGAGTCATAAAACGCCAAAATGGCATGTAACGGTCGAATTCAGATCAAACATCCTCAGAATGACTTGAAATCACATGAAAACAATAGGAATAATATTAGTGACATTTAGGATGAGACAGAATGTCAATCAGATGTGAGGTGTGTGCGGTATGACCGAATATGTTGTTTTTAACAGTTCAGCGCGCTCTAAAAGGGCGGGTTGGGTGGTCAAAACCAGCTGAATGACCTCGGAATACCATGAAATCATATGAAAAAAACCGTGGTGTGAATTGTGAAATATTCAGGTAGACGACATGTCAATCGGAGGTTTCATTTGACCACGGTGATCAGAAACGCATTTCCAGAGTCATAAAATGCCAAAATGACGTGTAACGGTCAAATTCAGCGTAAATGTGCTTAGAATGACTTGAAATCACAGAAAAACAATAGTAATACTATTAGTGACATTTAGGAGGATATGGAATGTCAATCGGATGTGCGGTATGTGTGGTACGACTGAATATGATGTTTTGAACAGTTGGACGCACTCTAAAAGGGCGCGTTGGGTGGTCAAAACTAGCCGAACGACCTCGTAATGCCATGAAATCATACGACAACAACCATGGTGTGAATTGTGAAATAGTCGGGTAGAAGGGACACCAATCAGAGGTTTCATTTGACCGCGATGATCGAAAAAACATTTCCGTAGTCATAAAAAGCCAAAATTACATGTAACTATCGAATTTAGAGAAAACGTGCTCAGAATGACTTGAAATCACACGAAAACAATAGGAATATTATTTTTGACATGTAATAGGAGACAAAATTTCAATCGGACATGTGGTGTGCGTAGTACGACCAAATATGTTGTTTTTAACAGTTCAACGTGCTCTAAAAGGGAACCTTGGGTGGTCAAAACCAACCGAACGACCTCAAAATGCCATGAAATCATACGACAAAAACCGTGGTGTGAATTGTGAAATGGTCAGGTAGATGGCACATCAATCAGAGGTGTTGTTTGATCGTAGTGACTGGAAACGCATTTCCGAAGTCATAAAACGCCAAAACAACATGTAAAGATTGAATTCAGAGAAAACGTGCTCAGAATGACTTGAAATCAATAAAAACAATAGGAATATTATTTGTGACATTTAGGAGGAGACAACACATCAATCAGACATGCGGTGTTCTCGGTACGACCGAATATGTTGTTTTGAGCAGTTCGACGCACTCTAAAAGGGCGCGTTGGGTGGTCAAAACCATATGAACGATCTTAGAATTCCATGAAATCATACGACAACAACTCTGGTGTAAATTGTAAAATATTTGGGCAGACGACACATCAATCAGAGGTGTTGTTTGACTGTGGTGACTAGAAACGCATTTTCAGAGTCATAAAACGCCAAAACGACATGTAACGGTCGAATTCAGAGAAAACATGATCATAATGACTTAAAATCACAAACAAACAATAGGAATAATATTCTTGACATGTATGAGGAGACGAAACGTCAATCGGATGTGCGGTGTGCGCCCGAATATGTTGTTTTGAATAGTTCGACGTGCTCTAAAAGGGCGTGTTGGGTTGTCAAAACCAGCCGAACAACCTCAGAATGCCATAAAATTATACAACAACAATAATGATGTGAATTGTGAAATTTTTGGGCAGACGACACATCAATCAGAGGTTTCGTTTGACCGCGGTGACCAGAAAAACATTTCTGTAGTCATAAAACGCCAAAACGACGTGTAATGGTCGAATTCATAGAAAACATCCTCAGAATGACTTGAAATCATAAGAAAACAATAGGAATAATATTCGTGACATGTATTAGGATAAGAAACGTCAATCAGATGTGCGGTGTGCGTGGTACAACCGAATATGTTGTTTTTAATAGTTCAACGCGCTCTAAAAGGGTGCATTGGGTGGTCAAAACCAGCTGAACGACCTCCGAATGCCATGAAGTCATATGACAACAACCATGGTGTGAATTGTGAAATGGTAGGGTAAACGACATTTCAATCAGAGGTGTCGTTTGACTACGATGACTGGAAACACATTATTAGAGTCATAAAACGCCAAAATGACATGTAACGGTCGAATTCAGAGCAAACATGCTCAGAATGACTTGAAATCACACGAAAACAATAGGAATACTATTGGTGACATGTAAAAGAAGAAAAAACATCAATCAGAAGTGCGGTGTGCGCGGTATGACCAAATATGTTGTTTTTAACAGTTCGGCGCGCTCTAAAAGGGTGCGCTGGGTGGTCAAAACCATTCGAACGACCTCGGAATGCCATGAAATCATACTAAAAAACTGTGGTGTGAATTGTGAAATGGTCGGGTAGAAGGAACGTTAATCAGAGTCATCGTTTGACCGCGGTAACCAGAAACAAATTTCCAGAGTCATGAAACACCAAAATGACATGTAATGGTCAAATTCAGAGAAAACGTGCTCAGAATGACTTAAAATTACATAAAAAAATAGGAATATTATTCTTGACATATAGGAGGATAATTCACGTCAATTGGACGTGCAGTGTGCACGGTACGACCGAATATGTTGTTTTGAACAGTTCGACGCACTCTAAAAGGGCGCGTTGGGTGGTCAAAACTAGCTTAATGACCTAGGAATTCCATGAAATCATACGACAACAACCGTGGTGTGAATTGTGAAATGTTCAGGTTGACAAGACATCAATAGGAGGTTTCGTTTGACTGCGGTGACCAGAAACACATTTCCGGAGTCATAAAACACCAAAACGACATGTAACGGTCTAATTCATAGAAAACATCCTCAGAATGGCTTGAAATCACACGAAAACAATAGGAATATTATTCATGACATGTAGGAGTAGACGACACGTCAATCAGACGTGCAGTGTTCATGGTACAACCAAATAATTTTTTAACAGTTTCACGTGGTGTGCATGGAGAGTATTCCTTTTTAGACCACAAAACACTTCCATAAGCTAAACCAAAGACTCCAAAACAAGAAAAAAAATCGTAAAATGATAACATTTCTTAAATTAGGGGTTTTAAATTATTATAGCACCCACAATTTGATGTCAGATTTAATTTTATTATATATATATTAACTGAATAAATATGTTTAATTTACGTATGTTTTGTTTAGTTGTTTTTTTGTATCTTATTGTAGGTTTAATGAAGCAGAAGATGGAAATGGATTGGACCTGTTTGGGTCATTGAAGCACATTTGTCATTTATTGTTTATGACGATCTTGATGATTATGCTATTTGGAATTGTTTTATTTTTTTAGGATTTTTACCCTGTTTTTATTGATTGGGAACCGTGAATTTTTTTTTAAAAAATTATCCAGGATAGAGACCACCATTGGAGGTCACTATAGGTCTTCCACTAAATAGGCTAGTGGCCTCCATTGGCGGTCGCTATAGCTCGACCAAGCGTCAGAAATATGACCGCCACTTGAGGTCGCTGTAGCTCAGCTGAGGATTAGGACAGCGACCGCCAGTGGCGGTCGCTGTAGGCTGGATTTTCGGCCTCCTTCAACGACCGCCTTTGGTGGTCGCTGTAGGCCTACAACGACGGTCCTAAAGAGACCACCATTGGAGGTTGATAATGGATGAATTTTTAGTAGTGATTCAATGTTTTATGATCCATGTGGCACACTTATGCATGAAATGAAATTTTTAATAAGGGTGCGCCTTGATAGCGCTCTAATGCATTGGGTAAAGTATAGTATCATGATACATCATGTGAAATGGGTGTTTACTCATGCTAATTGAAGTGTAACGAGGGTTTACTCATGCTTCATGTGCAATGAGGGTTTACTCATGCTCCATGTACAATGAGCCTTGGCTCATGCTAATTCCATGTTAAGTGTTGTTGCCACATTTCCATGTTATGATTATCATGCTTTATCATGAATTTATGTTTATGCTTCTCTTGTGCTCTATTGATATGCATATTTTCTAACATGTATTGTATTCCTCATGTTATTCCATGATTAATCCCTTACTGGGCTTTATAGATCACCCTTTTTTTTATGCATGTCCTCAGGTTATCCCATGCAATGCTAAGTATGATGGAATGTAGTGGTCATGTAAAGGAAGTCTTCAATAAAGATATTGTTTTTCATGTTTTAAGTTGTTATGTAATGATCCTAATCCCCAAATAAAATAGACCTCTCGATCTTCTATGTTATATCAAATGAATTTTATGTAATAAATTATTTCTAATTGTGTAATAAAAGATCAGGGTTGTCATAGTTGGTATTAGAGGATAGGTTTAGTTATTTTTGGGATTAGGATTAGAAAAACCTATTAAATCCTTAGAGACAAGACTATGTATAATAAAAAAATCCCTAAGTTTTGGTGAGTATTGAGTAAGTGATTTATCAAGTAAATACATCCCTGTCTGGATACGAGTAGGTAGAGGCAGTTCTGACACAGATGTATTCTAGGGGTAAAACCCGAAAACACCGCTTTGAGCTAGACTCAAACGGGAACTGGTGCACGACAACAGGCCTTTCTGCACTCTTGGTTATGAAAGTCCCAGGGGATATGCTTTGTTAAATTCACAAGCTTAGTATGAACCATTATTAAGGGACAAAAAAATTCCCTAAGAATATATGTTAGAAAGTAAATCATGGATAACATAGACTGAAGCCAATGGATTCATATGTTAAGGAAATAAGAGTTATTTATAAGTCATCAATTTTTGGATTACCATTTATGTGTTACCCCTAAATTTCCTTTTATTCTAGACAATGGCCAGTAATAGGGGGACTCAGGCTAATAACTGATGTGAAGATCTATGTGATGACTATACTAATGAGATGCCCAATCCAATGGGAGAGGGAATAAAGAACTTTTTCACACTTCTCTCTCAGCTAACTCAAGATTTTAATAGAAACATGGGTCAAGAGGAATGTTTAAGACCCCCTAAGAAATAACAAGTCTCTATTGAGAGCTTAATGAGACAAAGACCTCCTACTTTTAATGGATCATCCGATCCCTCAATCGCTGAAAAACGGATCAACTCCATTGAAAAGATCTTCTCCATACTTCAATGTTCTGAACAAGAGAAGGTTCTCCTGGATACTTATCGTATGGAGGGTGAAGCTGATCAATGGTGGACATTTATCAAAAATATGAATCCAGAGGAGGAGATTAAGGTGTTGGAATTGAAGGAATTCCAGAAGATGTTTTTCGATAAATATTTTCCACGCACCCTACAGCTTAAGATGGAAAGGGACTTCCTTTCCCTCAAGAAAAATGACGACAAATCTGTTGGAGCGTACAAGGAAAAATTCACAAGGCTTGCACGATATGCTTCCGGCTTTGTCGTTACCCCCAAATGCAAGGTTGACCGCTTCTTTGGTGGGTTCAAACCTAGCTTTCGGAAAGCACTGGTGATCCATGAATTCGATAGCTATGATGAAATTGTTCGATGTGCCCTCATGGTCAAAATGGAGATCAGAGAATCTCAAGGGTATCATGGGGATAAGAATCATAAGGTGGACTTCAATGATGGTAGTCTGATGGATAAATCCAATAGTGCTAAGAAGATCCATCACCCCACTTGCCAAAGGTGCGGAAAGAAGCACCCCAAAAATTACTTGAAGGGGACAAGGAAATGCTTTAGGTGTGAAAGAGAAGGGCACCTGGCTATTAACTATCGGCAAGAAAGACCCTCAGCTGTGATAGAGGAGAGGAATGATCTATTCAAACCTCAACACGTGGTTCATTGCTAGAACTGTAAAGAACCAGGGCATCTTGCAAATTAGTTCCCTAAGCCAATGGTTTTCAGAGGCAACCAACAACCTCCAAGGTAGCAAGGGTGAGCTTTTTCCATCACTACTGCCGAAGTGAACCCTGAAAATGAAGTGGTGATAGGTAATCTAGTTATTCATTCAATAATAGAGAACATAATTTTTGATTCAAGTTCTACACGTTCTTTTATATCTTGAAAGTTTAGTAGAACAATTCCAGCACCACCACAAATCATGTAAGTGAAGATGTCGGTGAGTACAAAAAATGAATCAATCATTACATCCCATGAATATAACTCCTCCCCTGTCATAATCTATGGATTGAAATTCCCAGAAAACCTTGTAATACTCCCTCTGGTGTAATTTGATGTAATTCTTGGCATGGATTGACTTTCCTTATATAGATCCAACATAAATTTCCGTGAGAGGGAAATCACTCTCCATGTGGAGAATCGACCCCTGATTCTTTACAAGTGCAAGGAGGAAGATGAATCTTATTTATCTCCATCATCTCAAGCGTGGATATTACTACCCCATGAGCACACTTATTTGGATCAGATGATTTAGTCTAATGAAGCAACCATCCTAGAATACATGCCTATTGTGAGGGAATTCGCTGAAGTGTTTCCCGAGGAATTTCCTAGTATTCCTCCTAGAAGAGATGTTGAATTATCAATTGATCTTATACCTAAGGAATTACCAATATCCAAGAATCTGTATAAAATGGATGTTGTGGAGCCTGAGGAGCTGAAGAAACAACTACAGGAGAATCTGGATAAAGGGTTTATATACCCAAGTGCTTCACCATGGGGTGCACCAATCCTCTTTATCAAGAAGAAGGATGGGTCAATGCGCCTTTGCATCGATTATCGTGAGTTTAAAAAAATCACGATATAGAACAAGTATCATATCCCACAAATTGATGACTTTTTTGATCAACTGTGTGGAGCACAATACTTCTCCAAGGTGGATTTGCGGTTGGGATATTATCAAGTAAGGGTGAAGAAGGAAGATATCCCCAAGACTGCTTTACGTACAAGATACAGGCACTATGAATTCATAGTAATGCCTTTCAGACTCACTAATGCTCCAGTAATCTTGATGGACTTGATGAATAGAGTCTTTAGGGATTACCTTGACAAATTTGTGGTAGTATTTATAGATGATATTTTGATATACTCCAAAACTAAGGAGGATCATGAGGAGCATCTAAGAACTGTACTAAAGACCTTGCAGAAGGAGAAGCTCTATGAAAAGTACAGAAAGTGTGAGTTCTGGTTGAAGGAGGACTCATTCTTGGGCCATATAATCATAAGCAATGGGATATCTATGGATCCCTCCAAAACAGATGCAATTGAGGGATGTCCAAGGCCAACATTGGTAACAGATATCTGTAGATTCTTGGGGTTAGCTGGATATTATCGACGATTTGTGAGAAATTTATCACGATTGTCCAACCCTCTTTCCAAGATAACTTGGAAGGGAGTAAATTTTTCTTGGAGTGATGAATGTGAAGAAAGCTTCAAGGAGTTAAAAATAAGGCTTATCACTGTGCCCGTGACCACTTTACCCACAAGTGGAGAAATTTTTGTGGTATTCCGTGATGCTTTGAAGAAGGACCTGAGATGTGTGTTGATGAAAAATGAAAAAGTCATTGACTATGATTCAAGGCAATTGGAAGTTCATGAATAGAACTATCCAACACATGACCTCGAGTTGGCTGTATTGATCTTCGCTTTGAAAATTTGGCGGCATTATCTCTTTGGGGAGAAGTGTGAAATATATATGGACCACAAAAGCCTCAAGTATATATTCACACATAAAGAGTTGAAAATGCACCAATGAAGATGGTTAGAGCTGATCAAAGACTATGAATTCTCAATCCATTACCACCCTAGGAAAGCAAACAAGGTGGAAAATGCCCTAAGTAGAAAGGACCCATCAATTGTATCATTGATGATAATTGAAAAGGATCTAATATTCTTAGTTTTGATAAAGATGGACATGAGAATCATAAAGAAAGGAACATCATCAATCCTTTCACAAATTATTTCTCAACTGTCACTTTTGTAAAGGTTAAAGGATGCTCAAAAGGAAGATGTGAGAATTCAGTAAAAAGTGGAAGCTATCAAAAAAGGGAAATCCTCAGAGTTTAATGTTAATGAAGAAGGAATTTTGAGATATGGGAAAATAATATGTGTTCCATCAAGTCCGGAGCTGAAGAAGGAACTTTTGGATGATTCACATAGTTTAAATTTCTCTATTCACCCAGGAAACACAAATATGTATCAAGATCTCTGAGAGAATTATTGGTGGGATAATATGAATAAGGAGATCGTGGAGTATACATCAATGTTCCTAGTGTTTCAGCAAGTGAAGGTAGAGTGGAAGAAGTATAAGGGGATGATGCAACCATTTCCCATACCATCATGGAAATGAGAGAACATCACCATGGACTTTGTCACCAGAATTATGAAGACATCCAAAGGCAACAATGCAATATGGGTTGTTGTGGATCGTCTTACAAAGTATGCACACTTCATTGAAATTTGTGAGGATTTCTCATTGGATTAGATGGCATAGATATATATCAGGGAAGTGGTAAGGCTGCATGGAGTACCACCATCTATTTTATTTGATCGAGATCCAAGATTCACCTCTAAGTTTTGGAAGAGTCTTCAACATGCTCTAGATACTGAACTAAACTTCAATATGGATTATCATCCTCAAACTGATGGACAATCCGAGAAGACTATCTAAACACTTTAGGACATATTGAGAGTGTGCTCAATGGAATTTAAAGAAGGATGGGATCAACATCTTCCTCTGGTTGAGTTCCCTTATAATTATAGTTTCCACTCGAGAATCAAAATGGCACCATATGAAGCCCTTTATAGGAAAAGGTGAAGAACACCAGTGTGTTGGAATGAGGTCAGCGAGTGTAAGCTTCTTGGACCAGAAATGGTTGAAGAAATGGTGGAGAAGGTGAAAACCATTCAGAAGCATATCAAGGCAGCCCAGAGTCAACATAAGAGTTATGCAGATAACCGTCAACGAGACCTTGAGTTTAAAGTTGGAGACATGGTATTTCTATGCATATCTCTGTGGAAGAAGGTAATGAGGTTTGGAAATAAAGGGAAGTTAAGTCCAAGGTACATCACCCCTTCGAGATTCTCTATCATGTCGGGGCTGTGACCTATTGACTAGAACTTCCACCTACCATGGACAAAGTACATGATGTCTTTCTTATATCCCTCTTAAGGAAGTACATACTTGACCCTTCACATGTACTCTCTTTAGTGGTGGTAAAGTTAGAGTATGATCTTTCTTATGAGGAGAAACCAGTGAAGATCTTAGATCCTAGAGAAAAAGTTCTATGAAATAAGACAATGGCCCTCGTCAAGGTGTTGTGGCAATACCACAAGTTGGAATAAGCAACGTGGGAATCATAGGAAATGATGAAACAGAGTTACCCAAATCTGTTTTAGTGTGGGAAAAGGAAATTTCTCGGGAGAAATTTCTTAAGGGGGGAAGATTGTAACAACCCAAAATTTCATTAATGAAAATCCATCTTGATCTAATTAAATGTATCTTTATTTAAAATGGTTATATAAAATGTGAACTTCATTGGTTTTATGTTTCTGGATTTTAAAATACCATTATGAATTGTGATCATTGCTAATATAGTTGTTTAATAGTGATCACATGATTGGAATAAATATAGGATTTAACAAATCCAATTTACTCAGACAAAGGAAGCGATGGCCTCATCTAATAGACTTTCCCCGTACGAAGCCCATTTTTTGAAGCTCAGAAAGGAGGTGGTGTCATTGTGCTTCACTCTTGACCAAGCCCAAGATGAGCTTGAACATGTTAAACTTGAGCCGAACCAACTATGGGAGAAGTGGAAGTTAATATAGATTACCACCCGAGCGATGTTATCCTAGCCACCCTAAGAGTCTGTCACCATCGCACACCTTACCATTCGGTCATATGTAGGTGTTATAAGGGGTTATGTAACAAGACCCTATAACTATGCCTGAATAGCCCAAAGACCTTAATTTTTTATTGATTTTGATAACCCACATTTCAAGGGATGAGGGGGAACCCTTACAAGGCTCGTAGGCTTAGAGATTACATGGCCCATAGGCTTAGGAGATTACATGACCCGATGGTCTTAGAGAATTCAACCAGACTATCTACAAGGAATTGCCCCTCCCCAATATCTGTATCTTCATAGTAGATCTCCACCTTTGCATGACCGTCTGGCTAGGCTTCCTGTGCAAGCACAGGCTGGTACCGATGGCATAGCCATACCCTCTCATTATGACAATCCATTTGGATCTCCTCTGGTGAGTGCACATGCTCTAAATCCTCTCCTGGGGCTGCTCCTTTTTTGTAGTGTGTCTGGGGCCTTCATTCATGTGGCCCGAAGGCCTTGAGGTGTCCCTAAGGCCTTAAGAAGGCCCTAAGGCCTTGATAATTAGCTGGACCAAAGGCATTGGGTGGCCCGAAAGCCTTGCAGGACCCGAGGACCAAACCGATGGCCCGAAGGCCCAGATGGATGAATAGTTCTGGGTGCTACAGTACCGAACAGTTCCTGCTAGATTACTGCTATAGTGCCTGCTACAATATTTCTACAGTACACCCAGAAATACGCCTCCACCCGGATTTGATCTTGGGTCTCTTGGATGCACCTAGCGAGTCCTCAACAACTAGGCTGAGGCTCTTGTGCAGCCATATAACTATGACAATGTACATTATTTTTGTATAAAGAATGTGCATTCATTTAATTATTATTACTTTGTAAATAGTTTTTAAAGCACAAATAATATTTTTAGTTAATCTTCAACTAAGAAATCTATTTTGATGAATTAATGGATTTTTGAATTAAATAATATTTAAATAAAATATTATTATAATTAAATTATTTTTCGTTAATTATAAATTATCGTTCAATGTTTATGAATGCAATTGTAATTTTTATTAAGGTTTGAAAACTGTTTTTGTCAAAACCTATGAATTTTAAGTAAATATCAATTTTTATTTTAAAAGTAAAAATTCAAATATATATAAAATTATTTATATAAAATGAACATTATTTTTGGAATCAGGACATCGAAATTATCCAACAGTGATTTTTTCATAATTTTATGAGACAGTCAAATTTTTGGGTAAAAATTAAATACCGTTTAAATATATAATGTGTTTTATGACATAATAATGACCCAATAGTGAGTTAATAAAATACTATAAGCATTTCTTTAGGACAATATATGTTTTTTCATTAATATAATGTAATTTTACATTTGTTTGATTTATTTTAAAAAGCTTTTGTGAACCCTCCAAGACTTATAAAACATTTTGTCTTTTTAAATTGTTTTCCTTGAGAGTGTGACTCACCTCCACATAATCAAACCTATTATTTTAAGAAGTTAGGCCATTGGACTTATAAAATATTTTTTTCCGGAACCCTTTGGAAAAAACTATGGGCAAAAATCATGGGCTGGTTTGTGGTATTGATTAGTTTAATGTGAGGTGTCCCAAACCTAAATAATAAAGAATTTCCTCTCCTTTCCTATATAAACCAACCCAAGATCCCACTTCCTATTCACTCAAAGCCTTTGGATTTAAACCAAAACCTGCCCTCCTCTCTCTATAATCCTCCCAAGTTTCCCCAATCTCCCAAGAATCCTCTCTCAAGCCTCTCTCAAGCCTTTGGAAGCACACTTCGAAGTAAGGGTTTTTCTTCCTTTCTCATTTTTGTCCAATATTCTTTAAATTGTTATGACCTTTTAATTTCAATTATAAATGTTGGGGTATGGTTTCAAACCTCCCCCATACTTTCCTATTTATGTTTGAATGATGGGAGACCCATTTATCTCTCATTAAATTCCTCCCATGTACACCCGTTACTATGCCAAAATTTCGAATGGAATTTCTCTCTCCTCATTTACATTCAAGCAATTCTTTCGTATCATGAATATAAATTCCATTACATTCCTTGGGAAATATATCTATATGACCCCATTACTGTACATTCCATGTAAATATGATGACACACCCCTTTCTCTCTCATCAACCATTTTTATGAGTTCTTATGTCACGCCGTTATTCTGCCAAAATTGCGCCGTACTTTTCCAAGCCGAAGTCATTGTGTAGTGAATACCATGCCAATTTCTCTATCAAGGGTATTGAAATTTATGAACATTTACTTATTTTTTAAAGAGTTTCATGTATATATTACAAATTCATTTATTTTGGAATATTTGATTATGTTGAATGATTCAATGTTTTATGATCCATGTGGCACACTTATGCATGAAATGAAATGTTTAAGAAGGGTCCACCCTGATAGTGCTCCAATGCATTGGGTAAAGTATAGTATCATGATACGTCATGTGAAATGGGTGTTTAATCATGATAATTCAAGTGCAATGAGGGTTTACTCGTGCTTCATGTGCAATGAGGGTTTACTCATTCTCCATGTGTAGCGAGCCTTTACTCATGCTAATTCCATGTTAAGTGTTGTTACCACATTTCCATGTTATGATTATCATGCTTTATCATGAATTTATGTTTATGCTTCTCTTGTGATCTATTGATATGCCTATTTTCTAACATGTATTGTATTCCTCATGTTATTCCATGATTAATCCCTTACAGGGCTTTATAGATCACCTTTTTTTATGCATGTTCTCAGGTTATCCTATGCAATGCTAAGTATGAGGGAATGTAGTGGTCATGTAAAGGAAATATTCAATAAAGATGTGGTTTTTCATGTTTTAAGTTGTTATGTAATGATCCTAATCACCAAATACACTAGACCTCTCAATATTCTATGTTTTATCAAATTAAGTTTATGTAATAAATTATGTTTAATTATGTAATAAAAGATTAGGGTTGTCATACGCTCCAGTGGAAAATCCTCCCTTATTGTGAGGAAATTTTCAAATTTTGTAAGTCGATCCACAATTACCCATATTGAATCATTATTTCTTAGAGTTTTGGGTAATCCAATGAAAAAAATCCATGGTGATGTCATCCCATTTCCATGCAATAATAGGTAGAGGTTGCATGAATCATCTAGGATGTTGTCATTCAGCCTTCACTTGTTGAAAAACTAAACATCTTGATACATAATCAACAATTTCCCTCATCATGTTATCCCACCAGAATTTTTCTTTATTATCTCTATACATTTTAGTGATACCAGGGAATATAGAGAAATTTGAGCTATGAGCATAATCCAATAACTCCCAGCTCAGGTAGAGAGGGAACACATAACCACTTCCCAAATTTCAAAACTCCATCTTCACACATGAAGTCAGCCAACTTCCCATCTTTCACAACATTAATTTTCTTTTGAAGATTCTCATCATTAGACTATGAGGTTTTAATTCTTTCCAATAAAGACAGTTGGTCAACCATTTGAAAAAGTAGTGATGTTTCACCTTCTTTGATAATTCCCATATCTATCCTCACTAGATCCATGTACAAAGGATCCTTGTAAATCCCCATTTTGTTGAGAACTCCATGATCCTTCATGATCAATGCTTCAAATACCTTGTTTTCCTTTCCTGGGTGGTTGTGTATGGAACAATCATAATCCTTGATTAGTTCAATCCGTCTCCTTTGCCTCATGTTTAGTTATTTCTATGAGAAGATATATTTTAGACTCTTATGATCTGTATATATATCACAATTTTTTCTATAGAGATAATTTCTCCATATCTTCAGATCAAAGATTACCTATTTTAACTCAAGATCATAAGTAAGATAGTTTTTTTCATGATTTTTTATCTTCCTTGATGCATAGGCAATAACTCTATCATTCTTCATAAGGACACAACCAATTCCTTTCTTTGATGCATCAATATAGATCACAAACCCATCATTCCCTGATGGTAGAGTTAGGATTGGATCATTCACTAATATCCTCTTCAATTCTTTAAAACAATCCTCACATTATTTTTTACATATAAACTTAACCCCTTTATGTGTAATCTTGGTCATTAGGTTGGATAATCGGGTGAATTTATAAACGAAATGCTGATAATAACCTGTTAAACCAATAAAACTACATACCTCAGTTATGTCCGTTGGAGTAGGCCATTCTTGAACATCCTTTATCTTCACAGGTTCAATAGATATTCCATCCTTAGATACAATGTGGCCAAGAAAGGAAACTGAATGAATCCAAAATTCACACTTTCTAAACTTCCATATAATTCATTTATTCTAAGAGTCTTCAGAATAGTGTGAAATTGATTTTCATGATCTTCATTGATTTTAGATTATACCAAGATATAATCAATAAATATCACCACAAAGTCATCAAGATATTCCTTGAAAAATCTATTCATTAGATCCATAAAAATAGAGGGCACATTAGTCAGTTGAAAAGGCATTACTGTAAACTCACAATGCCCATACCTAGTTCAAAATTCTGTTTTTGGAATGTCTTTCTTCCTCCAAAGAAACTGATGATATCCAAATCGAAGGTCAGTCTTAAAAAAATATTGATCTCTATGAAGTTGATCAAATAAATCATCAATATGTGGTAAGATATACTTGTTCTTTATTGTCATAGCATTGATCTCCCTGAAGTCAATGCACAACCCCATAGATCCATATTTATTCTTAACGAAGAGAATAGAGGATACCCATGGAGAAACAATAGGGTGAATAAATCCTTTATCACTCAATTCCTCTCGTTGTTTCTTCAGTTACACTAATTCCACAGTGTCCATTATATAAGAGGTCTTTTATATGGTCCTTGAATTAGGAATTAAGTCAATGGAAAACTCAATTTACAACTCTGGAGGATGTCCAGGTAAATTCTCTAGAAAGACATCAACATATTCTTGCACAATAGGTACATCCTATATTTGAACATTCTTTTACTCACCCATAGTTATTGCATTCCCTTCCTCCCTAATAATTGAATTCAATAGAGCTACTGGGGGTGGATCTAGATGAGAATCTGATGGTGATGTTTCTTCCCTAAATATAAGGGATTCCACATCGTCCTAAAAAATTGTAAACTTCTTATTGCAATAAATTTTTGCATCATGGTTCGAAATTCAATCCATAACATGGATTATATCAAAGTCAATCATGAGTATGACAATAAAATTAGCAGATAAAGCACTTTTATATTCCATAATGGGGAATGTCTGACACAAATTTGTTACAATGATACTTCCCTTAGTAATTTTGATTGAGAACTCCCTTATTAAATAAAATTGGAAATATATAATTTTCTTAGAAAACTGGGAAGATATAAAAGAATGTGATGATCTAGAATGAAATAAATCATTGAAAAATTTCAAGGAAATGATTAAAGTACCTTCCACCACATCATTAGGAACTTAAACCTCCATAGTTGTGACCACATAAGCTTGGCCTTACTCCCTTGGACTTCTTTGGGGAATGTTTCCCTAACGCTTAGGACAATCATGTGCATAATGTCCCATCTCCCTGCAATTATAGCATTGAACATTGGTAGATTATTTCTTCTCCTTACAATCCTGAGAGAGGTGTGGCCTTTTTCTCCACACTTGTAACAGAATACGATTCCCTTCAAGCAAGTTCCAGGGTTTTTCTTCCCACAATTACTACAGGATGGAAGGTCAACTCTTCCCTTCTTCCCCATTTACTTATTTCCTTTTCTAGAGTTTTCAAAATCCCTATTCTTCTCTTGTTTTCTTTTAAAGTAATAAGACTTAGGAAATTCATTTTCCATATTCATAGCACTTGAGACTATATCTTTATATGATGAGAAACTTTGGGATACTAGTTACCTTTGGATGAATGGTTTTAAACCATCAAATAATTGATAAATTTTTCTACTTGGATTACGTATGTAGTCCACATCATGCCTTGAAAGCCTTGTAAAGTTGGATTCATACTTGGAAACATTTTCATCCTCCTTCTACCTCAGATTCAAGAATTGCCTCTCCATATCTGCTCATTGTTCATGGTTGAAATATTTTTCTAGTAAAATTTCCTTAAAATCCCTCCATTACATCTCTTCTATTTCTTCCTCCTCCTTTGAGTTTTGGATTAATGACCACCACTGATCTGCATCTCTCAATAGAAGATAAACTGCCAGGACAACCTTCTCTCTTTCGTTACATCCCAAAGTGAGAAATATCTTCTCTAGGGAACATATCCACTAATCAGCTACAAATGGGTTTATAGTCCCATTGAATGATGGAGGCTATTATTGCATAAATAAATCTAACATATCTCCCCCATGTTGTGGATATTGATGCTCCATATGAGTAATGTTATTATTCATAACCTGATTCAGCTATCCTAGTATAGTTATAAGTTGCTCAGCACCAGTCACAACACCCAAGCCAACATCATTATCTTGTATTAGAGAGAAATCCCTACATGATACACACACATTCATGCAGTTTCTATTCCTTCCACTAGGATCCATTTAAAAATAATGGCATACAATTGATTAGGTTATGAATCATAATGTATAATCTCAATGTAGAAAAATACTTAGCATAAATTTAAATTCTATACATATATAATATCATAACCATAAACCTTATTTCTTTGAGGAAAAATTTACATTTAAATCCTTCATAATGGCTTGTAAATAAAATGTGAATTATCCTAAGCATATCCCCTAAGAGTGTCAAACCAGGTGCGCAGTAAGGCCTGTTGTAGTGTACCAGGATACCCTAGGTCAAGCCTAAAACTCCTTGTTGGAGTTTTCAATCCTAGGTACATCTGTTCCAGAACCACATACACTTGTAGTATCCATACATGGATGTATTTTTTAGAAAGATCTACATAATATATTGATTACCAAAAATTCCAGAATGTTCTTGTATATTTATCCTCAAAGACAATCTCAGAGTTTTTTTTCCTGTAATATACATTCTCTAAATCTAGTTTCCAAGTTTTCTACTAAACTTTATTTGATACCAACTGTAAGGACCTGACTCCAGTTACCCGAAGTCGGTTCCTTATTTAATTACATTGGAATATAAACAAGGAATATGAATCCCAAAGGACCAAGTAGTTTAGTATCATTGTAAACAAGATACATACATAAGTTCAGCATTACAACTTGAAATGAAAAACAATATAGAAATTTCTTCGACAACATCCATAACTCCTAGGTTATTTCTACATGTCATTCATAATAAAAATATTCATGTCCTAAGAAAATGAAACATAAGAAAGGGGTGACCTCAAAAACTCATTAAGGGTAAGAAATACATCTGAAGATATCATAAAAATAAACATTATTCATGTTGAATAACTAAAAACACATGCCTTTAACAAAAAACTTGAACACATTATGGCAGGATTAAGAGATGAATAAATAATTCCATAGTAAAACATAATCATGGGTATTCTACTAGTTTAATAACCACATGAACCACCAATACTATTTTCATAATGATGGAATGCATAATGCGGGAAATCATAACCATACCGTCAAGGCCTCATTCCAAGACCATAAATAATCATTTTGTCAAGGTCTTGTGCCAATACCGTAGTTTGTCTCATGAGACTTACCGATGCATCGAGGGGATGTAGTGGGACCCAAAAAAAAATTACTATGTCCAATTCATTCCTCATATGAATGGGGATAAACATAAACAACATATAAAGTCATATTGAAACTAATTTACGAAATGTAAATAACTTTCCCCAAACATTAAGCATAAACACTAACAATTCGGAGTAAGTTAGTGAATGGTTTTAAGATAGCACATACACAAAAAAACTAATCATAAAACATTAAATTAAATATGGTATATGATACCATAAAATATTAATCCTAGTAATACATAATAATCAATAAGATTGTTTAAATAGATGAAGATACTCTTATAAAATCTTCAAGTAATTCTTGAGATAAATACGCTTTTACTTTGAAAATAAGAGTTCTTTTGTAAAAATATTTGTATAAAACTAGAAGTTAAGTAAGATAGTATTTTAATAATAAAATTATTTATTTTATAAATATAATGGTTTCCAAAAAAAATATTATAGAGTGCCCTTGAAAATAGATAAGAATTTGAGGAATTCCCTTGAAATGGGATTGTTTATTGGGAAGGATTTTTGAAAGATCCTTTTAAAACATACAAATCCATATAAATGAAGGTATGATTCTAGTTGAAACACATATATAGAAAATTAATATAGAAATTATGAGGATTACATATGATTGAATAATAATTTAATCGAGATAAGTAGATAATAAAAGTAACCTGAATGAAAATGGAGGTTCGGGTATAAAACCCTTACCTTAAGTCCGAATGTGTTTCACTCTTGAATTTGAGGCCCTAGAATATGAAATCAGACTTATTAATAACTTAATTAAGAACCTATTATATATTTATTTATTTTATCATAATTTTATTTAGTTCATTATTTTCTTAATGATAATTTATAAGATTGAATTTTGTCATTCTGGAGTGTTCATTTCCTTGATTTTCATGATCAGTATATTTGTATATGAGTATGAATGTTCATTTGGAAAGGATGTAATTATCAAGAATTGAAATTATATATTAATGAACATAGATAAGTGTTAATGGTTATATATAACATTTTTTACATGGTATGAGGATAAATCATTGGATGAAATATTAATGGCAATCACTTAGATTATTTGGCGGTATTTGGATTAATATGAACTAGTTTTGTCATATAAATCAATACTATGTACATATACTGGTTCTTGAATATTAAGTAGGTTATAATACATATTTTATAGTCTGGTTCAACCATAAAAATGGTTTCATGACTAGAAATGAATGAGAAATTGAAGAACAAAACTTCTTCATCCATGAAGGTTATAAATTGGAACCTCACAGACGATGATTTCATTTATAAGAGAGAGAGAGAGAGTGAGTAAGAAGATTGATAATGATTATTACATTAACATGGTATAATCATAGTATATATATTATACTGGAGTTATAAGGATAAATTGGATAGAGGAGTTATGATAGAATAAAAAAAAAAGATAAATTGAAATGAAACTAAATGAAAAAGAAATATGTTTTACCTCTTGAAATAACCTCCTTGAGAACCTCCTTAAGGGAAGGGGTTTTGGTCTTTTGGAAAGAACAAGAGATCCTGGATGTGGGGAGTGACTAGGGAAGGGTATTTGTTCAGAACATTGAGTATATTCAAGGATTAGAGTAATTAAGAGAAGAGGGAGTGAGGGGGGGGGGTGGTTATAGTCGAGGAGAGGAGGGTTTTCCCATCATTTTACTCATTATTTTATTATCTTTCCAAAGACAACCAATAGTATTGATTATTGTGAACAAAAACAGAAATAAATACATTTTATTTAGAACTAATTGTCATTTAAATCATCCATTACTCAATCATGATGCAAAAATTCATTTATTTAACATATTTTGTAAATTATCTAATTTCACTATTCACAAAAATTTAAGTATTTTAGAAAAATCCCAAAAATTTACCCTCACCATTTTTCGATGTGTAGAATTAAAAAATTAACTCTATTTTTTTGAAAATAATTCTATAAATATGGTTAATTTAATTTTTAAATAAAATAATGATTTATTCAAAAAATAACAATTTTAAAACTATAATTTGTTTTATATCACATTGAAAAATTAATTATGATCATAACCTTAAGACAATAAAATAATGATATGATTCACTATTAATAAGGTTCATATTACTATTCATATTACTATTTATAAGGATATGCTACTATTCACCAAAAATTAATTTTGTCTTATTAGACTCTAAATATCTTACTGAACGCAACCGTGTATGTCAATTTTTCAAAATTCAAATTAGAGTGGTGGAAAAATTATGTTTACTATCTAGGTTATAAAAAAGTGGTGTTTTGTAGAGACATAGTATTTAATTCATTCAATATTAAATTTATTTTAAAAATCTTGGGGTGTTACAGATACCCTTGATCCTTATGTAACATGGGCTTCCAAATGATTTTAAGTATTTCAAAGAAGGATTTATTTGAAACCACATCTTAAAAGAGTTTTGTATATCTTATGTCACATTGATCATCTATTCTAAATATAGATAGTAATACATACAACTTTTGTAGGGCCTCAATTTTTTTTAATAGATCTATTATTTTTTATAAGAACATACAAATACTTTTACATTTCATAAGAACTTTTTACATCATAGGTTGAGATGAAATTTTACTACCAGGAATAATAAAAGGATAGAAGAAACTTACAAGAAAACTAAGAACACTTTACTCATTTATTTAAGAATGGTACATCCAGTCTAAAAAATTCCTATTATTAATCAAAAAATTATAATGGGAAGAATAAAAGAGAATAAATAAATTAAAATATAAAAAATTTGGGCCACCTTGATCTCCTATAATCATCCCAACCATGAACAGAGTTCTATTAATGAAATAGAGTTAGTAATACAATGTTCATTTTGGAAATTATATTGAACCTTAATTCAAATTTAAGTGAATGATTAAGAGTATGTATGATGGTGTATTTATAGAGAAATATTATCATTATCATTTATGTTTTTCAACTAATATAGATGATAAATATTATGACCATTAGTCAATAAAATAGTTGGTCATATTTATAGATTTATATTTTTGAACTTATCACATCAAAATTATCTTAGGGTTCTTGTTTTGGGAATTTTCTAAAAAGTTGATTTTTGGGTTAAAAAGTGAAAATACTGTATTTATGAAATACCATAAATATTATAAAATAATTATTATATGATCATGATTTCAAATTTATTAAACCTTATTATTGATCAAAATTTATTTAATTAATTACATAATACATAAGGTGTTAAATTTAGAAACACATGCTTAGAAATTTTGAAAATCATGATTTTAACCTAAAAAAACTATTTTTATGAGTTATATGCATAACATATTTAGAATTGATTTTATAATTTTTTTAAATTTAATCAAGTAAAATGGATTTCTTATTTGTAATTATGTTTTCCAAATTATGTTATAATTTTATTTTTGTAAAGACCCGTAAAATTCAAGGAATTTTTTTTCTTAATTTTCTTGGGATTTTTACAAGAACGCAGTTTCTGACGACACCTGATTCTGAGGCCCGGTGTTCCTGGAATCATTTTACGAAGTTTGGCTCGGGTACGTTCAGTGAACGAACGAGCGGGTTTTTCTAACTTTTTAACCGGTGCTCGGAATCTAATTCCGAGGGCATCGATGGAATCACAACGCCGATATTTGCTTAGAAATGCCTTTTCCAGAGTTGCGTTTGCTCGGGTGTGGTTTTTAATTTTTGGGGTTAAGTTAAGAAATAAAATAAAATTGGTGCGACACTTTATTTTATTTCACTTAAAGCCACTTAAAGCCACTTAAGCCAGTTTAAGTGGATAAGGTGGGACCCACGATATCCTACCCACTTGGTAGGATATTTGTGAGGTGGGGCCCGCACGAGCCCACCCTTTCTTCCCCTCTAAGTAACGCACCCGCGAAAACCTCTTTTAAATAAAGTCAACCGGTGCGTTTTCTTAAATACTAAACACCCCTATTAATTGGGCAGTTAAGTCGTTACAATTAATTCATCGAAATAATTGTTCGTTTCTTAACTTTGAATTTCAAATTGTTGGCATGGGAATAAAATAAGACCAACACTAGGTTTGTTGAGGGGTTGCTTGTTGAGAGGATTTGGAGAAACTCTAAAGCTTGAAGATCTTTATCCTCCTTCGTTGAAGAACGCGAAGAACGCGAAGAACGCAAAGAACGCGAAGAACGCATCGTCGCCGATGAAGAAAGCCGGCCTTCGATGAAGGGCGATGAAGAACGTCGAACCCTCAGAGATCGACGACGCGACGCCGTGTTCCACGACGCCGACGATCCTCCTTCCGCGACGTTTATTCTGCGACGTTCCTTCCCTGTGACAATATTCGATCAACAACCGATTGAGGTAGGGGATTGCGGTTCTTTTAATTCACTTGTAAATTATATCCTCAAAATGGGTTTAATTGGTGCAATTAAATCTGTGTGATTTTAATCCTTCGGAGTTTGACTACGCGATGCCGTGTACCGCGACGCCCCTTCCACGACGCGACGATCCTCTTCTTCCGCGACGGTCAATTCCGCGACGAACTCACGTTCGACAACAACATTGAGGTAAAGGTTTTTGTTCATTTTTAATCTATGTGATTATATCCGCGGTTTGTTTAAATATTTTTTGTGAGACTTTTAGAACCACTAACGTGGTGGGTGCGGACCAACAAACAAGTCCGAACCCACCATCCTTTCGTTCTTGGTGTGCGAATTGGCGGGCGATGACAAAGTAAGCCGCACGGGCGATGTGAGGTCCTCGAAGTGAAGGACGGACCCCGGGAGGGCCATTGGCGAAGACAGAATGCGATTCCGACCACCGGAACTCGTCCGGTGGTCCGCGAAGAAGCCCGCCGGCGCGCCTCGCCGGCATGGCGACAGGTGGCGGCGGCGCCCGACGCGCCGTCGGAAGGAGCCGCGGCGGCGGCAAGGCGCGGTCCCGTGACTGCGCGGGACCGGAGGGGGATGGTACGGGGTAGCCGGCCGCGTCCGCTGGCATGGGCAGCCCCACGTGGGGCCGCGACTCCTTCACGTGGGGCCGCGACTCCTTCACGCGGGGGCAGCGCGCCCCCCGCTTCGCTCGGCCGTAACGGCCGAGCCGACCCGCTGGCCACCCGGGCAGCGCCAGCCGGGTCGCGCCCAGCTGGGTCGGACCCGGACCCGGGTCAGGTCGATCCGGTTCGGGCCGACCCAGGGGGGGTTGGGCTGGGTCGGTCCGGGCCCAAACCCCCTGTTTTCGGACCTCTTTCGGTCTTTTGCCCATATCTTCGGCTATGAACCTCCGATTGATGCACTGTCAGCGGAGATGTGTTCCTTGGATCGATACGGTCGTTTCGGCATATTACACTCATGGTTTCGGAATACTTTGGGTTCGGCCGGGTTGGTTTGTACACGAAACCAACCGGGCCCTCGGAGCAGAAACACTTATAACTTGAGCTCCGGACATCCGATTAACATGCCGTCGACTTTGTTGGATTCCTCTAAGTGAGACGGATCTTTTGGCTTACTCTGCCTGAGGTTTGGACGTAGGTGGAGTACGGTTGGGTTGGTTTTGCTTTAAAAACCAACCGGGCCCCTGGAACGAAAAAGCCAATAACTCTCAGACCGGGCGTCCGATTGACGCGCCGTCTGCGACGTTGAGTTCCTGTTGACAAAACGGAACTTTTGGATACATCGAATCCGGACTATGTGTCAGTTGATGTATCAGCCTCTCGGCTCGTGGAGCGGACCCTCCCAAACAAGCTTGCTGTGTGTGAGAACCCTAGAGCTGGCTGCGACTGCGACGACGACGACGACTGTACAGAGATCCCCAGTGGATTCGACGGCGACGACTACGACACTCAGCGATCCTACGTGGATCAGTGCCACATATCCTGTGTGGGTCCGATCCTTTGTGGGTCAGCGCTCAGCGGTCCTATGTGATCCAGTTCCTACAGATCCTGTGTGGGTCCGATCCTGTGTGGGTCTTTGCGGGGGTTAGTTACCTATCGATCCTGTGTGGGTCAGATCCTTTGTGGGTCATTACGGGGGTTAGTTAACTGTCGATCCTTTGTGGGTCAGATCCTTTGTGGGTCATTGCGAAGGTTAGTAACCTATCGATCCTTTGTGGGTTAGATCCTTTGTGGGTCATTTCGGGGGTTAGTACCTATCAATCCTTTGTGGGTCCGACAACTTAGATGAATCAGTGGTAATATCTGATCATCTCTATCGTCTTACGAAGAAGTATACCTGTATGAGCTAAATCCTGTTTTGCTTTCCTATGTGGATTGTGTTGTTCTATCCTGTGTGGATTTACCTTTTGCTTTCCTGTGTGGACTGGGTTGTACTTGGGCTCGGATGTTGGAGCCGAACGAGGATTGATGACTTAGCTACATGTATGGGCATATACCTAAGAAGTGTCGAATGTTACTTCGCGATTGTATATTTCCTTTGTGGTTTATCCTTTGTGGATTCTGGGAGACCTTCGGGGGTCTCGGGGTCCCTACTGAGTAGCTTATACTCATCCCTGCACGGGCTATGCCCGCACTACGTTGTGTTGGTTGCAGATGGCGGACAACGCTGATCGTGGTTGAGGCTTGTGGAGCAGGACGGTACCTGGAGGTGGACCACTAGGTGAGACGTACTCGGAGCGGTCGGATGGACCCGAGGAGCAGTGGAGGCTATCTGTACCCACCCTTCAGGTGGGACTTCCAGTGGACGGCTCGACGCTGCGACTCTACTTTACAGTTGCTGTTTTCCCTTTCCAGTTGTACTTTACTTTCAGTTTGGGTTTCTATACTGGCCCACTTACTTTTCCGCACTTACTGTTGTACTCAGTTTTTACTTAGTGTTTACTTCTACTGCTTGCTTGCTCTGTGGTGTTTGTTTACTTTACAAAGGCAATGCCTTCCCTTTTTACCGGGATTTATGCCTTGGTGCTAGTCGCCAGCCCCTGGCCTATGGAAGGCGGGTTTGGGGTAGTCACGGCACGGGCCCCGAGGACGGGTCATGACAATTGGTATCAGAGGAGTTCGGTTCTACCACGAAACTTTGGACTCTGATCTTTTTCTATGTGAAGCAATAATGTTAAGCGTATTGGGTGTGGTTATCAGTCCAGGGAGTCCAGTGTTGGTGCGGCGGCCGACGTATCCGTACACCAGGACCCTGACTTCTGATTTCCAACTTAATGCTTGAAAACATTGATTTCATGTGTGTTTTTAGTTTTCTTTGTGATTACTTTACGTCAGCTCACCAGGTATACTGTTTGATCATGGCACACCTGTTTCTTTTCAGGATGGCCCCACGACGGCAGCCATCTAGGGTTCCGAGAGTTGAGTGTGACGATATCCCACCGAGCGACGAGGCCTCGGTACAGGGCCCTTTGACAGCTGAGGCACCAGCGGTACCTTTACCCGCCGAGCCACCTATGCTTCCAGCCCCAGCCGCTGATGATGCACGTCGCCTTAGTGCACTGCACGAGTTCCAGCACCAGCGACCACCCAGGTTCCGCGGGGAGACGGACCCCCAGGCTTCCAAGGATTGGCTGGAGGCAGTGGTATGAGTTTTCAGGTTAGTGAGGACACCAGCAGACCTCATGGTGATCCTCGCAGCGAGCCTACTGCACCTGGCAGCGGGCTGATGGTGGAGCTTGATGCTCCAGGTGCACGATGAGGCATCTCTTCTCTGGACGGAATTTTAGAGCCTCTTTTGATCAGAGTTCATCCCAGCCACCCTCCGTGCGGTGCACATCCAGGAGCTTCTTCAGCTGCGGCAGGACAGCTTGATGGTCGCCCAGTACTCGGCGAGATTTACCGATCTCTCGCGCTACTCGACAGACATGGTACGGGACCCATTCTTCCGGGCCCGGACCTTTGAGCAGGGATTGAGGCATGAGATCAGGGCATCGCTGATATCCCTCAGCATTCCGACTTAGGCAGGAGTACTGGAGAGAACCCTTTTGATCAAGAGCTTTCTTGCTGAGCCTTCTTCAGCAGCGATACCTACCGCGGGGCGGCACGTAGCAGAGTCTTCTGCAGCAGGCAGTCGATGGATGACTCATGGGTCCAGGCAGACCAGACCCTCAGGCAGACAACCTCAGGACACTGGCTCAGCAGTGCGAGGCACACAGCATGGAGCCAGTCTTTCGAGAGGCAGACAGTGCTACACATGCGGCGGGTAGGGCCACATGGCTCGTGACTGCCCGACCCGCCGTGCCGAGGAGCAGCAGACGGTTGAGGGGCCACCCAGGCAGAGGCAGAGGCTCGACCGTGGCGGTCTACAGGGAGAAGGCGGATGAGGCAGAGGAGCTAGCCGAGCTGCAGGTGGTGGGCGACGCTTTGAGGCTCTACCACCACCACCACCATGAGGTCCACCCCGACCACGGGGAGCTGGCAGGCAGAGATAGGCACAGCTCCAGGCAGTGGAGGCCTACAACCACAGCGCGCCCATGATGATTCGAGGTACTATCTGTGTCTATTCCACCCTTGCTTCAGTTCTTATAGTCACAGGAGCGATTCATTCTTTTATAGCCGCTGCCTTTGTTCGGAGCTCAGAGATTCCGACAGAGCCGTTGGCTCGATCCTTACGGCAAGAGACTCCTATGGGAGCAGACTCCACGATTACGCACTGGTGCCGGCAGTGTGAGCTTACTCTAGGAGGCAAGAGCTTCGGCTGAGATCTTCTTGTAGTAGCGTCGAGGCCTTACGACGTCATCTTGGCCATGGATTGGTTATCTATAGTCCATGCACAGATTGACTGTATTAGGCGCAAGGTGCGATGTGTACGCACTGACGGGAGAAGGTTCACCTTCACCGGTGAGAAGGGAGCCTTCGCAGCACAGGATGGACTTCCGTAGAGGAGAGGACAACCCATTACTCATCAGTTGGCTAGCCTCATCCTAGGAGCAGTTGATGTGTGGAGTCCTAGTTTTCCTGCAATGGTGGATCAGTATACGGACGTCTTTCCCAAATACGTTTCAGGACTACCTCCTCGCAGAGAGGTAGACTTTTATATTGATCTGTACCCCAGGACATCCCCGATATCCACCCCAATATATCGGATGGCTCCCGCCGAGCTTCGAGAGCTACGGGTACAGTTGGAGGACTTGCAGGGAAATGGATTCATCCGAACCAGTGTTTCACTTTGGGCTTCCCCGATATTGTTCTCCAAGAAGGCGGACGGGAGCTTGTGAATTTGTGTCGACTATCGTTGCCTGAACCAGGTGACAGTGAGGAACAAGTATCCACTACCGAGGATTGATGACCTCTTTGACCAACTCAAGGGAGCACGATGGTTCTCAAAGATAGACCTCAGGTCAGGCTATCATCAGCTCAGAGTTCGGGATGAGGACGTGCAGAAGACGACCTTCAGATGTCGGTATGACCACGATGAGTTCTTGGTTATGCCTTTCGGCGTGACCAATGCTCCAGCAGTGTTCATGGGCCTCATGAACATGATCTTTCAGCCATACCTCGATTGATTTGTCATGGTCTTCATCGACGACATTTTGATATACTCGACGACTGAGGAGGAGCACACCTACCACTTGTGGGTTGTACTAGACACACTCCGAGAGCACCAGATTTATGGAAAGCTCTCGAAGTGTCAGTTCTGGATACGTGAGGTCCACTTCTTGGGACACGTCATCTCTGAGGCGGGAGTTGCGGTGGATCCTGCGAAGATTGAGGCAGTTCTAGCTTGAGAGCCACCCAGGAGCATGACGGAGGTGCAGAGTTTCTTGGGACTAGCTGGATACTACCGGAGATTTGTGCCAGACTTCTCCAGAGTTGCGGCACCACTCTCATCTTTGACGAAGAAGCGGAAACCCTTTGTGTGGTCAGACAGATGTCAGCAGAGCTTCCAGGAGTTGAGACAGAGATTGACCAGCGCCCCTATCTTGAGGATTCCAGAGGAGGGAGTAGGGTACGTAGTCTACTGCGATGCATCAGGGACCAGACTCAGATGTGTCCTGATGCAGGAGCGGGCGGTGATCGCCTATGGATCACGTTAGTTGAGGTCGAATGAGCAGAACTACGCTACCCATGACCTGGAGTTAGCAGTAGTGGTCTTCGCTTTGAAGACATGGCGACACTACCTGATGGGCGAGCGCTTTACAGTCTTTTCTGACCATCAGAGTCTCAGGTACATCTTCTCTCAGAAGGACCTGAACTTGAGATAGCGGCGATGACTTGAGTTCTTCCAGGACTATGACTTTGAGATAGTCTATACTCCTGGGAAGGGGAACGTAGTAGCCGATGCTCTTAGTAGGAGGATGGGCATTCATCTACTTGAGGAGGCGACAGAGCAGCTAGCCGCTTTGCAGATATCTTTCGTGGATAGAGATGGAGAAGCCTTCCTTCAGTCTCTCACAGTCACCCCTCCACTACTGCAGCGGGTTAGAGAGGCACAGCGTGGGGACGCTGACTGTGAGACACGTCGTACACAGATATCCTCAGGAAAGGCACCCAATTGTTTATCCTTTAGAACAGAGCACAACTTCCTTTTCAGAGGATGTACCTTGGTACCAGTTTCTTTGCGGGAGGAGGTTCTGAGAGAGTTTCACACTTATCCCTTGGCCGTACATCTTGGAGTGGAAAATATGTACCAGGACCTCATGCGACAACACTGGTGGCTGGGCATGAAGAAGGCTGTGACAGAGTTTGTTTCTCGATGCCTCACCTGCCAGCAGGTGAAGGCAGAGCATCAGGTACCAGCAGGCTTGGTAAAACCCTTGGAGGTCCCGAAGTAGAAGTGGGATGGGATATCTATGGACTTTGTGACTGGACTTCCACGCACTTCCAGAGGTCATGACTCCATTTGGGTGATTGTCGACTGACTCACCAAGTCGGCTCACTTCTTACCCATCAGAGAGCAGGGCTCAGTGGAGATCTTGGAACGTTTCTACGTTTAGGATATTGTATGGCTTCACGGTGTGACATCATATATCGTCTCTGATTGAGATGCTCAATTTACTTCCCGGCTTTGGAAGGGGTTGTAGGAGGCGTTCGGGACGCAACTACGTCTGAGCATCACCTTTCACCCTCAGACGGATGGTCAGACGGAGAGAACCATTCAGACTTTCGAGGACATGCTTCGTGCATGTGTCCTCGAATTTGGTTGCAGATGGGAGGACCACCTACCCTTAGTAGAGTTCGCGTACAACAACAGCTACCACTCCACCATCGGGATGTCGCCATATGAGGCGTTGTACGACCGACCTTGCAGATCTCCTTTGTGCTGGACAGACCCTGGGGAGTCAGCACTTGTGGGACCGGAGATGGTCCAGGCCACGACAGAGAAGGTCCAGGTCATCCAGGAGCGGATGAGGACAACTCAGATCCGGTAGAAGTCTTATGCTGACAGGAGGCGGAGGCCACTAGAGTTCGAGGATGGTGACCATGTCTTCTTGCGTGTCTCACCTCGACGTGGATTACAAAGATTTGGCCGAGGTGGAAAATTGTCTCCACGCTTCATCGGACCATTCCAGGTCCTCAGCAGGATTGGCGAGGTGGCCTATCGCCTGGCTCTACCACCTCAGTTGCACCGGGTACATGACGTCTTCCAAGTATCTCAGCTGAGGAGATACGTGCACGACCTGATGCATATCATTGACCATGGGGAGCTGGATGTTGATGATGGGGAGACTTTTGCAGAGGTCCCAGTGGAGATCGAGGATCGACAGGAGTGGTTCCTATGTGGATGGTCGATTCCTCTAGTGCGCATCAGATGGCAGCACGGGAACCTCCAGGAGAGCACTTGGGAGCAGGAGGCTCAGATGCGTGCTCAATACCCACATTTGTTTCCCTAGTTTATGATGTATCTTTACGGGGATGTAAAGCCCTGAGGTGAGAGTGATGTAAAGACCCGTAAAATTCAAGGAATTTTTTTCTTAATTTTCTTGGGATTTTTACACGAACGCAGTTTCTGACGGCACCTAATTCCGAGGCCCGGTGTGCCCAGAATCATTTTACGAAGTTTGGCTTGGGTACGTTCAGTGAACGGAAGAGCGGGTTTTTTCTAACTTTTGAACTGGTGCTCGGAATCGATTTCCGAGGGAACTGATGGAATCGCAGCGCCGGTATTTGCTTAGAAACACCGTTTCCAGAGTTGTGTTTTCTCGGGTGTGGTTTTTAATTTTTGGGGTTAAGTTAAGAAATAAAATAAAAGTGGTGCGACACTTTATTTTATTTCACTTAAAGCCACTTAAAGCCACTTAAGTCATGGATAAGGTGGGACCCATGATATCCTACCCACTTGGTAGGATATTTGTGATGTGGGGCCCGCACGAGCCCACCGTTTCTTCCCCTCTAAGTAACGCACCCGTGAAAACCGCTTTTAAATAAAGTCAACCAGTGCGTTTTCTTAAATACTAAACACCCCTATTAATTGGGCAGTTAAGTCATTACAATTAATTCATCGAATTAATTGTTCATTTCTTAACTTTTAATTTCAAATTGTTGGAATGGGAATAAAATAAGACCAACACTAGGTTTTTTGAGGGGTTTCTTGTTGAGAGGATTTTGAGAAACTCTAAATCTTGAAGATCTTCATCCTCCTTCGTTGAAGAACGCGAAGAACGCGAAGAATGCGAAAAACGCGAAGAACGCATTGTCGTTGATGAAGAACGCCGACCTTCGACGAAGGGCGATGAAGAACGCCGAACCCTCGGAGATCGACGACGCAACACTATGTTCTGTGACGCCGACGATCCTCCTTCCGCGACGTTTCTTCCGCGACATTCCTTCCCCGCGACAATCTTCGATCAACAACCGATTGAGGTAGGGGATTGCGGTTATTTTAATTCCCCTGTGAATTATATCCTCAACATGGGTTTAATTGGTGCAATTAAATCTGTGTGATTTTAATCCTCAGAGTTTGACTACGCGACGCCGTGTACCGCAACGACAGCGAGGCCCCTTCCGCGACGCGATGATCCTCTTCTTCCGCGACAGTCAATTCCGCGACGAACTCACGTTCGAAGAAAAATTTGAGGTAGGGGTTTTTGTTCATTTTTAATCTATGTGATTATATCCACGATTTATTTAAATATTTGTTTTGAGACTTTTAAAACCACTAACGCGGTGGGTGTGGACCAAAAAACAAGTCTGAACCCACCGTCCTTTCGTTCTTGGTGTGCGAATTGGCGGACGACGACAAAGTAAGCCGCACGAGCGATGTGAGGTCCTCGTAGTGAAGGACGGACCCCAGGAGGGCCATTGGCGAAGAAGGCACGCAATTCCGACCACCAGAACTCGTCTGGTGGTCCGCGGAGCAGCCCGCCGGCGTGCCTTGCCGGCACAGCGGCGCCCGGCGCGCCGCCGAAAAAAGCCGCCGCGGCTGAAGCCACGGCGGCAGGGCGCAGTCCCGCAACCGCGTGACACCGGAGGGGGACGAGACATGGTAGCTGGCCGCGTCCGCTGGAAAGGGCAGCCCCACGCGGGGCCGCGACTCCTTCACGTGGGGGCAGCGCGCCCCCCGCTTCGCTCGGCCGTAACAGCCGAGCTGACCCGCTGGCCACCCGGCCAGCGCCATCCGGGTCGCGCCCAGGCCGGGCCGGGTCGCACCCAGCTGGGTCAGACCCAGACCCGGGTCGGGTCGACCCCAGTTTGGGCCGACCCAGGGGGGGTTGGGCTGGGTCGGGCCGGGTCCAAACCCCCAGTTTTCGGACCTCTTTCGATCTTTTGCCCATATCTTAGGATACAGACCTCCGATCGACGCACCGTCAATGAAGATGTGTTCCTTGGATCAAGACGGTCGTTTCGTCATATTACACTCATGGTTTCGGAATACTTTCGGTTCGGCCGGGTTGGTTCGTACACGAAACCAACCGGGCCCTCAGAGTGGAAACGCTTATAACTTGAGCTCCGGACGTCCGATTGACGTGCCACCGACTTTGTTGGATTCCTCTAAGTGAGACGGATCTTTTGGATTACTATGCCTGAGGTTTGGATGCAGGTGGAGTATGGTCGGGTTGGTTTTGCCTTAAAAACCAACCGGGCCCTTGGAACGAAAAAGCCAATAACTCTCAGACCGGGCGTCCGATTGACGCGCCGTCTACGACGTTGAGTTCCTGTTGATGAAACGGAACTTTTGGATACATCAACTCCGGACTATATGTCAGTTGATGTATCAGCCTCTCAGCTCCTGGAGCAGACCCTCCCGAACGAGCTTGCTGTGTGCGGGAACCCTAGAGCTGGCTGTGACTGTGACGGCGATGACGACTGTACAGAGATCCTCAGTGTACTCGACGGCGAAGACTACGACACTCAGCGATCCTACGTGGATTAGTGCCACAGATCTTGTGTGGGTCCGATCCTGTGTGGGTCAGCGCTCAACGGTTCTGTGTGGTCCAGCGCCTACAGATCCTATGTGGGTCCGATCCTGTGTGGGTCTTTGCGGGGGTTAGTTACCTATCGATCCTATGTGGGTCAGATCCTTTGTGGGTCATTGCGGGGGTTAGTTACCTATCGATCCTTTGTGGGTCAGATCCTTTGTGGGTCATTGCGGGGGTTAGTTAACTATCGATCCTTTTTGGGTCAGATCCTTTGTGGGTCATTATGGGGGTTAGTACCTATCAATCCTTTGTGGGTCCGATGACTTAGATGAATCAGTGGAAATATCTGATCATCTCTATCGTCTTACGAAGAAGTATACCTGTGTGAGCTGAATCCTGTTTTGCTTTCCTATGTGGATTGTGTTGTGCTATCCTGTGTGGATTTACGTTTTGCTTTCCTGTGTGGACTGGGTTGTACTTGGGTTCAGATGTTGTGGCCGAATGAGGATTGATGACTTAGGTATATGTATGGGCATATACCTAAGCAGTGTCAAATGTTACTTCGTGATTGTATATTTCCTTTGTGGTTTATCCTTTGTGGATTCTGGGAGACCTTCAGGGGTCTCGGGGTCCCTACTGAGTATCTTATACTCACCCCTACACGGGCTATGCCCGCACTACGTTGTGTTGGTTGCAGATGACAGACAACGCTGATTGTGGTTGAGGCTTGTGGAGCAGGACGGTACCTGGAGGTGGACCACTGGGCGGGACGTACTCGGAGCGGTCGGCTGGACCCGAGGAGCAGTGGAGGCTATCTGTACCCACCCTTTAGGTGGGACTTCCAGTGGACGGCTCGACGCTGCGGCTCTACTTTACAATTGTTGTTTTCCCTTTCCAGTTGTACTTTACTTTCAGTTTGGGTTTCTATACTGGCCCACTTACTTTTCCGCACTTACTATTGTACTCATTTTTTACTTAGTGTTTACTTCTACTGCTTGCTTGCTCTGTGGTGTTTGTTTACTTTACAAAGGCAATGCCTTCCCTTTTTTCCAGTATTTACGCCTTGGTGCTAGTTGCCAGCCCCTGTCCTATGGAAGGAGGGCTTGGGGTAGTCATGGCACAGGCCCCGAGGACGGGTCGTGACAATTTTCATTTTTAGGCATAAAAAATTTACCATGGTAAAAAAAAAGATTTACCGTAGTATAGGTAAAATAATGCAGCATGTTAAAGTTAAAAGTTAAAATATTAAAATGAATAAAAACTAAAAAATTAAATGCATGGTTTATGTGTTTATATATATTATCCAGACTTTAAAACATTAATTATCAACCAATTTTTTTGGAATTAATTCCTCCCAAATGTGGTTGGATTTAAATATAATATAATCACTATTTAATCACTTAAAACCACCCCTCACCACCCCCTTTCTCCTCATAAGACTTCAAGATATTAAAATATCTACCAAAATATCTCTTACACAATATCCCCATATCCAAGTGATTATTTACTCACCAAAATTCCAATTCCAAGTTTCTCAAGAGGTCATTTAAGGAGGTTATATTCAATATGTAACTTTCTTAAACCACCTCTCTTAATTTATTTTCTTTTTATAACTTATCTACACCTCATTCATCCATAAAATAATAATAAATCTAGTTTAATGTATATACTGTAATTTTATATTTATAATAGAATATTTTATATCCACCCCTTTATTCATCTCATTTTATTCAAATAAATGAAACCATTGTATAAACTATGGCTGATTATTATCTTTGTGGATAATGATTTTGTTTGTTTTTCATTACCGCCTTCAAGTATAGTAATAAAAATATTATTATGGTCAATTAATATTTTAATAAGTACATTATAAACTATTTAATGTTATGGAACTAATATATATACATAATATTTAATAAAATAAAACTAGTTCGTGATGGTTGGAAAAACCACCAAAATAAACTAAAAATTTATCATTAACTTTTATCAAATGAATCATCCTAATGTAAGAAATAAAAATGATATATGTGACCATTTAAACTTATGTATGCAAATTAATACCATTTCATTTCACTTCTATAGTTTTATTTCCATTTTACAGGAACATCCATAATTATACACAAGTGAACCGACCATGAAACCATGAAATGAATGCACCTAAAAAAGAAAAAATAATGAAATATTATTAATGAATGGGTAGTAAGATGTTATAAAATTATAATATAAGTTATTATAAATATTAATATATTTCTATAATTAATTAATAACATTATTTAAACCATTATACATTAGGATAAATTATGAAAAACTAAAGGGAAGTGTGAGGTAAGGGTTTCTCATGTCACTTTTACTTCTGAGAGATATATGCATTATTCACCAATTATTTATTTTATGTAGTGTATATAATTACTTTTAATATATAATGTAAAACCTAAGCTTTCACGGTATGCTTCTTCTTAATAATTCAATAGCTTGCACTACACGCAATACAGAGTTCGAGCACACCACATCCTATCAAACTAGCCGTTTAAAAAGTGGTTATGAATATTATTAAATTAAATTTTAATTTTATATATATATTATATAATTTTAACATTAATATTATGTGTTTATTATATATAATATAAGGGCAAATTCAATTTTTCAGAAAAAAAGTATTTAAAAAAATGCAGTTTTTCGCCTTTTAATGGAGAACCCTTTTTAAATTAAATATTTGACACTTTTATATATTAAATTTGATGAAATTAAAGTATTCTTTATAATATGGTCATAAAAATTTAGTTTGGATGAATTTTTAGCACTTTTTTGATAACTTTCATATTTTGATAAATAGTGAAAAATACTAAATTTTAATTGAAAACAACTTTTTTAAATGAAATAATTTATAGTGATAAATAATAAATTTTAGTGGTTTTAAAGTGTAATTAGATTATATTTTTATCATTTAATATAATGAAGGTAATTTTAATTAATTTCACATTTAAATTGGACATAAACACAGGTCAATCTTTTGATAGTTTTTACTTCTTAAAAACTCACTTTCTAGTTTTGACAACGAGAATTGATTTTAAATTAATTACTATTTTTTTGTTTTGAATATAAAAAAAATATTTAATATTTGGAATCATAAGGTAAATTTTTTTTAAATAGTTACCTTTTATTTTTGGACTTTATGAATAATAACTTCAGTAATTATTTTTATTTACCATGGTTAAATGGTAAATCTGGTAAATAAGGGTAAAAAAATAATATTATAATAATAATAAAATACCCTAACACATGTATTAATCCTATTATATGAGATATATACGACCATGTTAATACTTAGTATGATTTTAGGACCCCATGGGACCACTTGGGTGTGATAACAACATGTTATAAGAATTAATTTAAAGTAAAGATAAATATTTCATAAGCATGTATCTTTTACTAAAAAAAAATTAATATAGGGTTATATGACTGATATATTTAACTTTAAATATTCATTATAAATATAAAAATATTTCCTACATTATGGTATTTTATTTATAATTTTTATACATTAGATAAATATATTTATTTATGACACAATGATGATGCAGTGATTACCTTATTAATGAATGATTCAAATAAATGAATTTATAAATATTAAAATAAATGTAATTTGAAAATTTTGATACCATAAAAAAATTTTATGGATGACATTGAAATATTATAGATAATTTAATGCCTTTTTTCTAAGGAATCAAGTTGTTACGACTTTAAAAAAGTTCAATTACTAAATAGTGTGAAAATTGATATAAATGAGTTTAAAAAAAAATACTATTTTATTAAATGATATAAAAATCCTAAAAATCTAAGATTCATCAAAATTACATAAATAAGGTTAAAAATGTCATTAATGATAAAATTTAGGTTATATTATCATTTTATAGTAAATAAATTAACCTTATAGTATAAAAATACTAGAAGACATGGTAAGAGTTAAACTGTTTAACTAAGGGTTAATCCCAAAAGATAAGGTTAATTTCATGAGATAAACCTATAGAAAAATAATTTTATGAGATTATTTTGACCCATACTCATATTATAATAGAAATAAATTACTTTGGAGCTATTATAAATCTAAAATCAATTTATAATAAATTAATATTTCAAGTTTTTCCTAAAGCACCTCTCACCTCTCTTATAAAAGGGCACTTCTCCTTCTCTTTAATTCACACATCCAAAGTCCTTTGTCTCAGACAAAACCTTCCCATTTACTCTCCCAACACCCCTAATATCATTATAAAGTCTAAAATCTAGGTATAAATCCATTCTAAGGAGTTCTTTTGTGAAAATCAAAAGGAAACACCCAGAGAAGAGGTAATTCTTTTATCAACCTTTTTAATGTTCTTTTATTCATATAATTTCTCTTTCTATGTTGTTTCCAAATCAAAATAATAACTCTAGTATCATAAATATACTGAGATATTATTATAATCATATAACAATCACATTAATCATTTTATCCATCTTACAAATAACAATATCGCATTATGTGCGTACATATGACTTACCATCTCCACGCCGTGGTGTAATCTATCATTCAACACTAATTTTTTTGTATGGGTATAATGATGAGTAAAATGGATATAAATAATGAATATAAAAATATAATTATTCTGTACAATTAATATACTATCCAATTTCATATCATTTAACTATCAAGGGAATGATACCATTGCTTGTGCATACGTACGACCTACCGTCCGCACGAAGAGATGAGATTCATTCTCCATTTTAACCATCCAAGCATGATTATAAAAAAATATATTATTAATAATTATGAAATATATGACATAATAATTCTACTTAAATTATATATATATATATGTATGTACATATATGTCATTCACTTACTTTCATTTAATACAATAAGAAAATGAAAACATTGTTCTTGTGTACGTACGACCTACCATCTCCATGAATGGTGTATTCAATTTCATATATCTATATATTTTATATATTTATATTATGAATATATATGATATATAAATCATATTATACATTCTGGAAGTAAGTAAATTATGATCTATGTAATATGATCAAGAATAACAAGTCAAAACACGTACGATAAACAAAACTATTATTACCCGAAATGTTGCATTAACTTGGAATTCTTAATAAAAAGGTAATATAAAGTCATAAAAGAATCATATATGATATCATAATATTATTATGATTCTTATATAAGTTAATAATATGATTAAAAACATTATACATGAGTTTTAGACACGTACAGAGAGTATCATACCTAAGGTAAGTGTTAATTCCTTAATCTCATTATTATCCAAGATTGTTTATGTGTAAGTATTTAATGGGAAATATTTATAATCTATAACAATGTTTCATAAATTTTTTTTCAAAAGGAATCTTTTAAGGTATTATGAAAGGTAATCTTTAACTATATCATCATTTTAAATGTTTTAAAGATTTATTTTTATAAATATTTTTAATCAATGTCCATGTTTTCAAAATGATTTTAAATATTTATTTATATAGATATGATTGTTTTAAAATGTTAATTCCTTTAAAAAGTTTCTAAGTGGCATGGGACACTTTGATTCAAAAATATATTTTAAATTAATTCCTTTATAAATTGTGAGACTTTTAAATAATTTCATGAAAAAGAGATATTTAACTTAAAGGAGATTACTAATTATTTTCAACTATGTCAAAATTATTTATTGGATATTATTATTGATTGAGGTTGATTTATTATAAATACAATATTTCATATTGTATTTAATGAGTTATGATATGTTTGACTATGGATGTGCTTTTTTTATACCATTCATGGTTTATGGTCAAAGTATTGGAATTTCGTATGCTAGTTTTAATACGAATGTTTATGTTATGCTTCATACTTTTCATATAAGGAATGCATTGGACTTAGTAAGTGACGAGTGAAGCCTGTTATAGCCCCTCAATGCATTGGTAGGTCTCATGAGACAAACCAGTGTCTTGGCATAAGGCCTTGCTAGAATATTTGTGAATGGTCTTGGCACAAGGCCTTGACGTAGTGGTTATGATGTACGACATTATGCATTTCCTCGTTATGAGATTACTTATTACATGTGATTATTCAACTAGTAGAATATTCATGTGTATGTTTATATGGTAATGTTTGATTTATGTTTTCCATATTATGTTCAAGTTTTTGTTCAAAAGGATGCTGTTTTTATTGTACATCTTTCATTAAAAGTTTATAGCTTCTGCTAAATTATTTACCCTTACTGAGCATCTGGGATCACCCCTTTCTTATGTTTTATTTTCCCTAGATTACAAGATGTGTATTATTATTGATATGAAGGGTTAATATAGGGGAATAATGGCGTTCTCAAAGAATTATTTATTCTTTATTTTATGTTATACAGTGTAATGTAACGTTCATGTATGTAATCTATTTTCAAAGACTTATAAACTAATCGGTCCTTCAAGAATTGATTCCTTGTAATCATGCCAATGTATTAAAATAATGGACTGGCTTCGGGCTTCTGGGGTCGGGGAGTTACAATTGGTATCAGATGAAGTTTAGAAACAACCTTGGAAATTAGATTTAGAAAAAATATATTAGAAAACATAACCTTATGAAGGACTTTTAAGATAAGTCTAATTATAAGATATTATCCTTTAGATTTGTTAATAAATAACATAGGTTAATACTATAGACTTATGGATTGAGAAGAAAATGGAAACATTTAGAGATCCTATAAGTGATTCTTCATGACTATATCACTATGATTAGTATTTTTCACTTTGTGCTTTGAGTTTTGATCAATGGTTAGAATCAGTAAGGTTATACTTATAATTGTTATAATGATGGTAATGAAGAGATTACAAAAAAAATGAGATGAAAGAGGTATTAAGGAATAAGATGTTGAAGCATAGTTAATGATTTAAAAGTGAAGTGGATAGATTTTGGTTATTCTTTACTTGGAATACATAATTATTACATTAATGGTTCTATGGTTATAAGATTCATGAGATATATAAGAATTTTACTGCAGTACTTCTTCTTTAAGGATTTTTAAGCATAAGAGTTTTTATTTGAGATTGTATGGTACCAATTAAAGTGACATAGATGCAAGTTAAAATTTTGGGAAAATATATGGTCGAGGGAAAGATAACCCTCAATACGTTTTTGATACTGAGATAATGATTTGGGAATAAAGAGATGATTGATTTGGATAAAATATATTAGATACCTTAGAATCAATTAATGGTTTGATTATTCCATCATTATTGGGAGTTTTCAACATTTTTGGATTTAAGTTGTACATCTAGTATTCTATGTTTTACATATAGAATAAGGAAAAATTAATGTATTCAATAAGTTATTCTAGTAATTCAGATTATTACCATGTTTTTAGAGAATACATGATGAAGGTATTCACATGTATGTTATGTGACCTTCCTTATAAATTTTTGGATTGTGAGTCTGTACAGAAGTATTTTGGATAATCCTAAAGGTAGTAATGGATTAAGTTGGACATTGGATACTATTTTTTATGGTTAAAACATTTCTTAATATTTTTTGTTGTAATGTTATACTTTTAAGAAAAGGACAACCCATAGGTCGGGCGACAACCTGTCGTGTTCGATAAGGCCATGAGACTTAAACCCGAAACCAAAGGGCGACAAGGGTGTATCACCTACTACTTCCCTATGTGATTCCTGGTTTGTATAACTTATTTTTTTATGGCATGATATATGAAGTATAAATTCATTTTTTTTGAACCCTATACGATTATAATAAATATACTATTTTTGAGTTTTATTATCTTTTGGAGAGAAATATGAGTTTGTGGTAGAAATTAGTTAAATGATTGAACTATACTTATTAAGTAAGTATTCTATTTTTTATTCTATGAAATTATTAAAATTTAGGTAAAGGATCATAAAAAAAAATGTTTTCCAAGTACTTCTCTTTTGTGATAAATCAAATGGTCCCTTAGATCACCATAGATTTATAGATTTCCGGTTGTTAACTTTCTCCTAATAATGTTCTATATCACTCTACATTATAACTTGATGGTTATATATTCTTTCATGTCCATGTTTTTCTAAATATAACCCTATTATGTGTTATTTATAGAAACCTTCATACTTACCTTTCTTTATTTTAAAATAGAGGTCTCATTGATCCATTTTTCAATGTGGGATTTTAACTATGTTATTTTGAAATGACAAACCCCTAGTTTTCAATCATTAGTTTAAATTGTGAAGATTCAATTTATTTAAGGATGAGGTAATGTGACACCCTAATATTTCAAAATATGCTTCTTCTTAATAATTCAATAGCTTGTGCTTCACGCAACAACGAGTTCGAGCACACCACATCCTATCAAACTATCCGTTTAAAAATAAGTTTTGAATAGTATTAACCACTTTTTTTAATTTTATATATATTCCATATAATTTTAACATTAATCTTATGTGTTTATTATACATAATATAAGGACAAATTTAATTTTTCATATAAAAGAAGTATTTTTCAAAAAATGTAGTTTTTTCGCCTTTTCATGGAAAACCCTTTTTAAATCCAATATTTGAAAATTTTATATATTAAATTTTATAAAATAAAATTCTTCTTTATAAGTGGGTCATAAAAATTTAGTTTTGATGAATTTTTAGTACTTTTTTGATAACTTTTATATTTTACTGAAAAGTGAAAAATACTAAAATTTAATTGAAAACAACTTTTTTACTTGAAAAAATTTATAGTGTTAAATTATAAATTTTAGTGGTTTTAAAGTATAATTAGATTATATTTTTATCATTTAATATAATTTAGGTCATTAGAAGTAATTTCACATTTAAATTGGACATAAATACACACTAATCTTTTGATAGTTTTTACTTCTTAAAAACCCGCTTTCTGGTTTTGAAAACGTGAATTAATTTTAAATTAATTACTGAAAATTATATGTTTTCAATTTGGAAAAATAGATTCCATATTTTTAATAAGAAGGAACAAATTGTGTAAATATGTACCTTTTATTTTTGGACTTTATGAATAGTAACTTGAATTTTTTTTTTAAATTTACCATGGTTAAAGGGTAAATCTGGTAAATAAGGGTAAAAAAATAATATTATAATAATATTAAACTACCCTAACACATATAATAATCTTATTTTATGAGATATTTCCAACCATGGAAATCATTAGGACAATTTTAAGACCCCATGGGACCACTTGGGTGTGATAATGACATGTTATAAGAATTAATTTAAAGTAAAGATAAATATAACATAAACATGTATCTTTTACTAATTTTTTTTTTAATATTGGGTTACATGAATGATCACTTTGACTATAAATATTTATTAGAAATATAAATATATTTACTACATCATTTTAGTTTATTTATTATTTTAGAAAATAGATAAATATATTTATTTATGACACAATGATGATAGAGTGATTACCTTATTAATGAATGATTCAAATAAATGAATCTATAAATATTAAAATAAATGTAATTTGAGAATTTTGATACCATCCAAAAATTTTATGGATGAAAATGAAATATGAGTTATGGGTTAATTCCTTTTTTTTCTAAGTAATCAAGTTGTTATGACTTTAAAAATAATCAATTACTAAATAGTGTCAAAATTGACATAAATGAGTTTTTAAAACAAATACTATTTTATTAAATGATATAAAAATCTTAAAAATATAATATTAATCAAAATGAATTATATAATGTTAAAAATTTCATTAATTATACACTTTAGGTTCTCTTTTCATTTTATAGTAACTAAATTAACCCTATAGTATAAAAATACTAGAAGACACGGAAAAAGTTAAACTGTTTAACTAAGGGTTAATCCCAAAAGATAAGGTTAATTTCTTGAGATAAACTTGTCTAAAAATAATTTTCTGAGAGTATTTATACCCATACTTATATTATACTTGAAATAAATTACTTTTTAGCTATTAGAAACAGAAAATTAATTTATAATAAATTAATATTTCAAGATTTTCCAAAAGTGCTCCTCACATCTCTTATAAAAGGGCACTTCTCCTTCTCTTTAACTAACACATACAAAGACCTTTGGCTCAGCCAAAACCTTCCCATTTTCTATCCCAAAATCCCTCATATAATTCTATAGCCTACACTCTGGGTATAAATCCATCCTATGGAGTCCTTTTGTGAAAATCAAAAGGAAACACCCGAAGAAGAGGTAATTCTTTTATCAACCATTTCAATGTTCTTTTCTTTATCTACTTCCTATTTCTATGTTTTTTCCATATAAAAATAATAAATCCAGTATCATAATTATACTTAGATGTTATTATAATCATTGTACAACCATATTACTCATTTTATCCATCTTATAAATAACAATATCTCCATGTGTTCGTACGTAGGACTTACCGTCTCCACGCCGTGGTGTAATCTGTTATTCAACACTACTTTGTTTGGATATGTATAATGATGAGTAAAATGGATATAAATAATTAATACAACATTATAACTATTATTTATAATTAATATACCATTCAATTTCATATCATCTAACCATCAAGGGAATGATACCATCACTCGTGCGTACGTATGACTTACCGTCTACACGACGAGATGAGATTCATTCTCCACTTTAACCATCAAAGAATGATTATAAAAGAAAATATATTATTCATAATTATAAAATATACGAAATAATAAGTCCTCTGTAATTATATATATATATATATATATGTATCTACATATATTTAATTCAATTACTTCCATTCAATATGATAAGAAAATGGAAACATCGTTCATGCGTACGTACGACCTAACGTCTCCATGAATGGTGTATTCAATTTAATATATCTATATATTATGTATATTTATATTCTGAATATATATGATATATAAATCATATTATACATTATGGAATTAATTAAATCATGATCTACGTAATATGATCAAGAATAATAGGTCAAAACACGTACGATAAACAAAACAATTATTACCCGAAATGTTGCATTAAATTGGAATTGTTAATGAACAGGAAATATAAAGTCATAAAAGAATAATATATGATATCATAAATATTATTATTATTTTTATATAAGTTAATAATATGATTAAAAACACTATACAGGAGTTTCAGACTCGTACATAGAGTATCATACCTAAGGTAAGGGTTAATTCCTCAATCTCATTGTTATCCAAGATTGTTTATGTGTAAGTATTTATTGAGACATATTTTTCATCCATATCCATGTTTTATAATTTTTTTTCAAAAGGAATATTTTAAGATCTTATGTAAGGGAATTTTTAACTAGATCATCATTTTAAATTCTTTAAATAGTTATTTTTCTAAATCTTTTTAATTAATGTCCATGTTTTCAAAATGATTTTAAGGATTTATTTATATGGACATTTTTGTTTTAAAATATAAATTAATTTAAAAAATTTAAAAGTGGTATGGGACACTATGATTCAAAAATCTATTTTAAATGACTTACTTTATAAATTGTGAAACTTTTAAATAATTTCATGAAAAAGGGATATTTCTATCAAAGGTTTTTACTGATTATTTTCAACTATGTCAACATCCTTTACTGGATATTATTCTTGATTGAGGTTGATTTATTATAAATACAATACTTCATATTGTATTGAATGAGTTATGATATGTTTTACTATGGATGTACTATTTTTATTCCATTCATGGTTTATAGTTAAAGTATTGTAATTTCGTATGGTAGTTTTAATACGAATTTTTTTGTTATGTTTCATTATTTTCATATAAGGAATGAATTAGACTTAGTAAATGAGGGGCGAGGCCCGCTATAGACCCTCGATGTATCGGTAGGTCTCATGAGAAAAACTAGTGTCTTGGCACAAGGCCTTGACATAATATTTATGAATGGTCTTGGCACAAGCCCTTGACATAGTGGTTATGATGTTTGACATTATGCATTCCTTCATTATGAGATTAGTTATTACATGTGATTATTCGATTAGTAGAATATCCATGTGCATGTTTATATGGTAATGTTTGATTTATTTCTTCCATATTATATTCAAGTTTATTTTTAAAAGGCTACTGTTTTTATTATACATCTTGACTTAAAAGTTTATAGCTTTAGCTGGATTATTTATCCTTACTGAGCATCTGGGATCACCCCTTTCTTATGTTTTATTTTCCTAGGATTACAAGAACTATATTATGATTGATATGCAGGGTTAATATAGGGGAATTAGTGTGTTCTCAATTTTTTTATTCTGTTTTTAATGTTAGAAAGTGTAATGTAACATTCATGTATGTAATCTATTTTCCAAGACTACTAAACTGATCGGTCCTTTGGGATGTGATTCGTTGTAATTATTATAATGTATTAAAATAATGCACCAACTTTGGGCTTCTGGGGTCAGGGTTTTACAATTGTTATGAGAGTAAGTTTAGAAACAACCTTGGAAATTAGATTAAGAAAACATATATTAGAAAAAATAACCCTATGAATTATTTTTAGGATAAGTCTAAGTATAAGATATTATCCTTTATATTTGTTAATGAATAACCTAGGTTAATCCTATGGACTTATGGATTGAGAAGAAAATGGAAACATTTATAGATCCTATAAGTGATTCTTCATGACTATATCACTATGATTGGTATTTCTCACTTTGTGCTTTGAGTTTTGATCAATGGTTAGAATCAATATGGTTATACATGTAATGGTTATAATGATGGTAATGAAGAGATTACAAAAAAATGATATGAAGGAGGTATTAAGGAATAAGATGTTGAAGTATAGTTAATGATTTAAAAGTTATGTGGAGATATTGAGGTTATTTTGTACTTGGAATAAATAATTATTACATAAATGGTTATATGGTTATAAGATTCATGAGATATATAAGGATTTTACTACAATACTTCTTCTTTAAGGATTTTTAAGCATAATAGTTTTGATTTGATATTGTATGGTACCAAGTAAAGTGACATAGATACAAGTTAAATATTTTAGAAAATATATGGTTGAGGGAAAGATAACCCTTAATATGTTTTTGATATTTAGATAATGATTTGAGAATAAAAAGATGATTGATTTGGATAAAGTATATTGGATATCTTGTAATTGATTAATGGTTTGTTTATTCCATCATTTTTATGAGGTTTCAAAATTTTTGGATTTAAGGTGTACATACAGTATTCTATGTTTTACATAAGGAATAAGGAAGAATAAACGTATTCAATAAGGTTTTCTATTAATTCAGGTTACTACCATGTTTTTATAGAATACATGATGAAGGTATTCACATGTATGTTATGTGACCTTATAAATTTTTGGACTGTGAGTTTGGACATAAGTATTTTGGATAATTCTAAAGGTAGTAATGGATTAAGTTGGAAATTTGATATTATTTTTTAATGTTAAAAAATTTCTTAATTTTTTTGGAATGCTATACTTTTAAGAAAAGGAAAACCTGCAGGTCGGGCGACAACCCGTCACGCCCGGCAAGGCCGTGAGACTTGAACCCACAATCGAAGGGTGACAAGGCTGCATCACCTAACACTGGTCTATGTGATGTCCTAGTTTGTATAATGTAGTTTTTTATGGTATTATATATGAAGTATAAATTCATTTTTTTGAACCCTACATTATTAAGATAAATATAATATTTTTGAGTTTTATTATCTTTTGGAGAGAAAGATGATTTTGTGGTAGAAATTAGTTAAATGATGAAACTATATTTTTTAGGTAAGTATTCTATTTTTTATTCTATAAAATTATTAAACATTAAGGAAAGGATCATAAAACAAATTTTTTTTCTAGCACTTCTCTTTTGTGATGAATGAAATGGCCCCTTAGATCATTATAGATTTATAGCTTTCTGGTTATTAACTTTCTCCTGGTAATGTCCTATATCACTCTAGACCAGAACGCGATGGTTATATTTTATTTAATTTTCATGTTTTACTATATAAAACCCTATTATTTTTTATTTCTGGAAACCTTCATACTTATCTTTCTTTATTTTAAAATAGAGGTCTCATTAATCCATTTTTCGATGTGGGATTTTAACTATGATATTTTGAAACGTCAAACCCCAAGTTTTTAATCAAGATTTTAAATTGAGAGGAAATAATTTATTGAATGAGGGGATAATGTAACACCCCAAGCTTTCACAGTACCCTTCTTCTTAATAATTCAATAGCTTGCGCTACACGCAACACCAAGTTTGAGCGCACCACAATCTATCAAACTAACTGTTTAAAAAGCGGTTATGAATAGTATTAACCACATTTTTAATTTTATATATATCCCATATATTTTTAACATTAATATCCTGAATTTCTTATATATAATATAAGTACAAATTCAATTTTTTAGATAAAAGAAGTATTTTTCAAAAAATGCAGTTTTTTCGCCTTTTAATAGAGAACACTTTTTAAATCCAATATTTGACACTTTTATATATTAAATTTGATGAAATGAAATTATTATTTAGAATAAGGTCATAAAAATTTAGTTTGGATGAAATTTTAGTACTTTTCTGATAACTTTCATATTTTGATGAATAGTGAAAAATACTAAATTTTAATTGAAAACGACTTTTTTAATTGAAATTATTTATAGTGTTAAATTATAAATTTTAGTGGCTTCAAAGTACAATTAGATTTTATTTTTATTATTTAATATAATTTATGTCATTTTAAGTAATTTAAAATTTAAATTGGACATAAACACATGTCAATCTTTTGATAGTTTTTACTTCTTAAAAACCTGCTTTTTGGTTTTGACAACGAGAATTAATTTTAAATTAATTATTGAAAATTCTATGTTTTTAATTTTGAAAAATATATTTCATATTTGGAATCATAAGGTCCAAATTTTTTAAATAGGTAACTTTTATTTTTGGACTTTATTAATAGCAACTTCAGTAATTATTTTTATTTACCATGGTAAAAGGGTAAATATGGTAAATAAGGGTAAAAAAATAATATAATAAGAATATTAAACTACCATAACACATATAATAATCCTATTTTATGAGATATTTATGACCATGGTCATCCTTAGGAAGATTCAGGACCCCATGGGAACACTTGGGTGTGATAATGACATGTTATAAGAATTAATCTAAAATAAAGATAAATGTAACATAAACATGTTTCTTTTACTAAAAATTTTTTAATATAGGGTTATATTACTGATATATTTAACTATAAATATTCATTATAAATATAAATATATTTCAAACATCATGGTATTTTATTTATAATTTTTATACATTAGATAGATATATTTATTTATGACACAATGATGATGCAGTGATTACCTTATTAATGAATGATTCAAATAAATGAATTTATAAATATTAAAATAAATGTAATTTGAACATTTTGATACCATTAACAATTTTTATGATGACATTGAGATATTAGGGATAATATAATTTATTTTTTTATAAGGAATCAAGTTATTATTACTTTAAAAAAAATCAATTACTAAATAGTGTCAAAATTGACATAAATGAGTTTGTAAAAAAATACTATTTTATTAAATGATATAAAAATACTAGAAAATATAAGATTCATCCAAATGACTTATATAATATTAAATTTTTTATTAATGATACACTTTAGGTTATCTTGTCATTTTATAGTAACTAAATTAACCCTATATTATAAAATTAGTAGAAGACACGGTAAGAGTTAAACTGTTTAACTAAGGGTTAATCCCAAAAGATAAGGTTAATTTCATGATAAAAACTTGTCTAAAAATCATTATATGAGATTATTTATACCCATAATCATATTTTACTAGAAATAAATTACTTTGCAGTCATTAGAAATCGAATATCAATTTATAATAAATTAATATTTCAAGATTTTCCTAAAGTGACCCTCACCTATTTTATAAAAAATCACTTCTAATTCTCTTTAATTTACACATAAATATCCCTTTGTCTTGGAGAAAAGCTTCTAAATTAATCTCCCAACACCCCTCATATCATTCTATGGGATAAACTCTGGGAATAAATCCATCATAAGGAGTCCTTTTGTGAAAATCAAAAGGAAACACCCGAAGAAGAGGTAATTATTTTATCAACCCTTTCAATGTTCTTTTCTTCATATACTTACTATTTTTATGTTGTTTACATATAAAAATAATAAATCCAGTATTATATATATACTGAGAGGTTATTATAATTATGATAAAACCATATTTTTCATTTTCTCCATCTTATAAAGAACAATATCGTCATGCATGCGTACTTACGAGTTACGATCTCCACATTGTGGTGTAATATGTTATTCAACACTACTTTGTTTGTATGGGTATCATGATGAGTAAAATGGATATAAATAATAAATATAACATTATAATTATTCTATATAATTAATATACCATCCAATTTTATATCATCTAACCATCAAGGGAATGATACCATCGCTCATGCATATGTACGGCCTACCATCTGCACGATGGGATGAGATTCATTATCCACTTTAACCGTCCAAGAATGATTTTAAAAAAATATATATTATACATAATTATGAAATATATGATATAATAATTCTATTGGAAGTATATATATATATATATATATATATATATTTGTGTGTGTGTGTGTGTGTGTCTGTACATATATGTTATTCACTTACTTGCATTCAATATAATAAGAAATTAGAAACATCGTTCTTGCGTATGTACGACCTACCATCTCCATGAACGGTGTATTCCATTTCATATATATATATATATATATATTATATTTATATTATGAATATATATGAAATATAAATCATATTATACATTCTGGAAGTAAGTAAATAATGATCTATGTAATATGATCAAGAATAACAAGTCTAAACACGTATGATAAACAAAGTGATTATTACCCTAAATGTTGCATTAACTTGGAATTTTTAATAAACAGGAAATATAAAGTCATAAAAGAATCATATATGATATCATAAATATTATTATGATTCTGATATAAGTTAATAATATGCTTAAAAATATTATATAGGAGTTTTGGACACGTACAGAGAGTATCAGACCTAAGGTATGGGTTAATTCCTCAATCTCATTAGTATCTAAGATAGTTTATGTGTAAGTATTTACTGGGACATATTTATCATCCATGTCCATGTTTCATAATTTTTTTTCAAAAAGAATCGTTCAAGGTCTTATGGAAGGGAATCTTTAACTAGATCATCATTTTAAATGTTTTAAAGATTTATTTTTCTAAATATTTTTAATTAATTTCCATATTTTCAAAATGATTTTAAGGATTTATTTATACGGACATTATTATTTTAAAATGTTAATTCCTTTAAAAAGTTTCAAAGTGGTATGGGACATTTTGATTCAAAAATATATTTTAAATGAATTACTTTATAAATTGTGAGACTTGAATAATTTCATGAAAAGGGATATTTCTCTCAAAGGGTTTTACTAATTATTTTCAACTATGTCAAAATCCTTTATTGGATATTATTATTGATTGAGGTTGATTTTTTATAAGTAAAATCTTTTATATTGTATTGAATGAGTTATGATATGTTTGACTGTGGATGTTCTATTTTTATACCATTCATGGTTTATAGTTAAAGTATTGGAATTTCATATGCTAGTTTTAATACGAATGTTTATATTATGTGTCATCCTTTTCATATGAGGAATGAATTGGAATTAGTAAGTGACGTTCGGGACCCGCTATAGCCCCTCGAAGCATCGATAGGGTCTCATGAGACAAACTAGTGTCTTGGGATAATACCCTGACAGAATATTTGTGAATAGTCTTGGAACAGGGCCTTGACGTAGTGGTTATGATGTTTGGAATTATGCATTCCCTCGTTATGAGATTAATTATTACATGTAATTATTCGACTAGTAAAATATTCATGTGCATGTTTATATGGTAATGTTTTATTTATCTTTTCTGTATTATGTTCAAGTTTATGTTTAAAAGGCTACTATTTTTATTATACATATTTCCTTAAAAGTTTATAGCTTCCGCTGAATTATTTACCCTTAATGAGGATCCGGGCTCACCCATTTCTTATGCTTTATTTTCCCAAGATGCCAAGATGTGTATTATGATTGATATGTAGGGTTAAGCTAGGGAAATAATGGAATTATCAAAGGATTATTTATTATGTATTTTATGTTATAAAGTGTAATGTATCGTTCATGTTTGTAATCTATTTTCCAAGACTGCTAAACTGATCGGTCATTTGAGACTTGATTCCTTGTAATTATTTCAATTTATTAAAATAATGAACTGTCTCTAGGATTTTGGGGTCAAGGAGTTATAATTGTTATCAGAGGAAGTTTTTCAAAAAACATGGAAATTAGATATAGAAAACATAGATTAGAAAACATAACCCTATGAATGACTTTGAGGATAAGTCTAAGTATAAGATATTATCCTTTAGATTTGTTAATGCATAACCTAGGTTAATCCTATGGAATTATGGATTGAGAAGAAAATAGAAACATTTAGGGATCCTATAAGTGATTATTCATGACTATATCACTATGATTAGTATTTATCACTTTTTACTTTGAGTTTTGATCAATGGTTATAATCAGTAAGGTTATACATGTAATGGTTATAATAATGGTAATGAAGAGATTACAAAAGAAAAATGAGATGAAGGAGGTATTAAGGAATAAGATGTTGAATCATCGTTAATGATTTAAAAGTGAAGTGGAGAGATTGAGGTTATTTTGTAGTTGGAATCAATAATTATTACATCAATGGTTCTATGGTTAAAAGATTCATGAGATATATAAGGATTGTACTGTAATACTTCTTCTTTAAGGACTTGTAAGCATAAGAGTTTTTATTTGATATTGTATGGTACCAAGTAAAGTGACACAGATGCAAGTTAAATTTTTTGGAAAATATATGGTTGAGGTAAAGATAACTGTAAAGACCTGGAAATTTCAAGGAATTTTTTTTCTTACTTTCTCTGGAATTTTACGAGTCTGTAGTTTCTGACGGAGCCTGATTACGAGGCCCAGTGTGCCTGGAATCAATTTCTGAAGTTTTTTTTGGGTACGTTTAGTAAACGTATGTGCGAGTTTTTCTATCTTTTGAACCGGTGCTCGGAATTGAAAACCGAGGACACCAATGAACTCGTAGTGTTAGTATTCACTTAAGGGGACTTTTACCGCAGTTGTGTTCTATACAGGATGGAAGTTATATTTTGGGGTTACAACATAAAATTAAAAATTAAATAAAAATGTGTGAGTACACATTTTTATTTAGTTGGTGGTTATTATCTTCAAAGGGAGGTTGGTGGTGGGGCCCACCCCAATATAACCTCTCATGAGAGGACAATGTGTGGTGGGGCCCACACAAACTCAACTTTTCACCTCCCCTCAACTCCCGTTAAACTCCCCTTTGAATTAAATGAAGCCACCTACATTCTTTTAAATTTTAAACCCTCCACCTTCTCACAATTAATGTCAACACCTAAGATTAATTAAATGACAACACCTAAGATTAATTAAATGCCACACTTAATTAATCTTTTTGAATTCATTTGAATTTACTTTTCCAGCATTAAAAGAAGAGATGGAATTCTTTTACTTGGGTTGGCATAATCTTGATTTGGGTGGAACTTGATAGAATTTGGAAGATATCACCATCTCCAACGAAGAACGCTGATTCCACCGAAGAACAACGACATGTCTTCCTTCTTTCCAACCAGGGAAAGAATGTGAGGTGACAACCATGAAGAACACTGTCTTACTTCCTCTTCCTCCACGTCAAGGGAGAAGACGCCGTCCGCGAAGAACGTCGCCAAAAACAACGCTTTCTCCTCGGACGCACCCCGACGACAATGAATCGACGCCATCGACGATGAACGAACCTTGAATCGAGGTAGGGGGTTTTGTATAATTTTAAATGAATAAAATTATACCCTTGATCATGTTGAATTCTTAGTTTGACTATGGCCTTTTGTTATCACCTAATGCGGAGGGCGCGGGCCAAACAAATACGGCCCGACGACCCTCCATCGATCTTTGTTTGTATTGGCGATGAAGGCGGTGTCGGAAGAGGCGGCGGTGACCGGAGGCGGTGGCCGCGTGAAGGAAAACCATGGCCTGCAACCACGGGCCGCTCGGGATGAAGAAATGGCCAGATATTGCTGGCCGGGCTGGAGGACTGTGGTACCCACAAGTGTCGCGTGGAGGAGATGAAACCCGCATCCACGGGCCGCTTGGACGAGCCGAACCGGCCGGCCGGCTACTGGCCGTGAGGGAGGACCGTGGCACCGCGCTGCGGAGAAGAACGCGGCCCGTGGTTGCGGGCCGATCGACGGCCAAACTGGCCGACCGCCTGCTGTCCGGGTGGAAGAAACTACAGTGCCGCATGGGAGGACAGCGGCCCGCTATGCGGGCCGCTCGCGCCGGACAAAACCGGTCACCTTCGTCCAGTCGGGCAGGGAGAGGCGGCGCCGCCGGGTGAACCGGACCGGCCTGCTCCGCGGGTGGGCGGCGCCCCATCGGGATGGGCTGACCTCCCAGCTAGGTCGGACCCGCTAAACTGGGCCAGGCCTACCCACTAGCTGGGTCGGACCCACCGAGCCTGGACGGGCTGACTCGCCAGCCCACTGGGCTTGACGGGTCGGGCCCATTTCGCTTAAACGTGGATATTTTCAAGACCGCACGTCCGAACGACGCACCGTCTATGGCAATAGGACCCTTGAGACGAGGCGGTCAGTTTGAGATACTCTAAGTGAGTTTTTGATGACTTTGGAAAACAACCAGGTTTGGATTGAGTGTAAATCCAACCGGGCCCCTAGAATGGAAAAACCAATAACTCTTAGATTGAGCATCTGATTGATGCGCCATCTGTCGCATTGGGTTTCTTTTGACGAGACGGAACTTCGGGATACATCAACTCAGGACTTCGTGATAGTTGATGTATTGACCCCTTTGCTCGAGGATCGGACCCTCCCGGAATCGAGTGTGCTGTGTGCGTGAACCCTAGAGCAGGCTGCGACTGCATCGACTTCTGTACCGAAATCGTGTGTGGGTTCGACAGTGATGACTACCGTACTGGAATCCTCTGTGGGTTCGATGACGACGACAACTGTACCAGAATCCTGTGTGGGTTCGACAGTTCTGACAGTGTAGCTGGTCCTGTATCCTGTGTGGGTCCGACATCTTAGATGAATCAGTGACTACATATGATCATATCTATTACTCTAGAATAGCTGGCCTATATCCTGTGTGGGTCCGACATCTTAGATGAGATAGCTGGCCTGTATCCTGTGTGGGTCCGACAGCTTAGCTGAACTGTATCCTATGTGGGTTCGACAACTTAGATGATCCAGTGGCTACATCTGATCATCTATATCTCTCTAAAATTGTGTCATACCTATTTGAGCTGATACATGTCTTTAAACCATTATCATCATGGTGATTGAATTTACTTCCTTTGTAAAATTGGTTTGTGCTTGGGCTCATGAGTTGGAGCCGGACTGAGTTTGGTAACTTAGGTATATATATGGGCATATACCTAAGTAGGTTTTGTTGATACTTTGTGGTTCTATCTTTCTTATTTTTCTTATCCTTATTGGATATTGTGAGACCACACGGGTCTCGGGGTCCCTACTGAGTATTGTTATACTCACCCTTGCATGGGCTATGCCCGCACCTCGTTGTGTTGGATGCAGACGACGGACAATGCTGATGAAGGCTGAGAGCGCCACGACTGGATGGTACCCGGAGGTGGATCTTGTGATGAGTCAGCAGACGGTGGAGGCTAACGGACGTGGGTGCTAAGGTGGCCATCTGTACCTACCCTTCAGGTAGGAATCACCTGAGGAAGATCCATGAGCTTCTCTTTACTTTCATCTATTTGTCCCTTTACTTGTACTTGTTGTTCAGTTGGGTTTGTATACTGACCCATTTACTTTCCAGCACACTCTTTTGTATTCTGTTTTACTTAGTGTTCACTTCCTGTTGCGTACTCTGTTGTGTTTGTTTACTTCCATAAAGGCAATGCCTTCCCATATTAGGGATTTACGCCTTTGGTGATAGTCACTAGCCCCTGGCATATGGAAGACGGGTTTGGGGTAGTCACGACACGGCCCCTGAGGAAGGGTTGTGACAATAATCCTTAATATGTTTCTAATACTAAGATAATGATTTGAGAATGAAGAACTGATTGATTTGGATAAAGTATATTGGATACGTTGGAACTGATTAATGGTTTGTTTATTCCATCATTATTGGGAGTTTTCAACATTTTTTTAAGGTGTACATCCAGTATTCTATGTTTTACATAAGGAATAAGGAGTAATTAACATATCCAATAAGTATTTCTAGTAATTCAGGTTATTACTATGTTTTTTGAGAATACACGATGAAGGTATTCACATGTATTTTATGTGACCTTCCTTAAAAATTTTTGGACTGTGAGTTTGGACAGAAGTATTTTGGATAAGCCTAAAGGTTGTAATGGATTAAGTAGTACATTGGATACTATATTTTAAGGTTAAAAAAGTTCTTAAGATTTTTTTGGAATGTTATACTTTAAGAAAATGACAAACTTGTCATGACCCGTCCTCAGGGCCTGTGCCATGACTACCCCAAGTCCGCCTTCCATAGGCCAGGGGCTGGCAACTAGCACCAAAGGCGTAATCTTGATAAAAAGGGAAGACATTGCATTTAAGTAAACAAAAACAACAGAGTAAGAAACTGGAAGTAAACACTAAGTAAGACTGTATACAAAAGAAAGTGCTCAAAGGAAAGGGGGCCGGAAATACAAGCCCAACAGTAAAGTACAAACAACTGAAAAGATAGTACAACTGCAGAAAAGTAAAACAACAACTACTGAGTCATCCTCCAAGAATCCCACCTGAAGGGTGGGTACTGATGGCCTCCTCAGCACCCCAGGTTCATCCATTTGCTCCGTTTACGTCTCGCTAAGTGGTCCACCTCTGGGTACCGTCCAACTCTACAATTCTATACCTCGATCAGTGCTGTCCGTTATTTGCAACCAACACAATGAAGTGCGAGCATAGCCTGTGCAGGGGTGAGTATAATGATACTCAGTAGGGACCCCGAGACCCCCAGAGGTCCCCCAAAATACACGAACTATAAACCACCGTAGAAAGATACAATCATTAAGTATCAACCAAACCTACTTAGGTATATTCCCATACATATACCTAAGTTACCAATCACAGTTCGGCTCCAACTCTCGAGCCCAAGCACAACCCAGTCCACACAGGAAGTAAAGTCAATCACCTCGAAGATAAATTATTGAAAGTCAAGACTCAGCTCACACAAGTATACATCTTTCGTAGAGTGATAGAGATGATCAAATGTAGTCACTAATTCATCTAAGCTGTCATTCCCACACAAGATACATGACTAGCTAAGCTATCGGACCCAGAAATGATACATGACCAGCTACTCTGTTGGACCCACATAGGATACATGAACAGTAGTCATAACTATCGGACCCACAGAGGATCCCAGTACAGTATTCATTACTATCAAAACCACGTAGGATTCCGGTACAATAGTCATCGTTGTCGAACCCACGTAGGATTCCAGTACAGTAGTCGTCGTAGCCAGCTCTAGGGTTCCCGCACACAGCACGCTCGATTCCAGGAGGGTCCGCTCCTCGAGTCAAGTGTTGATACATCAACTATCACGAATTCCTGAGTTGATGTGTCCCATAGTTCCATCTCATCATAAGGAACTCAACGTGACTGACGACACGTCAATCAGACACTCGGTCTGAGTGTTATTGGCATTTCTGTTCCAGGGGCCCAGTTGGATTTACGCTCAGTCCATACCCGGCCATTTTTCAAAGTTGTCCAAAACTCACTTAGAGTATCGCAAAAGGACCGCCTCATCGCGAGAGTCCCAGTGCCACAAACAACGCGTTGTTCGGACACGCGGTCTTGAAGATATTCGCATTTAAGCGAAGTCGGGCCCAGCCCGTCAAGCCCAGTGGGCTGGTGGGTCAGCCCGACCCAGCCCGCGCTGCGGGCCGGTCTGGTTCACCTGGTGGCACCAAGCGGTGCCGCCTCTCCCCTACCCGGCCGGCCGTAGCCGGCCGGTTCTGCCCGGTGCACGTGGCCCGCTGTTCTTCCCACGCGGCGCCTGTGGGCGCCGCGGTTTTCCAGCCTGGCCGGCAGGCGGCCGACTAGTTCGCCCAACAGAGCGGCCTATGGAAGCGGGCCGCAGTCTTCTCCGGGCGGCGCCTACGGGCTCCGTGGATCTCCATCCCGGCCGGTTCGGTTCGGCCAAGCAGCCTGCGGACGTGGGCCGCGTTTTCCCTCCACGCGGCTGGCGCGACGATGCCGGTCCACCACCGCCGCGGCTCGGCCTGGCCGCGGCCTTCGGCTATACAGCGTCGAGCGATGGCAGCGCACCACTTCATCCCCCACGGCCCTCCCAGTTGTGGTTCCTCTTCCATCCACCGCAGTCCTCCTGGCCGCGGTTATTCTCCGGTGCGGTGCGACAGCTCCGCGCCCTTTCGGCTCTGGCTCCAATGTCATCAAATGGAAACAACAAAGGGGAGAGTCGGACCATGTTCGTGCGGTCTGAACCCTCCTTGTCATATGATATCATTTGGTTTTTCATAACCAAAATTTTGTACGACGAAGAACGAAGGTGTAATCTCATATTTAAAATTAATACAAAATTACCCTACCTTGTATTTTGTCGTTGAACGTTGACGAGTCGTGGAAGACAGACTTCGTAGAAGACAGACGTCATTCCGTCAACATCAGATGGGATGACGTTGTCGTTGGCAGCATTCTTTGCGGGCAACATCTTCTCCCATGACGCAGAGGAAGAGGAAAGAAGATGGGCATTCTTCGTGGGCGTCGCCTCACTTCCTTGCTCCAGTTGAAGAAGGAAAAAGATGATATAGTTCCTCGTGTTCTTTGCTGGAGAGGGTGATGTCCTCCAAATTCTTCCAAGTTCCCCCAAAATAATATATGCCAACACAAATTAATAGCTTTGGCTGTTATTTTATTCTTGACATGAATTCAAAATAAATCAAATTAATTAAGTTGATTCACTTAATTACTTGCAAGGGAGTTGGCACATTTAATTGGGGATGTAAGGTGTAGAGGCTCCCCACTTTAATGGGGGTTTAAGGGGGTTAAAGGGGAGTTAAGGAGTTTGATGCTCGTGTGGGACCCACCAAAAAATATCCTCCCATGGGAGGTTATGTGGGGGTGGGACCCACCTCCAACTTCCCTTTGGAGAAAATAACCACCACCCAAATAAAAATTATGTCACACATAGATTTTTATTTAATTTTGAGAATCCCCAAAAATTAACTTCCACTCCCGATAAAACGCAACTTCGGTAAATGTCTCCTTAAGTGAATACCAGCGCTGCAAGTTCATCGATGTCCTTGGATTTCAATTTTGAGCACTGGTTCGAAAGATAGAAAAACCCGCATGTATGTTCACTGAACGTACCCGAACAAAACTTCAGGAATTAATTTCGGGCACAATGGACCTCAAAATCAGGCACCGTTAGAAACTACGGACTCGTAAAATTCCCATGTATTTAAGAAAAAAAAAATTTCCACAGGATTTCCAGGTCTTTACATTCTCCCCACCTCAGGGATTTACGTCCTCGTAAGCTACAACACACACTAAGGGAAAAAATGGGGGTACTGAGAACGTATCTGAGCCTCCCGCTCCCATGTGCTCTCCTGGAGGTTCCCGTGCTGCCAACGAATGTGCACCAGAGGAATCGACCATCCACGTAGAACCTGCTCCTGTTGATCCTCAATCTCCACTGGAACCTCCGTGAATGTCACCTCATCATCGATGTCCAGCTCCCCATGGTCGATGATGTGGGACATGTCATGCACGTATCCCCTCAGCTGTGATACGTGGAAGACGTCGTGCACCTAGTGCAACTGAGGTGGAAGGGCCAGGTGGTAATCCACCTCACCTAATCTGCTGAGGACCTGAAAAGATCCGATGAATCGTGGAGACAACTTGCCGCCTCGACCAAATCTCCATAGACCTCATCAAGGTGAGACCCATAAAAAGACGTGGTTGCCATCCTCGAACTCTAGTGGTCTCCATCTTCTATCAGCATAGGACTTCTGTCTGATCTGTGAAATCTTCATCCACTCCTGGATGATCTGTACCTTCTCTATTGTAGCCTGTACCATCTCTAGTCCTACAAGTGCTGACTCCCCTGGGTCAGTCCAGCATAGTGGCGATCTGCAATGTTGGCTGTATAGTGCCTCATAAGGTGCCATACCGATGGTGGAGTGATAGATTTTGTTGTACACAAACTCCACCAAGGGTAAGTTATCCTCCCAGCTACGACCAAAGTCAGGGACACATGCACAGAGCATGTCCTCGAGAGTATGAATGATCCTCTTAGTCTGACCATCCGTCTGAGGATGGAATGCGGTGCTCAAGCAAAACTTCTTCCCAAAAGCCTCCTGCAACCCCTTCCATAGCCGGGAAGTGAAACGTGCATCCCGATTGGAGACGATTGTCGATTGCACACCATAAAGCCATACAATCTTCTATACGTAAAGGTGTCCCAATCTCTCTGCCGAGCCCTGCTCTCTGATCAGTAGGAAGTGGGAGGACTTGGTGAGTCGATCGACAATAACCCAAATGGAGTCGTGTCCTTTGGATGTACGTGGAAGTCCCGTCATGAAATCCATGGATATCCCATCCCACTTCCACTCTGGGACCTCTAAGGGCTGAACCAAGCCTACTAGAACCTGGTGCTTCGCCTTCACTTGTTGACAAGTGAGGCATCATGAGACAAAATCTGCTACTTCCTTCTTCATACCCAGCCACCAGTGCTGTCGTATGAGGTCCTGATACATCTTCGCCACTCCTGGATGTACCGCTAGAGGGGAAGTGTTGATCTCCCTCAACAACTCTTCCAGTAGTGCAATTAGTACCATGGTACGTCCTCTGAAGAGAATGACGTGCTCCCTACCTTTAGAAAATCCATCAGGCACCTGCCCTGAGGATATCTGAGCACATCACATCTCACAGTTAACGTCCCCACGTTGTTCCTCTCTGACTCACTGAAGAAGTGGAGGAGTGACTATGAGAGATTGCAGAAAGGATGCTCCATCTTTATCCACAAAGGATATCTGCAATGTGGCCAACTGCTCTGTCGCCTCTACTAGCAGCTGAATTCCTGACTTTCTGCTGAGAGCATCAGCTACAACGTTCCTCTTTCCAAGAGTATGGACTATCTCGAAGTCATAGTCCTAGAGGAACTTGAGCCATCATCATTGTCTTAGGTTCAGGTCCTTATGCGAGAATATTTACCTAAGACTCTGGTGATCATAGTAGGCTGTAAAATGCTCACCCATCAGGTAGTGCCGCCACATATTCAAGGCGAAGACCACTGATGCTACCTCCAGGTCATGGGTAGCATAGTTCTACTCGTGCTATCTCAACTTCTATGAACCATACATGATCACTGCTCGCTCTTTCATCAGGACACACCCAAGTCCGGTCCCTGATGCATCGCAGTAAACTACGTACCCTACTCCCTCCTCCGATAGCCTTAATATGGGCGCACTGGTCAACCTCTGACTCTACTCCTGAAAGATCTACGAGCATCTATCTGACCACATGAAGGGTTTTCCCTTCTTTGTCAATACTGAAAGCGGTGCTACAACTCTGGAGAAGTCTGGCACAAATCTCCGATAGTACCCAACCAGTCCCAGGAAACTCCGCACCTCCGTCACACTATTGGGTGGATCCCAAGAAAGTACTGACTCGATCTTTGCTGGATCCATTGCGACTCTAGCCTCTGAGATGACGTGTCCCAAGAAGTGAACCTCTCTAATCCAAAACTGGAACTTCGAGAGCTTACCATAAAGATGGTGCTCTCGGAGTGTGTCTAGTACTACCCGTAAATGGTAAGCGTGCTCCTCTTCAGTAGTCAAGTAAATCAGTATGTCGTCAATGAAGACTACAACAAAGCGATCAAGGTAAGTCTGGAGGATCCTATTCATGAGACTCATGAACACTGATGGAGTGTTGGTTATGCCGAAGGGAATAACCAAGAACTCGTAGTGTCCATACCGACACCTAAAGGCCGTCTTCTTCACATCCTCGTCTCAAACTCTAAGCTGGTGATAGCCTGACCTGAGGTCTATCTTCGAGAACCATTGTGCTTCCTTGAGCTGATCAAAGAAGTTGTTAATCCTTGGGAGTTGGTACTTGTTCTTCACAATCACCTGATTTAGGCAATGGTAGTTGACACACAGTCGCAAGCTCCCATCCACCTTCTTGGAAAACAAAATCAGAGATGCCCAGGGTGAAACACTGGGTCGGATAAATCCCTTCCCCTGCAAGTCCTCCAGCTATACCCATAGCTCATGAAGCTCGGTGGGAGTCATCCGATATGCTGGAGTAGATATCGGTTTCGTCCTGGGGTATAGGTCAATGTAGAAGTCTACCTCTCTGCGAGGAGGTAGTCCTGGAACGTCATTAGGGAAAACATCTGCGTACTGATCCACCACAATAGAAAAAATCGGACTCTGCACATCAACCACTCTGAGGATGAGACTAGCCAACTGATGTGTGATCGGCTACCCCCTCCTCTTTGTAAGTCCATCCTACGCTGCAAATGCCCCCTTCTCACCAGTGAAGGTGAACCTGGTCTCATCCATGCAAATACACCGCACTTTGCAGCTAATACAGTCAATCAGAGCATGAACTATGGATAACTAGTCCATACCCAAGATGACATCGTAAGGCCTCGACACCGCTACAAGAAGATACCAGCTGAAGCTATCGCCTCCTAGATTAAGCTCACACTGCCGAAACCAGTGCGTAATCGTCGAGTCTGCTCCCATAGGAGTCTCTAGTCGTAAGGATCGAGCCAACAGCTCCGTCGGAATCTCCGAGCTCCGAACGAGGGCAGTGGCAGTAAAATAATAACTCCCACTTGTGTCTATAAGTACTTAAACAAGGGTGGAGTAGACACAGATAGTAACTCGAATCATCTCAGGTGCGCCATGGTCATAGGCCTCGACTGCCTGGAGCTGAGCCCGCCTCTGTCCGCCAGCTCCTTGTGGTCGGGGTGGGCCTCCTGGTGGTGGTGGTAGAGCCTCGAAACGTCGTCCACCACCCATTTCTTGACCAGATCCTTTTCCATAGCCTTGTTCATCAGAAACCTATTGGGATTTACACAATATCCCACTAGTTACATAATGGTCAAAATTATACAAGAAATAAATATTGATAATTCGATTACTTCAGAATCCATTGAAGATATTTCCCTTGAGCCTTTAATATAGATAGAAGAGTATTCTCACTTAGTGTAGTTTCATATGATGATATTCTCTTTGAAACTTAGATGCATATTTGATACTCTTGAATGATCAAGATATAATATATGATGATAATTATTTTAGAACTTTAGGTTTTATAATTTATTCCCCTTCTCTCAATTTTCAATTATCTGTATCTATACAATAATAGAAAATACCCTTTCTTTATTCTATAACATCTCATATACCACATTTTAAAAACTCTCAAAATTAAATTAATTAAATAGAAGTCAATTCTATATCACCATTACCATAATTTAATCCAAATGAATTACTCAAAACAATCCTCCTTTATTTCCTCATTTGGTTGAGCTCAATTTCACACCCCATGATCTTAGAATATTCTTATCTTTAATTAATGGTCCATATACAAAAAAATTCCACTTATAACCTTCTTAGTTCTGAAAAATCACCAAATAATAATTCAAAAATAAATAATTTTTCGAATTATAGGAATACACATCTTATTACTCCTTATATTTTGGCTTGAACTTATCTCCTTCCAACATGTTTCATGAAGAACAGTTCTATGATGCAATGAATTTAAACTTAACTTAAATTTACAAACTAAAAAACTTATGTTTGAATCATTGTAAAATCAAATGAAAGTGATTATTTAAGATATAGACTAGTTTAGAATCATCACAATGACATTAAAAATTTATTATCTAGAGATTATTTAGGAATGAACACGACTTTAATATAATCCTTAGTTTTTATATGAACACTTGAAACTTAAAAAAATTATGTAAAAAGATCACCATTTTAAAAATATCAAATGAATCAACATGAATTAAATTTAATATGTGTTGTTATAATCTTTTAATATTTTATTTATCATCATAAAATTATATTTATTTAGAATATTTGAATTCTAGAAACTTGATTTTTCATTCTGCTGAGGACTCAAAAATATTCTAGATAATTTATCTTATGGGTAGATAATTCCCTTATGAGCTCAAATTTTTTCAAGATTGTTTCAAGGTCATTTTTCTTTTAAAGTGGCCCCATAATATGATTTATTTTATAAAAATGTCTTGTATAGTGATTTTACATACATTTTCCATCGTATGATGATTTCATTTTACATTTTTCTTCTGTGTAGTTGAATTAACTTACGTGGGTCAAAACATTGAACATGGCCTGTAGGATAAATCAGAATATGAATTTTATCACAAAAATAAATTTACTTAGTTGATTATCAAACTAGTTATATAATTATTTAGGTAAAAATCCTTTTCCATTTTCCTAAAAAATTAGTTACAAAAACTATAAATCTAGATTAATCCAACAATGATCATAAGCTTTGGAAACTCATCCCCAGTCACCTCTAAGTAACTCAAAAACATCTCAATAAAATCTAGTAACATATTAGAAACCTAAAATATATCTTTTATACTCTTACAAAATGATTAAAACAAATGAAAACTAACAACCAATTCATCAACAACTCTAAGGTTTCTTCAAGAAAGAACTATTCAGAACACTTGAAGAGTTGCAAGAAACTTCATGGAGAGTGATGGGTTTTGTGGGGATCATCTTATGAACTTTATAGTGGAAGAAAACCTATAAATTTTTGATATATCTTAAATATTTTTAACATGTATTTAAAATTAATAACAATGTACCCATAATGTAGTGGTAGTGGCCTCTATCTCAATGGTGTTATCTTGATTATGATTGCTTAATAAGTATATGAAATCCTCCCTCACCTAATGTGATACACTAACCTTGGATCCATGATTATATTGTGAGGATCTAAAAACACCGAAGGGGTTCTAACACCTTCAACTAGTGATTAACTATGTTTCATGGGGAAGAAAGTTTCAACAAGATTTTCATGAAACCGATGATCTTTAACACACACCAACAAGGGAACCCATTCCCTTTATATATTCCATGCCTGATGATCTTTATTAAATGAGGAGTGTAGGTCATATCATGATATATTATTTCCCATTGGGTATAAAATTTATTAAAAATTTAAATGAATATGAAAATATATAAATAAACCAATCCTTTGGTTTGTAACTAAAGAAAACTGTTTCGGAGTGATGTGGTAGTGCAAGCTGAAAAAACTCATACAGCTAAGATGTAATTCATGCAACTATACTACATTGGCATCATTGTATCCTCAGGTTAACTCTTAAGGATAAATTAGATCCAATGTATCCTTAAGATAAATTAATCATATGCATATAGTTTTATTACATTTTTAAAAATATCCTATTTACACTAAATTCTTTTAAAGATTTTGTGATAAACTTCATAACTCTTTGTGAATATATCCAACTACTTTGGGTACATTTTAACAACCACTATTCTTTTTGGAATAAAAACATTGTCCAAAACTTAATCCTTATCTAGAGACCTAACTATGTTACCCTGTGATCCTTAGTATCATTTGAAATAAATATTAAATTCTTATTTCATAGATGCAAGCAAAGAGAGGCCTGTAGAAAATCATCAGTTCTACTAAAGCTACTAAGGGGTATCGCGTGATATCCTTAAACATACTAATATATTTATAAAAACATATAAACCACAAGATGTATTATATAAATCATATATATACCTATATAATCCTTTTTTCCATGACATCAAGTGACCACTAAACATGAATCATGTGAATCTACTATAGGTCATCTCATATTTTTTTGATTATTTGAAATAGACTGACCAAGTTGATGACTACATAACATGTCATTAATCTAATATATGATCACTTCATATATCCCTCATCTAATTACCTAAGAACATAATATGTGACCTAACTAAGCATGTCCATGCATTTCCTCAATCTAATTCAATCAAGGGATAAATGTCTTTACTTGTCATATAAGAAGAAAAATCTTATATTGGTTACACTCTAACCGAAGACATGACCAAAAACATACCCAACCGCCCTTAATTTTCCAAGTATCTTTTGACTTGATAATCTTTGGAATTGTCAAATTATTTATATATTTTTAACTACTTAAGACTAGGAAAGTGGAAATTAGGGTTGAACCCACATGGAAGGAATGTGTAGTATTTAAGAAGTAAACTAAAACCCAAGAAAAGAGAACATAAGAAAAGAAATAAATAAGGGTAAATGGTGGTGTTGTGATATGTTAGATGTAATGAAAAAATGGTGAAATTATGAAAGTAAAATAGATACAGGAATAAATGAGGATCAAAAAAAGAAGTAGAAACTAGTGATGAATTAGTTAGGGGAAACTTCAAACATATTCCCTAAATGATATTCCTTATTTATTGTTAAAAAAGAGAAATATAGAAAACCAACTCAAGAAATGAAAATAAAAACACAATTGTAAAGGGAATCGACTCTAATCTAGGTATACTCAATAATTTATTAACTATTGGGTACACCTAGTGAGTGGAAGTGGAGAACCTGGATTCACCAAGATCAAATTGTTATTTTATCTTGGTGAACTATTAAAAATACAAAAAAACTCTTTTTGGAAGGTTTTTGAGGCGATAAATTCTTAATTATTAAAGGTTTTGTGAATTATTTTTTGTAAGATAAATTGGATGAGTAACAACCTAGTTCTGAAAATAAAATAAAACAAAGTAAAAGAATGAATAAGATATCAATCTTATTTCACCCAAAAAAAATTAACCAAAAAAATTAATTGTAGTAATAAATAATATCATTCAGTTAATTACAAAAAGTAGAATAAAAAATAAAGAGAATTTAGAAAGAAGTATTCTCTATCCAGGATCACCTATTTCCTAGCTCTATCTAGTTCCGAGTCTCCTTAATTGTGCCTGATTCTCCCATTGATCCTCGTTTGTTGAATGATACTCCAAAATTTCTAGGTTTTGGTAATTATAAAGGAGTCATGCATCAACTCCAAGTGATACCACTCACAAAAAGATGCCCCGAGCTCATGTTCTAAGTCTTAAAATGGCTGCTGTAATTGTTCATCATCTTCTAAAGGTAACTTAAAAAGAAGTTCCCCCATTAATGTTATGATCCCACATGGGTTCTTGATTAATATATGAAATATTTATTAGAAATTTTTATTAAAATAATTTAAATTTATTTGTACAAAATTATTTTGGCCACATTTTGGGCGTAAGATTTAAAAAATTTATTGAATATAATCTTCTTATTGGGGTTAAACTAATAATATTTTCATTTGAATGGTATTTTAAATGAACTCTTAATCTTGGTTGAACTTTTTATTTTTTAAGTTAAAACTAATAGGTGATTATTTATAATTATTGTTATTTATTAGACCCTCTCATCTATTTATTTGTGTATAATTATTCTATGTGTTAAAATATGTGAGTCTATCCACCATAGGCTCACATATTTTAACACATAGAATAATTATACACAAATAAATAGATGAGAGGGTCTAATAAATAACAAGAATTATAAATAATCACATATTAGTTTTAACTTAAAAAATAAAAAGTTCAACCAAGATTAAGAGTTCATTTAAAATACCATTCAAATGAAAATATTATTAGTTTAACCCCAATAAGAAGTTTAGATTCAATAACATTTTTAAATCTTACTCCCAAAATGTGGCCAAAATAATTTTTTAGGAATAAATTTAAATGATGTTACTAGATTGAATACATGGAAGAATGGAAAATATTAAACACTCCAAGTAGAAAAAAAATTCTCAAGTTCAAGAAAAATTTACAACCATTGAAAATGAAAATTGGGGATTGAAAATAGTCAATTTTAAAATTTTTTAAGGGAATTTTATGTGTATTTAATGAAACATAGTTTAATATAGTAAAAGATACCCCCAAACTTAAATCTACAAATTATCCCCAATATTGAATTTAAGATATAGGAAACATTTAAAATAGTTTTGGTTTAAAATATATTTTCAAATAATAATATTTAAAATCATATTCAATGATCAAAATGAGTTTTAAGAACATATTTTCCACTCACATAGTAAAAAATCACAACATCCAACAAAAATTATAGCTTTTTACTACATAATATATTTAGTAAAAATTCATGATTTTTAGATTAAAATTCAATCTTACACTTTGGAAGTTCAAAAATATTTTCAAAGAATCTCATAAACAAGCATGAATTATTAAAACTTCAGTGAAAAAAGTTAGGAAATTAACAGAATTGTTGGGATGTGAAGTCTTGTTCAGACCATTAAAAGTTCATAGAACCTGAATTTTGAGATTCAGACTTACATTTATTAAAATTATAGTCATCAGTAGGAGGATAGACTTGATGTGAAGGAAATGAATGTTCTTATTCTCCAATGAAATTATTTCCATTAGAAGTTCACTTCTACCGATGGTTCTATAGTTGAGCATCAGTAGGTTTAAAATTTCATCAAAGATGATGGGTCACTGGGTGGGTAACCTAGCATAGGAAGTAATGTATCTTGATCTTGGGTTAGGATATTAGGTTTAACTTGTTTAACCAGTTGTGATTTGTATTTAAGTATATGGGAACTTCAGTGAAAATTGTTGTTTAATCAAGCATTTATTGGAAAGATGAGATGTTGGAAAGGATTACTTGTCTTTGTAATCTATTTTTTTTCACCAGTAATCTCCTAGTTATAATTAAGATATAATTTTAGTGATTCCCCCATGCCAATGTGACTTAGTTTGAATCACATTATTTCTTTGTATTATTTTTATGATTTTTTGTATTTCCATTGCATGTTTTAACATTGAATGTATTTCTAGTAATTTTTCTATTTATATGATGGTGTGTGTGTGAGGAAAACTTTGTGTGGTTAGTAGGGAAATTTTATTACCTACTTTAAGTACACTCATTCAATGGGCAATTGAAGTTATGGAGGTTCGGTTTTCCATTGTTCTGATTTTCATAGGAACTTATAGTGGCATATCAATCATAATTTTTATGGTTTTATCGAATTTACATGTAATCAGTTTTTTCATGGGTCCATTCCTCGATAGTAACCAATATATTTTTCAGAAATTTATGCATGAAAAAAAAGTTTCCAAAATAATTTCCAACTAAAAAATTCATTATATTAATAATTTTATTTTTAAATAAATTAGGAAGTTAATATATTTAATAAGTGAATAGAAAACTCCTCTAACATTGAAGTTTTAATCATGTTATTTTAACCAAATAGTCCCCTTACATTAACTTTTGAGAAAGTTATTTGATTTCCAAAATCTAGCACTTGAATAAAATCTCTTCCAAATGAAATCAAAACCAGAATTATTTTTCCAAAATAGTAGGGAAATATCTGGATTGGAGTGCTTAACAATTTCCCAAGGTAAACTACAATGGGTAAAAAAAAAATAACAAAAATTTTATTCTTATTAATTGTTTTTGAATAAGAACACTTAAAAATGACCATGGTTTGACTACCATGAAACACTGTGTTCTAAGTCCTCAATCAGACTAGTGAAGGTTTAGTTTTCAAACATAGAAATAACAGCCAAGCCCCATGTATTACCCTCAAAGTAAGGATCAACCCTTTGTCCATTAACCAAGAATGTTATGTTCTCCTCTAAAACCAACTCCACAATTCCATTAACCAAGACTCTTAGAATGGTAAATAGTATTTTCTATTTAGTATTTAGTTTCACAGGAAAGAGTTTAAGTGTATAATTAAAGATTAGGACTCTCTATCCAGCCTTAAAATATCTAATCTAAATGGAATAATGAAATAATTTATTTATTTCCTTACATAACTTAGAATTTTCATAGTATTATCTTATAATATCATTAAATTCACTCAATTATAGAAATATTATTTCCCCAAAATATTTAAAATCAAAGTTGAAAGCCTTAAAAACCCAAAATAACTTGTTTAAAATTTTTATATACAAATTAATGATTTTCTAAAGAGAAACCTATAAAGGTACATTCCAATAGGTGTATTGAATATAGTTATATAGGTACATAAATCCTCATCTAGTTTTAATAACCAATTTGGTGGGTTTCATTTAATCATCATAAGACCATTAGCAATGAAAGAGAACCTAAAACATAATAAAACCTATCTCTAAGAATAAAACATGTAAAGATATCCAAAAAAGAGAATAAAACATCATTCCTCAAACAGTTGAACATTAGAAACTTTCATATTCTTCTTTGAGGGAGTATATTTGATAATGATTATGAAGAGTAGGTAACAATGTGATCCCCCATGTAGGTAGGACTTATTATGAATCATGTTAAACCTTTGTGTTATTATGTTTTTTATTTCCATTTCATTTTTTTATTGAATATATTTTTGGTACTTTTTATATTTGTACTGAGGTGTGTGTGTGTGGATGACTTTGTGTAGTGAGTAGGGTGATTTTACTAATTAATTTAGATACACTTAGTTGAGGGGAAATTAATGAAAGAGAACCTAAAAATAATCAAATATATCTCTAATAATCAAACATGAAAATATATCCAAAAAATAGAATAAAACATCATTCCTCAAACACCCAAACAATATAAAATTTCATCTTATTCTTCGATGAAGTATATTTGATAATGATCATGAAGAGTAAAAAACAATGTGATTCCCCCATGAAGGTAGGACTTAGTCTGAATCATGTTAAACCTTTGTGTTCTTATTTTTTTATTTCCATTTCATTTTTTCGATTGAATATATTTTTGGCACTTTTTCTATTTGTAATGAGGTGTGTGTGTTTGCGAAGATGAATTTGTGCAGTGAGTAGGGTGCTTTGACTAATTACTTTTGATACACTTAGTTGAGGGGGAATAAAAGTTTTGGGGGTTTGGTTTTATGCTATGATTATTTGTGTAAAAACTTATGGTGGCCTATCAGCCATAATTTCAGTTATTTTATCAAAAGTACAAGTAATCAGTTTTTTTGCAGGTCCATTCCCTAATAAGGGGTATTAGATTCTTTACTTTTGAACATATGGTTAGAACAATGGTAGTAGTTCCAAAATGGTATAAAATGAAGGAAATGTTTGTATTAATAAATTTTATGAATCTAATTTTGGATTCCAGATAATGCATATTGAAGACTATATGATTTAGAAATACTTAGAGGTTACCTTTTTAGGAGTGAATCCAGTGCTGATGGAGAAATATGAACGAGAATGATTAAGTACAAAGGTTTTGGAGCTGGTCAGAATGTATCAGGTGAGAAATGTTGCATTAAATATTCTAGAGTAGAAGAATACAAAAAATGTTATGAAGGAATTATTAGATATGTATAAAAAATGACACCCCTGAACAAAGTTTTCATGTTGTAATTTTTTGGCTTGATAATATTAGAAGGAATATGATAGGAATAAAAAGTTAATGACATCTACATGTCTCATGGGAAGATCTAATCATTAAAGTTAAATTGTTTTTGATGATGTATGGAAATTTATACTATTATCTTCATTTTTAAATATTTAGGATGAAATGGTTACCATGGTTAATAACTCTAGTAGAAAAACTAATATTGTGTTTGATGATATCAATAATCAGATACTCAATTAGAAAATTTGGTGAAGGTAAGTTTAGGAACCATATGGTTGTGAACTTAATATTGATGGATGAGGATGATCACCCTGTCATAATTTGGTCTATTGGAAGAATCCATTGGAAGAAAAGCAATGGGAAAATAGTCAAAGTAAGTCGGATGGTCCTGGTTCTACTTAATGGAAGTGTGGGAAAAAAGAAACTTCAAGAATGATTGGAAAATTCATAAGGAGAACATAAAAAATTCATCAACCTTTGATAGTTTAGATTATTTTAATGAAATTTATATTCATTATGACTATTTTCAAAGTGTGAACACATTAGTAGAATATTGGGTGGTTGACTCTGGGCCATCTTTACATTTAACTGGAGATAAAAAATTAATGTCAAACTATGTATTTGGGAAGTTTGGTAAAGTCTATATGGTGGACGATGAAGGTCTAAAAGTTATTGGAAAAGGATATATCAACATATGTATGAAGAATGGAGGATTCTGAAAACTATCAGAAGTTCTCCACATACCTGAACTTAGAAGGAATTTTATTTCCATCAGAAAATTTGATGATGAAGGTTTTGAAAATACCTTTGAAAAATGAAGTTTGGAAAGTTACATAGGGATCCATGGTGATTTCAAAAGGATTAATGTATGATACCCTTTACTTGAACATAAATTTATACAAAACTAGAATGGTTGGAAATTCAACTTCTGTTGATCCGGATTTGTGGAACTATAGGTTTGGTCACCTTTATGAGAAAAACATAAAGTTTCAAAAAGATAAGGTCATACTGAATACTTATCACATGAAAATAGGAAAGTGTGAATGTTTTGTGCCATGAAAGCATAAAAGAGTATATTTTAACTTGGATAGTCAGAAGCTTAGAGATCAGAAGTTAGAGCTTGTACACTCAGATGTCTTAAGACCTAACCTTTTTCAATACTATAATATTTGTCTTTATATTCATACTTTTATTAATGATTATACAAGGAAAGTATAAATTTATTTCTTGAATAATAAGTTTGATGTATTTCTGGTGTTTATTAAGTGGAAATATTTGGTAGAAAGGGAGTGTGGATAGAATTTGAAGTTCATCTAAATAGACAATAATGGTAAATAAACTGGACACAACTTCAAAAATATCTATAATAAGAAAAGAATAAGGCATTAAAAGATGTTTCCTAGAACTATATAGTATAATAGATTGGATTAAAGGATGAATATGACTCTAATAGATAAAGATAAAAGTATGAGACTACACTCGAGAATGCATAAGGTAATTTGGGTGGAGACACTCATCATGAAAACTTATCTCACTAATGGAAATATAGAATTAATAGTTAGGTAAGAAATTATGGAGGATATATGATGTGTAAAATGACTGGAAGTTTATCATCTTAGTGTATTTGGCATTTTAGCATATATACATGTAAATTATAAGGATAGAGATAAAGTTGAATCAAAATCCAAAATGTGTTTCTTCCTTGGTTATAGAGTTGAAAATTTTGTATATCATTTTTGGGATGGTGAAAGGAAACAAATCCTCATAAGTAGAGATATTTTCTTTGATGAAGTGGTTCTATGGAATAACCAAAACTTGGCGGAGTTGGAAGTTTAAATAAATTAAACTACAAAAATATAGATTGATCAGAGCACATATAATTCAAAAAATATAGAAAACTCAAAGTGGGTGATCAAGGAACTTTATGTCTAGATATAAAACAATTAAAAATAACATAAAGTTTAAGAGTATCTTAATCTCGAGTGGGAGTATCAAAATTATGTGCCCCAGAAGTATGAGTACTAGAAGTTTAGGTACCGGTAGAGAGAGTAGAGAAAAGTAGCCCAGTTTACCTGATTCAATTAAGGAGATAAATTATAATTATAATACTAGTCCAGAGGTATGGAAAAAATAATAATTTTATATTCCTAAAATATGTATAAGAACTTGAAAATTTAGAGGAAATATCTTCTCTTAATGACTCTAAGCAGTGGGAGTCAGCCATGAATGAGCATATGGATTCTTTAAATTTCAATAGAACTTGAGAGATAGTTGAAATAAAAAAGGGTAAAAATACTCTTGATAATAAGTGAGTTTAACAAATCAAGGAAGAATTTGATGATAATAAAATATATAAATCACACCTGGTAGTGAAAGGATTTTAATAAAAGGAAAGAGTAGATTTCTTAGAAATATTATCACTAGTAGTTAAAAATTCTACCATATGAACAATTCTAAGTATAGTTGTATTAGAAGATATGTATTATAATAATATGGATGTTAGTAAAAATTTCCTTCATGATAATTTAGAGGAGGAAATTTGCATGAAACAACTGATAGGTTTACTTGTAGTATGGAACCATAATTTGGTTTGTAGACTAAAGAAAAGCCTCAATGGGATGAAGTAATCCCTATAAAAGTGGATTTTTTTGATTTTTTTATAAAAGAGGAAGGGTTAAAAAGTTGAAATGTGGATCATTACTATTATCAAAAGAAATGGGGGAGAAGGAAAATTCATCATATTACTTTTATATGTGGATGAAATACTGATTTCTAGATAAGATGTTTGGAAAATTAAAAATTTGAAGTGTGATTTTTCTAGGATATTCAAGATGAAATATCTTAGACAAGAAAGGAATATTACAAAGATGAATATTGATAGAGATAAGAAAGTTATTATTTTGGTTCTATCCCAGAAAGATTATATCTGGAAGATCGTGGAAAGGTTTGGGATGGCTGGAAGTAATCCAGTCTCAATTTCTCTTTCCGATCAATTTAACTAATACAATTCATAGGTTCTAGAAACATAAGTTGAGGCCAAGTACATGGAGAAAGTATCATATGAATTATTGGTTATGATTTTTATGTATATAATTACATTCAATCAGTTAGACATTTCCCATATTTTGTTAGTTGTGAGTTGGTACATGGAAAATCCGGGGAAAATATATTGGGAGGCTATGTTGTGGATTTTATAATATTTAAAAGGATTAAAATCTCAAGACCAATTCTATGTAACAAATGAACTATTTCTAGGATTCATGGAATCAGACTTCTGGTATGACATGAATACAAGTATATATACAACCGATTTTATGTTTACTTTTGGAGGAACAACTGTGAATCAGTTATCAAAGTTAAAAAAGATTGTAACTCTAAGTTCAATAGAAGCTTAATATATAGCTATAATAGAATAAAATAAAAAAATGATATGGATGAAGTATTTTCTAAATGATATTAAAAGGGTTCAATTGGAAGCATTACTTTAATGGGACAACTGAAGTTCCACCCACTTGGCTAAAGATCCGATGTTCCATTCCAAAAAAAGTATATCAACCCAAAGTATAATTTCATCAATAACTTACTAGAGGAAAAGGAGATGAATATATGTAAGATAAAATTAATCCAAAATCAGGAAGTCATATTCACCAAGGTAGTGTTTAAAGAAATATTGAGGCAATATCACACCTTAGTATGACTTAGGTGAAGGAAAGAAAGAAAAAAGGGGAATGCTACTGAATAATATGTGTTGGAGGGTTTCTAAGGTTTTACCTAGAATAGGTCTTCAAGTGGGAGATTATTGGAATTTAAATCCTTTTTTAGACCATAATAAATTAATATAATCATAAGTTCAATCATTTGAATTTTATTTACTAGAATTATAGTTAGTAATAGGAGGTTGGACTCAATGTGAAGGCAGTGGTGATTCTTCTCCTCCAATGGTAGTAGGTCTATCAGAAGTTTTATTTTACCAATGGTTTTATAGTGGAGTGCTGGGAGGTCCAAAAGTTTTAAAAAGATGATGGTTTATTGGGCTAGTAACCAATATTAGGTGTCCATTTCTCTTGATCTATGTTTTCAGGGGAGTAGGATCAACTTGTTTGACTGATTATTCTTCGTATTTAAGTATGTGGGTACTTCAGTGAAAATTTTGGTTCAACTGATCATTAATTAGAAATATGAGAAGTTAGCAAGGATTAATTGTCTTTGTAAACTATTTGTGTTTCACCTATAATATTCTAGTTATTATAAATTAAGTAGTGGTGTGATTCCCCTATGCATATAGGAATTAGTCTAAAGAAATTCAAACCTTTGTGTTCATTGTCTACTTTTTATATTTTTATTTCATGTTTTACCATTGAATGTATTTTTGGTACTTTGTTTTTTTGTACTAAGGTGTGTGTGCTAGGATGAATTTGTGTGGTGAGTATGGTGCTTTTTCTACCTACTTTCGATGCACTTAGTCGAGGGGGAATCAAAGTTCTAGAGGTTTTGTTTTCTACTACGCTAATCTTCATAAGAACTTTCAATGGATTATTGATCATACTTATAGTGGTTTTATTAGAAGTATAGTTAATTTTTTTTCATGAGTATATTCCCTAAAATTATTCAACTTGTTTTTAAGAAATTTTAGCATGAAAAAAAATTTCCAAAAAAATTTATAACCATCAAATTAATTAAAAATATTATATTTATAAGTAAATTATGAATTAAAATATATATAATAAGTAAATAGAAAAATATCTTGACATTGAATCCTTATTCATTTTATTTTACCCAAATAGTTCCCTTATATCACATTTTGTAAAAGTTCTTTGATTAACCAAATCCAACACTTGAATAACAACTTCTCCAAGTGGCATTAAAACCTGAATTAATTTTCTAAAATAGTAGGGAAAAATAAGGATTATACTTCTTAACAATTTCAAAATATACATAGTAGTGGGGAAGTATGAAAATTAAAATAAATTTTATTCTTATCAAAAATTTCAGAAGGAAAAAACACAAAAAATGTCCATGGGTTGACTCCCAAGAAATATTAAGTTTTAATTCCTCAATTAAACTAGTGAAGGTTCAGTTTTCAAACATAGAAATAAAATCCAAGTCCCATGAATATCTATCAAAGTAAGGTTTAACCATTTGGCCATTTATCTCCCACACGATGTCATTAATTCCCCAAAGGGCTAATAAAAATTCAAATTTATAGACACAAAAAACTCTAACTAATTTTAAATGGATGTAAAGTGATAATTGAAGTGAATCTATAGAGAATGGAAAAAATGACTTAGAATATTTCTAGAAAAATCCAAATTAAAACAAAGATATGGAAATGTTTTTGAGAAAAGTGAGTGAATTAGTTTGGGTTTTTTGAAGAAAGAGAGAGATAAGTGAAAGAAAACCAGGTTTTGATTATTAAATGGGAAGACTAACATGGTTTTATAGATTTAGGGTTCAGGTAAAATTGGATAAAGAAATTGAAGTGATCTTTCTATTTTTCTATCAGAGTCAGGATGAGGGGGATTTGATGATCAGGGTATCCACTCCTCAGTATAAAAATAACCTATTTCCCTTGGTTTTATATTTTAGGGTTTTAATTCACTAAGTTTACCCTAATTCCATTTTTAAACCTAATTTAACTAGATTACCCAATATCCATGGTATAGTCTAAGGAAACTAGTTACATAATTTAAAAATTTCTTTTCAGATTCATCAATCAATGGTCATGATTAAAAAAAATAAATAGATTTAAAACTTCACTCAACATTATAACAACCCTAATACATAAACGTAATAAGAAAATAAAATCCCAAAGCACCTTCATCCTTTGTCTACATTACCCTAGAACAAGGATGGAAGAACCCCATTATTCTAGTAATTATGGAGTAAGAGGGAAGGAAAAATAAATAAGAATGCATAAAGAAAATTGGAGACGTAGACTAGTGTAGGACCCTGCACAATGCAACTTCTCACCCCAAGCTTTGGTCTTTGTATCAATTTCTGGAAGTAGCACAAAAAATATATATTTATAGATCTTCAATGTGATTGGGTTTCCTTTAAGTTTTCCATAAATGAATCATCAATTTGGACCAAGTAAATTCCCAAATTAAATGGCCTCTTAGGTCATAAATATGCCACTTTAATCGAAAATCAGAATCAAACCCTCCTTACTAGGTATGCCTGGACAAATTCATGGTGTGACTTATGATATCATGTCGTGAAGATGTCAACACCCTCTTTTTGGTGGTTTATTCACTTCATGTTTTGAATTTACTTCTTGCGTTGCATTTTTTTCACATCCTGAACATGATTCATGATGTGAATCTATAGTTTCCAGCACCAAAACCTTCATTTTAGCATGATTCTTTAGTTTTTACCCCAAAAAAAAAATCCTATGATCATTTATTATCATGGAAATCCATATTTCAATGGAAATCTCAGTCTATTTTTTTATCCTTTTGATCATTTTCAATAAATTTTTGTATCCTAAAAAATATGAACAAATCCATTAAATATATAGGCAATAATTAATCATTTAAATCATAAAATTAATGTATTTTAATATTAAAAACCATATATGAAATATACATATAAAATCCCCCACACTTGAATTCAAACTTTCTATCACTGATGGAATCTCAACATACTAAAATGGATTCTCACCTTACCATAATTTAAATTCAATGTTAATAAAATCAATTGATAAAATGTGAAATTAAATTTTCACATATCACATAGGGAAATTAATCAAATCATCACTTTTTAAAGAAAAAAATCAACCAAACATTTTACTTTTCTCCTTTTGAAATAGTCAATCATTATCATTCATACATTTTCATTTTTCAATTTATTATTGATATGCATACCGTTTTCAATCTAACTCAATTTAATTTTTTTTCTCATTATCAAGGTATAATCATAAATATATTTTATCATATATCTAAAGAACATGTCACTTACTATAGGCTTTCAAATCATATAACATATCCATTACATAATGAAAGAGATCACAGTTAATTATGAGGGATTTGAATCAAGGTTTAATTTTCTATAAGGCTTCAGGTTAGGTGGGTAATGGTGTGAAAAAAATAAATATCAAAAAAGAGGTTTGAATATAAATCATAATGCATGATATAAAAATATAATTCTAATGTAAATATCCCTTTATAGATGTCATATATCCCCCCAAAGCTCAAATTGGGATTATGATAAAATTAATCATAATGAATTAATCATCATATCTTGCTATTTTGATTTTATTTTCTTTTATTCTATATTTTTAAATTTATTATTATGAAAAATATCACATCCACCACATAACCACATACGATCAAAATATCAATGGTTTGAAAATAATTATTTTTGATCCTTGAAAGACATAAACCATCTGTTTGTTTTTTATTTTATTTTATTTTTGTTTTTTAGCAAGAGAGTTGAATAATAAAGTATAATTAATAAAACATGGATTCTCCCCAAACCACAAAAAAACCCCTAAAAAAACTCTCCTCAATGTTGTATATCCTAACCCACCATTGATAATCTCTCCCCACACTTATTATTTTAAATATCATGCAATACACTGAGAGTAGAATAAGAATGGATATAATAGGATTATAACATGAATCTTTTCCTAAAAAGGTCATTCGTGGCTTCTATGGGCTTAAAAAATATTAATTCAAGGTCGGTACACGAATAAATATCTAAAAAAGGTGACTAAATCATATCAAAAAAGATTTCATCTAGTCATGTATTTGATAAGATTCCAAGCAAGTTCTGGACGAAAAAAATTCCTAAGTCTCTCAAGAAATATACTATAAAAAGAATGGGAAACATTGGTTCAAAAAATGTCTCAAGAATGAGATGAATGATTGGGAAAAGGACTCATGAAAATTAATATTAATAATTAAATAAATTAATATATATTAGAAATTTAAAGAAGGATAAATATCATAAAAATTTCATTTACAAAAAATAATATGCTCCCTTAAATCATGATTTACTAAATAAAATACCACATGATTATTTATACTGGTTATTTTTCTCATTTTTCTCATTCAAATTTATTGAAAAAGAAACTTAAAATCATGTAATGGTAATTAAATTAGGTAGTTTATATCCCCTAGTTTAGTTTTATTAAAGAAATAATTAAGGTTGACATGAAATTTAAGTTCAAACTCAAAAATAATTAATATACAGGGAATATAGTAGAAAAATAAAGAATTGAAATGATTAATTCCCTTTAATTATGTTTCAAAATATTCTACTCAGGTTCTTCCTACACCATATTTATGAGGTGAATCTATCTCACAAAATTTATTTTCTGGATTTTATAATGTGAATTGGCCCTGAAGCTTATTGTCACGCTTCTTACCAGGGTCCTAAAAGATTTTACTAGGCCAGGGTCCATAAATTGACTTAGATGTGACCTTCCATATATTTAGATCTCTTTCATTCCTCTTTAAACATATTGACTCTTCCTATAGTAACTAGTTACTCTATAACATCCCAAAACCTGCACTCCTAGATCTAGTTATGAAATCCATAACTTTAAATTTCTGGATATGATGCTGATATTTATGACCCAAATTTTTTCATCCAAACCTTATGAAATCAAAAGGAAAACTTGGATCACTTACATTCTCGAGGACCTTTTAAGTTTATAGTTTCACAGAATTAAGATAAACTTGAAGTTCCAAAGGATCAAATAAAAACCAGGGGGGAGTTGAATCAGTTGTTAACTTTTTATATGTTTCAAAACATTTAGAAACTTAAACCTTGAAACCTGTTAATATTTATTTACTTATCAACTTTTAATAAATACTCATGCATGAAAAATTAGAAAATCAAGTAAAGAACACAATATTTACAAGATTAGGCCTTAGTGTGAGAACCTTCATCCTTTATATAGCCACTCCTGTAGGTCTATGGAAATCCCCTATTAATAAAAAGTGAATACAACTTGTTCCAATTACCATTATACACCTTCTACCTCCTGATAAGAATGATTATACCAACTCCCATCAGTTTACAATGTTTTCTTACAAAAAAATTGATCCAAAAAAAGAATAAAGATTTTTTTGAATCTTCTCCACAATCGATCAATCCAAATCCTCAGTCTAATTTGGTTGGATCCAATTTTATTAATCCGATGATGCTGGATCTGATTTTCTCAATACAATGCTGATGGATTCTATTATCTAAATATGATAATGCTAGATTCTGGATATGATTATTTGAATATGATAATAATGGAATCTAGATCAAATTTTTGAATACAATAATAATGGATTCTGGATCTGATTATCTGAATATGATAATGCTGGTTTTTGGATCTGATTCTTTGAATACAATAATATTGGATACTGGATCTAATTTTCTAATTATGACGGTTCAATATAATGAATTCGTTCTCAATCTAAAAAACTAAAACTACTTCTAGAATGATCAATACAATTATTCTTTAATTTGATGGTAACTTTCATTTCGAATTCTCCAATGCTCTAAATTTTGTGCATATGTGAAAGTTTACAATGGATGAATGATCCGAGGAAGTATTTATAGGTGACTCAAAAAACAAAGGTGGGAAGCTTGGAAACTTTCCATACTTCTTCAAATCTCAAAATCCCTAAAAATATCTCTCATTTAAAACTTCAACATTCACTTCTTCAAACCTCCTTATATTTCTCTAAGATTTATGTAAAATTGAAATTTAAGTTTGACCACTTCAATTAATTATACCTTTATTAACATATTATGATTAGTTTCTTTATCAGCTTCATTATAATATCTTTCTTTCTCAGCTCATTATGATCTTTTTCTTTCTCAGCTCATTACAATCTATTTCTTTCTTATATCATTATGATATATTTATTTCTTTGATCATTATGATATTTTTATTTCTTATATCATTATGATCTATTTATTTCTCCGGTCATTACGGTCTATTTATTTATCATCTCATTATGATCTGTTTCTTTCTCATCTCATTACGATATGTTTATTTCTCTGGTCATTATGATTTGTTTCTTTCTCAGATCATTATGATCCTTTTATTTCTCAACTCATTACAATATTTTTATTTATTAGTATTATTTTATCAGTACAGAAATCCCAGTACAAAAATCTCAGTATGAAAATTTGAGTATGAAAATATGAGTACAAAAACCTGAGTCCAAAAAACTCAGTATAATTTTCCCAATATGATAATCCTAGTACAAAAATATCAATATGAAAATATGAGTATGAAAATATGAGTACAAAAATATTAATACAATTTTCCCAGTATGATTTGTTTCTTCCTTAGGCTCAAAAACATCTTTTTCTTTCTCAACTCATTATGTTGTAATTCCCATTATGATATAAATCTCATTTTTCAACTCTAAAATTATTCAAACCTCTCCACCATTTCTTCAAAATATTTTATCATGAGAGTTATCATGATTTGTGAGAACTTATTGATCAAAAAAGCATCGTCTAATTTGGTTTTAGAAAGTATGAAAACTTTCTAAATCCTAACATCACATTCTTCTTTCAAAACTCTTCATAAACTTTATTATTTATCCAATTATTTTGAATTCAATTATTTTCAATGTCATACTGATGGAACAGAATATGATAAAGTGTTTGATAAATCAACTTCATCATACTGACTTCTTTTGTGTTTGGTGAAGCTAAATACAAAAATTTGGATCTAGAAACTTGTTTCTGGAAATCAGCCTCATTATGATGGGCTGGTTTTGATTCCTAGAAAACAAAAACTTTCTTTTACAAAGAGATTTAGTTGTCAATAAATACAAACCTTTGTTAAAACAAAACACACAAAGGTTCTTAAATATCCCCCTTTTGATTTTTTAACAACCCTTGTTAACAAAATTTCCAACTCTCATAATTTTTCACAACACAACTTTTTGACTTTTATCAAAATATATCCTTTCTCAAAAGAGAGTTTCCTAAAAGCACACTACTGGGTAAAGTAATGTTTTTCTAAAGAGTTCCATCCCTTGGTGGCAATCATGTTTTGAGGCCATATAAATATAAACTCTCCTCACTTTTCTTTTCATACTTTCTTTATATCTCCCCCATTCTATCCTATACACTTTCATTTTATCTCCCCTATTATTTCTTTTCTCACTTTCTTTCTCTCCCCCATTTTTTGATAACCATAGCTTCAGATTTATAAAATAAATATAAGTAAAAATTCTCACAAAGTACAAATTTGTTACATTCTCTCCCACTTTTTCAACATAATTCAAAGCACAGTGGGGGTATATTCCTTATGAGGTTTAGGAATACATGGTAGGAGGATGAACATGAAGTTACAACCTCAATTCCATAAACCTTTATTTCAGTATTACTTTTTTAAAGATATCAACAATATGATACTTTATTGAAATGTATTCTAGAAAAACATCTCCAGTAGAAACTTTATCTTTTATAAAGTGAAACTTTATATTAATGTGTTTTTATCTTGAATGTAACACCCGAAGGTTTTAAAAAACAAATTAAATGCATGAAACTTTGTTTTAAGTATATATTTATAACTAGCCTTTAAACATAAATTTTTAGCTTTTATGTTTTAAATTTTAAAAAACAGTCATCTACAATTGTGATCGGTAAGTTATTTGGAGTCTAATGGAACCAAATTGATTTTTAGTGAATTGTAACCTAACCTTATGAATAGTAATATAAATAGTAATATAACCCTAATAAATTTTAAATTGTATTATTATTTTATTTTCATAAGGTTATAAGGTAATGAGATGTTGATTAATTTTTCAAGGTGTTAAAAATAAGTTATAGATTTAAAATCGTTATTTTTGAATAAATTTTGATTTTATTTAAAAATTAAATTAATAATAATTTGATTTTTTTTTCAAAAAATGGAGTTCATTTTTGAATTCTACATTTCAAAAAATGGTTAGGGTAAATTTTTGGGATTTTCCTGAGACAGTTGAATTTTTAGTGAATAGTAAAAATACAGTTTTGAGTTTCGTTGTGTTTAATGACATCATTAATGATTTAATAATGATGTAATAATTCTGGTAGAAATTTTATAGTAAAATAATATGTGATTTGTCCCAAGTGGCTAATACTATGGGCAAAAACCATGGGCAAGCCCATGGTTTTGGAAATACCACTAAGTAGGTGTTCCTTGGAAATTAATAAAATATTCCCTCACTTTTTCTATAAATACCAACCCATTCCTTCATTAAATTCATTAAAAATTTCTCGTAAAAGAATATCTGGTATTCTTACCCCCTATTACTCCTCCCAACGTGTTCTAAATACCCCAAGGTCCCAACCTTCAAGTCTTAGGAGTTACTCTATAAGGTAAGAGAATTATCAACTTCTTTATTTTTCCATTCAAGTTATCTTTTATGTGGTATAACATTCAAGTTTCCACACCATGTTTTTATTTACATTTTATTCTACCTATATAATATATTATTATTCATTTATGGATGGGTTAACCCTATCCCCTCTCTTTTTAATGAATTCTAAAACCATGTTGTATAACCGTTATGCTGCAGAATGTTTATCTCAAAATGTATCTTTTTTTCAAGAACTCTTATTATGTTATTATATTTTAATTTTAATTTTATTATATTGGGATATTTCATTATATATTCTCCTTAATTTAAATATTATGTAATAATTATGATATACCCTTTTTATCTCATCCAAATATTTTATGAAATTTTAAGCGACGCTATTATGCTGTCGAATTTTCGTAAGGGATTTCTCAACTTTTCTTTTTTATTTTGAGTTCCTTTATTTTCTTATTATTTACTAAAATACCATTATCCAAGAGTAATTAATGATCCATTATCTTAAATATTCTTTATTTTATCATGTTTATGGAATATTCACCATTATACTTCTTCTTCTCTCCAACTTATTCAAGAAATTAAAACATCGTCCGTGATGTGTCGATTTACCGACATCGTGGACGATGTGATTTATATTTCTTTTACTTACTTCAAGACTGGTCATGAAATTTTTTTATGGTTAAAAAATATTATAATTTATGTATTATATCTTATATAAGGTTCTGTAATCTTTTTGTACACATGAGATTAATTTATAAAACAAAACGAGTTCATTATGATCGAAGAATCGCCAAAATGACCTAACAAATATCAATAATGTTTTAACTTAAGAATCATCCTCATGTAAGAATTAAAAATAATAAATGATATAATTTATGGTTCTATAAATATATAAATACCATTCTATTCCAATTCTAGAGTTCCACTTCCAATCGATAAGAATATCCATCATGAACTGATCATGGAAACCATGTAAATAACACACCCGAAACAATGTAAATAACAAAATATTACTAATAAATGCGTCGAATGATGTTGTAAAATGATCATATAAGGTGTTATAAACATTAATGCGTTTCATTAAGATATTAATAACACTCTTTTAACCATTATAAAGAAGGTTTAAACACATTTTAAGTAAGAATAACCCGAGGTAAGGGAATTCTTAAACCAATTTCCATTCTTTGGGTTAACCTTCCACTTTATCCATTTTGTTATATTAAGATTATGGGTGTGATGAATTTTTTTATATTATGTTTCCCTATGTGTTTTTACAGTTTATACATAGATCCTATCTATTATGTTAATTCTCAATCCAATTAGATTTTAAGAGACTTTTCTTTTTAAAATCCTTTTAAAATTCTCTTTAATAAATTTCAAAAGGATTGTTTTTTATATGTATATGGAATGAGTGGTTTATCCTGATTTCAAGATACTTTATTACCATGATATGTTTCTTGGAAATTATTTATGTTGGGTTGATCCCATTATATCTCAATATATTTTTCTTTGAGCCTATTATAGCTCAAGATATGACAGGTGAGCTCTATTATAGCTCTCCAATGGATTGGGTACTCCGGAGATGGAAGTTGACCAAAAGGATATTCCATGAGTAAGGGTGAATGTAAGAGTGATATAGTAAATATGTCACAAGTAAACTACATGATGTTTCTATTCATATGAGTTTTTATGATTATGGGTTTTATTGTTTTTATGTTATCACTTGACTAACGATTTATTTCTTTATATCCCTTACTGAGTTTTATACTCATCCCAAGTTTTTAAAATGATTTCCACAGGTTATAAGGATGGGTAAGAGGAAGAAGGGAGTCGTGATGTTTGATATGTAGTGTTGTAAAATAAATCTTGTTTTATGTTTTAATGTTTTATATTTTAAATAAAATGGATACTTTTTTAATAGTATCCTCTTTGTATGAATGTGGTATGTTATGTATGTAAGATATCCTAATTCATTAAAGCTCTAAACCCGAAAAGATCCTCAATGTGTAATAATTTATGTTCTTGTCTAAAATTCAAGATTAAGTAACATTTTAAGGTTGATTCCTTATATTGAATGTTGGACAAGATTCTTTGAAAGATCAATTTCACTCTAATTATCACAAAGTATCTTCAATGGTTTATAAACTTTTACTTTCAAATATTCTAGCCAAACTTTCATCCAGAACATTTGAGTACAAGCTTGAGTAGCTGCAACATATTTGGATTTAACTGTTCTCAAAGTTACTGAATTTGGTTTCTTACTATTCCAACTCACAAAACATTCACCCAAGAAAAATGTTCCTCCTGAGGTTGTTTTTCTATCATTAGAATCTCCAGCCCAATCGACATTAGTATAATCATGAAACTTCATTTCACTATTTCTTTTTTATAAAATCCATGTGAAGTTGTTCCTTTGACATATCTCAGAATTCTTTTTTTTCCAAAATATGTGATTCTTTTAGATTACTTTAATACTTGGAACACAAAGTTACAACATAAACAGTATCAGGCCTTGAGGATATAAGGTAAAGAGGCAAACTACCAGCTTCTAAAAGTCTTTCTGATTCACACTTGTTCTGAATTCATCTTTTTTCAACTTTTTGATTACTGAAATAGTAGTTGAAACTTCTTTGGATTCTTCCATACCAACCTCTTTTAAAAATTACCTAGAATAATTTTCTTGGGATATGAAAATTTATTTTTAATTTTTTTGAACTTATAATCCAAGGAATAAATTTAATTCTCCAAACATTGACATTTCAAAATTCTTCTTAATTTTCTCAACATATGTTTTAAAAAAATCTTCTCTATCCCCACCCAAAATTATACAATCCACATAAACAATTATAATTAGAATTCTAGAGTCAACATCTTTCACATAAAATTTTCTATCAAAATTTCCTTTAGAAAAATTAAAGATTTTCAAACAATTTTCAAGCTTATAATATCATGTATATGGTGCTTGTTTTATCCCATATAAATATTTCTTCAATTTACAAACTTTTTTTTTTCATATTCATCAAGTAGAAACCCACAAGGTTTTTCAATGTAAACGTTTTCCTCAATCTCACCATTTAAGAAATCTGAATTTACATCCATCTAATAAACTATATATTTTCGATGTGAGGCCACTGAAAGAAACATTCTAATAATTTCTAATCTTTCAAATTGGGAAAAATTTTCTTCAAAATCCACACCTTCCACCTGTTCATAGCCTTTACAAACACACTTGGATTTGTTTCTTGAAACTTCTCCATGTTCATTTAACTTGTTTCTGTAAACCCACTTGGTTCCGATAACTTTTTTATTTGTTGTCTATAAAAAAAGTTCCCATGTTTCATTATTTTCAATCTGATCCAATTATTTATTCATAGCATCCACCCATTATTTGTGTTGAATAGATTCTGAAAAGGATTCCAGTTCAACTTTTGAGATAATTGAAGTATGATTATCTAATCTCAACTTTATTCTTATCTAAACCAAATCCTTATGATTCCCAATAATGTTTCCAGATTCAACATTTTTTTAAGGTAGGAAATTTCAAAGTTTCTTTCTCAGTTTAAATTTCCTCATCAAATGATTTTTCTGAGTCTTGATAAGGTTGTTTTTAATTACTTTCATCAATTTTGCAATTATCTAGTTTATCCTTCTCATCATTCTTAAAAACTTTTGTTAAGGAACTTTTATTTTCAATTACCTTCACATCATATGAGTCCACCAAAAATTTTAAACAATTTTTCCCAATATTTATAACTTCTTCCATTTGGTGAATAACCTATAAAAGTTCTTTCCTCATCTTTCTCATCAAACTTTCTCAAATTAATTTCTTTTTTATTTTGAGAAAACATAGACTTCCAACAACTTTGAAGTATTTCAATGAAGGTTTTTTATACCAAATTTCTCAAGGATACATGTCAATTTTTATTCTAAGAAAGAATCTATTTTGAACATGTACAATAGTACTAATAGCTTATATCCAATAGAATTTTGAAAGTTTGTATTCAGCTAACTTACTTCTTCCCATTTCCACCAAGATTATATTCTTTCTTTCTTCTACAACATTTTATTATGAAGTATAAGGAGAACTATACTGATGTTTGATACCATTATTTCTCATATAAGTTTCAAAAGTATTTATTGTGAATTAGATACCATTATATGTTCTCAACATCTTTATAGAAAACCCCATTTATTTCTCAACATCCATTCTGAAGAATTTGAACATTTCAATAGCTTATAAAAAAGATGCTTGTCATCTGAGTGAAATCATTAATAAAAGTGATAACTTATAAATCTCATTTTTTTTGATTGATGTCTCATAGACCCACATAAAATAGAATGAATAAGCTCAAGTGGTCTATTATATTGAATCTCAATTCTCTTACAATTTTTGGTAGTCATATTTCCTTTCTAGAAAATAATACATACATCTTTATGTCTTCTTTTTAATTATGAAAAATTCTAAACAAAATAATCTTTAGAAAGTTTATTCATGATTTTCTTCCCAAGGTGGCCAAGTATTTGGTACCATAATTTGTTTTCATCTTCATCACTCAAGTAACATGAGTTATTGAATTATTCTATTTGAAAGAGATTCCCACTGGTTCTTTCTCCTTTTGTAATGACTTTTCCATATTTAAAACTTTTGATGATACACAAATATTTTCTAAAAAAAACTTCTTTTCCCTCATCAAAAAGTTTACTTAAACTAATTAAGTTATGTTTTATCCCATAAAAAAAATAAACTTTCTTATATTTTAACTTTTCAGATTCAATCTCAACTGTTTCGATTCCATTTATTTTTAAGGAACTATCATTACCAAAGGTAACTGCTCTTCTATCATGAATTTCACCATGTTTCAAGATTTTTATATCACCTGTCATATGTAAAGAGAAACCACTATCAATTATCCATGGTTTTTTCATTTTACTTTCTTTTAAGGATGTTTCAACAACAAAATCTCTTTCCTCAACTTTATTCTTTTTATATTTCATTTATTTTATATCATAAGAAAATTTTTATGGAAGGAGTGATATACATATTTTAGAATGATGAACAGATTGATCACATCTTCCACAAACTTATTTCATACTTTCAAATTGATTTCTTATTAGTAAGTTTCTAACATTTTCAAAATTCACCTTTTCAACTTTCTATAAGTTAGGAAAGTTTCTCATTCTACTTTCACCATTTCTTCCACTTTTCTAAAACATTCTTATGGGTAAGGATATATTGTGACAAAAATTATAATCCCTATTCCCATATATTCTAAAACACTAGTAATAACCATAAAATATTGATTTTTTATAGAAATAATATCTTTCTCTATTGAAACATTTTTGAGGTTGGTAACTTCTTTCAGTTTTAACATACTCAAGACATGGACTATATTTTCTTTTGAGTTGTTTTCTATTTTTGTGGATTTTATAGGTTTCTCACATCCTTTTTCCACCAAATATTTCCTAATAATTTTTCTAGAACCTAAAATATTAAAATAATTAGATGAAACATTATTTTTTGTAAGATAAGATTTCACCTGATTCTCATATTGAGCCTTCCCAGCAACTTTAGAAGTCTCATATTTTACTTTAGAAGTTTTGTTGAAGTTTTTATTCATCTTCATCAAGGTTATTTCATACTCAAGAACTTTTTATTGAAACTTATTAACTTCTTATTCCTTAGTTTCTAGTTTCTTACTATGATCTTCAATTATCTTTCCCTGTTCAACAATTCTAAGTTTGTAACTTAAAATTTACTCGATGTATTCTTCATTATCCTTGATAAAATATTTTATTTAATGAGAAAATTCTCAAAAATATTTCTTCATAACTCTAATTTATTTATTTAGAGTTTTTTTTTACTCAAGACATGCAAAAAATTTTGGTTTTGAGATGATACTCTCTATAATATTCTTCACCACCTTCTTCAATATCTGTGGAATATTTTGTTTTATAAAATTTTTCAATGAAGTTTATGAGTTGTTATGAGATTTTATATTTGGAAGAATTGTTGTTGGTTGAGTCTGATTCAAATTTCTTACTCAACATACTTATTTTTTTTTCTAGTAAACTTTTTCTTGTATCTATTTGAAGACTGTTCTTATTTATCATTTTTGTTCTACTTCTTAAATTAAGTTTTTCCATCAAAATCATCTTGATATTCTCCAACTTTATTATTTGGAAAATTCATAGAAAAGTTTCCTATTCCACCACACTCAAAAAATTTGAGATGAATTTTACCTCCATACGTTCCTCTTACTCATTGATAGTTCTTGGATATAAGAGACATGTTTTTTCAATTCAACTCGTCATCCACTCTATATTTAGAGTCAAAAGGATCAAAATCTTCAATATCTTGAATTTTCAACTTTATCATAGCTTCAAAATCCATTTCATCTTCCTTTTAAACATTGAATATTTTCTCATTTCATAAGAAAAAATAAATTTATGCAATTCCTCAAGAGATAAATCATCTTTATCTTCTAAATAAGAAATTTTAGAATAAAAACTGTTTGAAAAGTTTCTTATAAGTTTATTCACAATTATAAAATCTTCCAATACATCTTTGAATCCTTTGATGTTGAAAAAAAATTCATTTACTCTGGTGAAGCATTCATCAATTCTTTCTTCATCTCTCATTCTTATTTCTTCATACTTATTATGCCAGATTTATAGCTTTGCTTCCTTAAATTTTATATTCACTTTGAAAAAACTTTCCATCTTGTCCTACATACTTTTTTAAGTTTTGAGACCCATCATATTCTGATAAACAATATCTGATAAGGAAATAAGGATTTATTTTCTATCCTTTCCATCAACTTCTATATTTCTATTATTAGAAAACATCATAAAAGAATCTTTCTCAATAAGTGGAAATCCAATAGTAGTAGCATAAAAAACTTCAAGGCCAAGAGATAGAAGATAAAGAATCATCCTATTTTTCCATGCATAATAATTTTTTCCATCAAATGTATAAATTCTTCTATTGTTGATATAATTGATATTATACATGATAAGGATTTAATAGGGGAACCTTCCCTCTAATACAGTTTTAAAGGATCTAATAACTACTAAGAGGAGGGGGGGGGGGTTGAATCAATTGTTCACTTTTTATAAGTTTCAAAACATTTAGAAACTTAACCCCTAAAACCTATTAGGATTTATTTCCTTATCAAATTTTAGTAAATAGTCATGCATGAAAAAGTAGGAAATAAAGTATAGCACACAATATTTACAAGGTTCAACCTTAGTGTGAGAAACTACATCCTTTCCATATCCACTCCCGTAGATCTATGGAAATCCACTATTAAGAAGAAGTGAATACAACTTGTGATAAATCCTATTAGACACCTTCTATCTCTCGATATGATTGATTATACTAACTCCTATCAGTTTACAATGTTTTCTTACAAAAAAATTGAGCTAAATAAAAGAATAAAGTATTCATTGAATCTTCTCCATAATTGCTCAGTATGAATCCTCATACCGACTTGGCTGGATCTAATTTTCTCAATCTGATGATGTTGGATTCGATTTTATCAATATAATGATGCTGGATCTAATTTTATGAATACAATAATTCTGGATTACAGATTCAATTCTCTGAGTATGATAATGCTAGATTATGGATCCAATTCTCTAAATATGATAATGTTGGACTCTAGATCTGATTCTCTAAGTACAATAATACTAGTTTTTGGATTTGATTATCTAAATATGATAATGTTGGATCTTGGATCATATTTTATAATTAAAATGATTCAATACAATGAATTCATTCTCAATCTTCAAAATTCAAACATCTAATAGAATGATCAATACAATTCTTTTTCAATCATATGAGAAAATTCACTTCTAATTCTCCAGCACTCTACCTTTTGCGCATGAGTGAATTTTTTTAATGGACGAATGATCTAAGGAAGTATTTATAGAAAACTTAGAAAACAAAGGCGAGAAACTTGGAAACTTTCCCCACTTCCTCAAATCTCAAAATATTCAAAAATATTTCACATTTAAAACTTAAACTTTGATTTCTTAAAACCTATTTATATTTCTTCAATATTTTTGAAAAATTTGTAATTCAAGTTTGAGCACTTCAATTCATCATACCTTTCTTAGCTTATTATGATCTGTTTCTTTCTCAGCTTCATTACAATCAGTTTCTTTCTCATCTCATTATGATCCTTTTCTTTCTCATCTCATTATGACATGTTTCTTTCTCAAATCATTATGATCTATTTCTTTCTTAGATCATTATGATCTTTTTCTTTCTCATCTCATTATGATATGTTTCTTTCTCAGAACATTATGATATTTTTCTTTCTTAGATCATTACAATCTATTTCTTTCTCATCTCATTACGATCTATTTTTTTATTATCTCATTACATTATTTTTTGTTCTCATCTCATTAAAATCTATTTATTTCTTAGTACGATTTTACCAGTATGAAAATCCTAGTATGAGAGTCTAAGTTTGAAAATATGAGTTCAAAACTTTGAGTATGAAAATCTCAGTATGATTTTCCTAGTATGAGAATCCCAGTATGAAAATCTCAGTATGAAAATTTGAGTATGAAAATCTGAGTACAAAAATATTCGTATGAAAATATCAGTATGATTTTCCCAGTACGATTTTTTTCTTCCTCAAGCTTAGCAAAATATTTTTATTTCTCAACTCATTATGATGTAATTCCCAGTACAATAGAAATCTCATTTAGAAACTCTAAAATTATTCAAAAATCTCCACAATTTATTCATAAGCTTTTATTATGGTTTTTCATGATTTTTGATAACTTCTTGATCTGTAAAGAATCATTTAATTTGGTTTTATAAAGTATGAAAATTTTCTAACTCTTGACTTCATAATCTTTTTAAAAACTCTTCAAGAACTTCATTATTTCTCTGATTCTTTTGAATTAAATTATTTTCAATGTTATGATGATGAAACTAAATAAGATAAAGTGTTTGATTAATCAACTTCATTTTTTTGACTTATTCCATGTCTGGTGCAGCTCAGTAAAAAAACATGGTTTGGAAACTTGTGTCTAAAGATCCGTCTCATTACGATGGACTAGGTCTGATTCTTGAAAAAAAACTTTCTTTTTCAAATAGAGTTAGTTTTCAACATGTACAAACTTTTTTTAAAACAAAACACCACAAAGGTTCTTCAAAACTTCTACATAAAAAATTTACATTACTTTAAATGAGAATTTATCCCACTTAAATTAGATTTTCTTAATTCACATTAGGTTATCAACATCATCCTTGTAAAATCCTTTATAGATAGAAATTGTTCAACTTCATTATTGATAACCCGGGTAAAAGGAAACATAAGAAGGGTGAACTAAAATTCTTAGTAAGTGTAAACATAAGTATCAACAATTGAATTTCATCAATGATCATAATAGTGCATAAGGGTATTATGGTATAATCAAAGTGCATGAACCAATCATAAAATAATTCATACCCATCAATACATGGAACATCAAATATAAAAACATGGGAAAGGAAAGATTCATCAGAATCAATAATCATTAGCCATGTGATATCAATTTTGATCATGAGAAGCATTATAAACCCATATAAAGAATAAAGAAAAAATGTACGTAACTTGGGACATCATTTTCACTTCACTCTTACAATTACTCTTACAAATAGAATAACTATATGGTGGAATTCCATACCCAATACATTGTACATATATCTTGGAACCACCCATCCTTGGTTTATTACCGAACAAACCATCATTGGTCTATAAATTAACCACTTTTCATTGGTTTATAACATAACCACCTTCCAAATGTCCAAGTACCATTACAAAATCATAACACATAAAATATTTAATTTAATCATAAACTCATAGGAACAACCATTATCCCTTTCATACCATGATTAACCCATGAAAAATAAACGAGTTCTATAAAAATATCTTTGAATCATGATTAACCTGTATAAAAGAAATGGGTTCTATAACAATCTCTTTGAAACATGGTTAACCCATGGAAAATAAATGGGTTCCATAACAATCTCTTTGAAATAATCTTAATCCATCCAGAAATGAATGGGGATGGTATCAATAAAAAATATCCCCAATAGAGGATAAGTAACAAGAATTATTTTTGATGTTGATGAATGTAAATACCATTAAAATATCAATAAAAACATTCTTGAGGAAAATATACTTTTCATTTTGGAAATTTTTTTTTAAAACATAAAACATTTTGAAAATACTTTTCTTTAAAAACAACCTTGGAAATATACAAAGGAGGTTTTAAAAATAATTTAAGATAAATTTTAAAACATAAAATATTTTTTTAATTATTTACCTTTAAAAATAGCTTAAAATATTATTTAAAAACATTTTGATATCATTTTTTTAAAACATTGTTTTGAAAGAACATAAATTTCTAATTAAAGAGAGAAACGAAGTCAGATTTTCTTAAAAAGAATTTATCAACCATTTTAAGTACCAAAAAGTGGAAATAATGCTACAATGACTTATAATTATCATTAATTACCATATGATAATAAAATTCACAATAATTATAAGAATTCAATATCAAATACTTAATCATAAACAATCCTAATAAACTATAAGATTGTAATAAATAACTCTTACCACTTTTGTAACTTTGAATCATAATCCCCATGAAGGAATAAAATTAAATGAAACTTAGAATATCATGAAAAATAAGGATATTCATGATATATCATGTGAAAGGGGCAGTATATATACACCTTATAAAAAGAATATATGTGTATAACATAATAAATGTCTCAAAAAAGGAAAATTATGAAAAAAAAACCCTTACCACTTTGGTAACTTTGAAATTCTAAAACCCATGAAAGAGAGATCCTCAAATGAATATATAAATCCCCATAAATTTAAGTATAATAGTCATATAATACATTCATGTATAGTATATAAACTACAAAACAAAAATAAATGGTCAATATGTCATATATCTCATAAAAATAAAAGTGAGATAAAAAACCCTTACATTGAGTCTGATTCGTCATGTTTCTTCTTTATCTTCCTGAATAATAAACTTATTATAATTATTTACTTTATTTATAAACTCTTACAGGTTTATTATTAATTTTATTTCACTTATTATCATGTTATATACAATTAATTAATTGATTAAGTTTAAGTATGATGTTTTGACTATATTCAACTTATGTGTCAAAAATGACTTTGATAGATTGACTATGGTAAAAAAGAAATTATTTAAATATATATATAATAATAATAATGAAATAATTATCATATTAATTATTTAATTATACTTATGTCTATCATTATTATTTATGTGGTGATGAAAAAATAATAATTGCATCGCTTTGAGAAGGTGGTAGTCCACACATCCACAAATGATGTTATCTCTTTTTCAGTGTGTGAAAAGGTAAGAAGGAAAGTGATATATTATATATTAAAAAATATAATTATGTCACGAATATCATATATATTTTATTTATATCACATATTTTTATTAAACCCATACTTAATACATTATATGTAAAACGTGAACAAATCACATCACTTTGAGGAGGCGGTAGTCCACAAGTCCACAAACAATGTTATCGTATTCCTATAAAATGAAAATCATGAAGTTATGGGTTATATAATAATTTAAAGAGAATAAAGACATCATAAATATCATAAATATAATATATAAAAGTAGTTACGACATTATTACAAACCTTGATAGGTGGTAATAGAATAACAAACAACATCGGTTCGTGAGGCGGTGGTCCTTCATACACACGAACGATGATTGTATATCCCATTTGATGGAAGCATGTGAAGTTGTAGTTCATAAAATTAACATAAAAACATATAATTATATTTAAGATACTAAGGTTATTATATATCCATGATATAAAAATAAATGAAGTGTTTTGATAAATAAAAAAAAAACAAAAGTGCTCATTGATGAGCATTACCTCTTCTTCCGAAAACTCCTTTAGGTTTTCACCAAAGGATCTCCTTGGATGGATTTATTGTAAGAAACTAGATTTTAACTTAGGTATATATCATTTTAATTTTGGTATAATTCTTTATTTTAGACCTGATATGGATGCCTTATGAGTTAGTGAAGGTTTCATAGGTTTCTGAAGCTTGTTTGGAGCTCAGAACCTCAACCGATGAAGGTTTTTGGCCTATTGCATGGTTAGAGGAAACCATGTGAGGCAGGCCGCAAGTTTAGTTTTAATCATGCGTGATTGTATAGTGGGATGGTATAAGGTGCATAATTTTCTCTAACCATGTGATTTTTTCCGTATGAATATGATTTTTTTTTTGGAAAAATTGCATAGGAGTTTCACCTGGTTGGCACATGGTTTCCCTAACCATGCAGATGCCCCCTTCCTTCAGCCAACCATGCATGGTTGGAACATGGTTTGGAAAACCATACGACCAAACCATGTGAAGGATACATTTGGTTGAATACACATTTTTACCCTTAAATGATGTCTTAAAATAATCATCCTTATCCTTTTTTCATTTCTAGCGAACAAAAACCCTAATTTTATCTCTTTTGAATCCTAAAGGACATCTAAAATAAGAATTTATCTTGAGCATCAGTTTGGAGTCCAATTGAAGCACTGTCTATATCATTAGATCTGTGCTGATAAGATCTTAATTCCTTTTTAATATTTCTTCACTAATCTTCCTATCTATGATGCTATTTATACATAGGATCATATACCCCAAATTCAGGGCAATGATCCTTTATTTAGATCTCTTATAATCTATGCCGAACTAGAGACTGATAGTGGATAAGGAGAGTCGTATGAGTATGAGGTAGGTGGTTTATAACTCATCCCTCAATTTTATTCATTTTATAAATTTCTATGTGGGTGCACCGATTTCATTGGGTGATATCTATTTAATTTATATGCCTTATTTATAGTCATTAGAACTATGTTCTAATACCCTTTCTATAAATGTTTACCATCATTAGTGGTTGTTCCCACAACAATGTCCACCCCATGTAGGGTGTTTCTATAGTTGATTCCTTTGAGGTATTTATGTGCATCTGCACCACTATTCAAGTGTGCTTAGAGTGCCCCTTTTTATGGCGCACTCTTTATTAATTAAATGGTATTTGAATTATGAATTGATCATTGAAAGTACCATGTATGCTAATCACTTGACCCGCCTAAGGTAACTTCTTTAACTTAATTAATGAATCTAAATAGAAATAGGCAAGTATATGGTATAAATATGAATTTTCCTAGTTTATATTAAATGTATTTCATGTGGTTTCTTGTCATTAGACCATAATTTTCATGTTATGAAAGGTAAAGGAGAGCACCAAGTAATTAAATATGAAATGACTTAAATGGTTGCTTTCCCAATTATCCTTGTCAATATAATGAAAGGAAATGGATTAAACCTTGATGATTTAAATTGTATGACCATTAAATGGATTAATTAAATAAATTAATATAATATAAGGTGCATAATTATATGTGGACCTTAACATCATTATAGGAGTGGTCAGACTCGAGTTAGATTTTTGATTCCCAAGGGAATGCCTTGAGCACTCATGGACGCCATTCCGATTCAAGGATTCCAATTGCCTTGGTTGAGACCCACCTTGTAACCAGATCCTCATCTATCAGTGGATACCCAATATGACACTATAGGATACCTTCATTACTTTTATAGGATTCCTTGGATAAAATCCTTGGATCTATCATGGATTCTATAGACATGATATCTCTTGGATACATCCTTGGATATCACCATTTCTTATCCCGTTTTACCTTGTATGTATTCCATGGACTCAATTAGATCACACTATTATGGAATGTCTTGGATTATGATCCTTGTATTACACTCTTACCCCCTATATCCAGGATATAGTTACTACTAAGTTGGTGACCCTTGAGGTTTAGTTTTACTTGGTTACTACCTTGGAACCTCTATAATAAATAACATCATGGATTACTTGTTAAAATTGTATTACTAATATCATTATCAGGTAAGGATGTTAGTGTTGGTTTTTCCTCATGTGACTTAAATATATAAACTAGAACTTAATTAATTAATGAACTAGTTACGTGTTCAGACACTATCCAAGGGATGAAGTAGGTACTTGGATATTTACATTACTGTAATGCTTTAATTATATATATATGGATTCTTACACACTGTTTAATTTTATATTACACGGACTGGATGTTATATATTCTGTTGGTGGTGGCCTACTGGAATTTATCTCACACCCTATTCGGGTTCCATTGGTACCTGAGCAGACTACATGTATGCATGTGTTGACAAAGGGAGGCACACTGTTTTGAAAACTTGATTGCTTGATTGTTTAGGATGGAGCTGGTAGCAGCTGAACGAGCTAGAGATCAGTATGTTGGGGATAGTTTGGGTTCCTTTTTTCTACTTTTTTATTTCATTCTATGCTTACTACCTTGTATCCATGTTTTACAGCTTTATAGTTCCATAAAATGTATAATTAGTTATTGTATATTTATATCAGTTGCATCTATTTCTTATTATTTATGTCTTCTTATACTATGGATTCTATTTATTATACTACTTCCTCTATTTACCTATGTTTTATATTGATCCTCTATGATACACTCTAGTAATGAGGGAATATTATCCCCATGAACATACCCTAGGCCCTCACTGCTAGTTGGAAGCCTCTGGCATTTAGGAAGATGGACTTGAGGCCTTATGGGAAATCAGGATCAGAGCACCTATTAAGTGGCATCTAGGTTCAGGATGTCACAAAGTAGTATTAGAGTGGTTCCTTTATTGGTTTACAATTTCTAGATAATAGATTGAAGACTAGGAAATCTTGTAACTTGGTTATAATCCGTGCTTGGGCATCAGAAGCCCATGTTTGGGATAAAATCCAAGTTTCCTAAATTATAATTGTTGTTCTACTTTTTCCTATTACAGTTGATATCATTTCACCATTGGGGCACAAACATTCTATGTGGTTTTGTTGATTATTATTCTAAATGAGAATTATATTTCATCCTTATCCTAATTATATGAGGAAAATGAGAACTATTAAATGGATCATCATAGGCACCTAGAATTATCATGTCATGCATATTTCTATTCCATATAGGTGAATTTCACTACTTTCATTTGATTGATATGACTGTGATTGTTAAATTATGCCGTGGTAGTTATATTATGCTTATGTCTTTCTTTGGCTGTGATTGAGTGGTTGATAGTTTCAATTCATGAGGTGTTATGGGACCTCGTGGTTTGGAATGGGTAATTTACCAAATCAAGCCATTAGAATATAATCAAATGGGTGTTTTTTGATGATAAGGTGTATGGGACCTAATTCATTAGGAATGGTAATCCATTTTAGTTGAACATTGATATATGAAAAATAAAAAAATGTAAATAATAAATGTGAAACTTTATTCATAAAGAGAAATGGTTACATGTCCTTATCCTGCCTTGTCATGTTTATGAAATGTAAAGGAGTGAAACCAGTAATTAAATATAAAATAAATGAAATGGTTTATAGTAAATGATGAGGCGAGGTATAGCTGACACATCATCAACTGGAACCCTTGAAACTAATACTTGTGAACTTACCATTACTTGACCTTCTAATAGGGTTGTTATGGTAGTATACCATGGGTAGTGAGCTCTTTATTATGTCTAGATTCCTCTATTGTTTTTATCTATCTTCTTATAAGCTTATTCTGAGATGTGTTCTTGGAATTTATAGACCAATGCTACCACAAAGTCCTCATTTCATGCGCTAGGAGGGTGGCGATGACCATGCTACAGACATGGTGGGACTTGAACCACCAGTCTTACTGACAGGAGTGCTACTTGAGGAGATGACTATTGTTTCTGATCTGGGAACTGATACCCAAGTTTGTGATAGTTTCCTACGTATGATGCAATCCATTCATGATGCTCTACCTCATGAACCTATGATGGCTGATCTAATTTGTGAGTTCCAGCAGTAGAATTCTCCTACATTCACAAGAGATGGTGGTTCACTAGCTTTTGAGTCTTGGATAAATTCCACCCTTTCTATATTTGATCATTTAGAGATGCCTCAAGAGTGGAGGTTCAATATTTCTACTTACATGCTGAGTGATTCATCCAAGCGATGGTGGGATGTGATTACCCAGGCTGATCTCCATCAGGGAATGGTATGGGATAACTTTCAAATAGTCTTCTATGAGTAATTATTTTTTTAGACGCTGAGAGCTAACCGATCTAGAGATTCCATGCATCTTAAATAGCATTCTATGCCATTTATAGAATATTCAGTGCATTTGATTGAGTTATAACACTTCACACTACTTCTAGCTGGTGATGAGATTTCACGTGCAAGATGCTTTGAGGATGGGATCATGTATGTAATCTGTACTCAGGTGAATGTATTTTTCCTACCTAACATCTCTAAAATATTCAATCGAAATCTTATCACTGAATGCAACCTAAGGTATAGTGATAGTACCGGGTGTAGAAGACCAGTGATGCTAGATTCTAGTTGTTCTTCTTGTAGAAAAAAGAGATCTCTTGAGGTTTCTCATCAGGGAAGTGGAATCCAGAGTACCCATGTTGGTATCTCTACGGTGTTCCATCAGTGTATATTATTGAGGAACTTGAAGCCTCAGCGTGATAGAGACCCTCTGGAGTGTCAGGGTTGTAGATAAATGAGGCATATTTAGAGATTCTGTCGGTACTTTCCATCAGCTTCTAGTTAAAGAGGATCTACACTAGCTCCACCTTTATGGGAGTTTTATTTTACTTCATATAATACGGGGAGTTGGAGTAGCACTAGAAGGACTATCCAAGGAGGAGTTCGTGGCTGTGGTATCCAAAGTATTGATCACCAGCAGCTCCAATAGATCATTTTTGATTGTGGTAGTCTAGCTGCTACATAGGTCTATGGATTAGGTTAGTTACATGCATTATAACCAATACCCAAGGATTAGACTACTGTACCATCTATAGTATGAGGTACTATTATAGTATGCTCCACTATAGTATATTCTTTATTTGATACAGGCGATTCAAACTCTTCCATATCCTTATCTATTGTGGAAAGTATATGGTTGGAAATGTAGTATTACCGTAGTGTAATGACCCTGGATACATCTTTGGGAGTATGGTGATAGGGAATACACCGATGTAGGGATTCCCCCTTTTAGGTAGGCAGTTTCCCTTTCTTATGGGACCTATTTTTTCTCAATATAACAGGCTTCAATGTCATTCTCGAGATGGATTGTTTGGTTCTGAATCATGCCTTTGTAGACTGCTATGGAAGAAGAGTGTCTTTTATATCAGCATAGGGTATAATTTATATACATAAGGGTGATTGAGATGTCTAGGCCTGTAGATATACACTAGAGTATAAAAGTATAAGTGAATTAACCACCCAGATTTATAATCTCTTCATGGAGGACCAGGGTTTACTTCAGGCTCCCTCCAATAGTAGATCATTTCAAGGATGTCTTTCTCGACAAATTTCTTGGCTTACCTCCTGAGATAATGTTAGATTTTATGATCTATCTTATTCCAAGAGTAGCACCAGTGTCCATTCCTATGTATAGTATGGTACCTACAGAGCTCCAAGAGCTCAAGCAGTAGTTAGAGAATATAGAAAAAAAAGTTGTATACGACCCTGTACCTACTCTTAGGGTTTTCTAGTGATTTTCTCCAAGAATAAAGATGGTACCCTTTTCCTATGCATGGATTATAGATGGTTGAACTAGATTATAGTCAATAAATAGTATACACTTCCTCGAATAGATGGCCAATTTGAATAGCTCTGAGGATCTAGTATTTTCTCTAAGATCAACTTGAGATTGAGCTATCATCATTTTTGAGTCAGGCCATCAGACATACCTCATATAAATTTTTGTATAAAGTATGGTACGTATGATTACCTCATCATGATATTATATCATATGAACGCAACCACTATTTTCATGGATATTATGAATAGGGTGTTCCATACTTATATGTATTCATTTTTCATAGTATTTATGGATGGAATCTTGGTGTATTCTCACACTCAAAGAAACCCGGATATACACCTTGTGATTGTTTTGAGCACACTGAGAGAGAATTAGATTTATGAAAAGATTTCTAAGTTCCACTTTTGGATTGAAAAAGTTCAATTCTTAGGTCATATTATCTCAAAATCATAAGTATCTATTGACCTAAATAAGGTGAATTATGTAGTTTCCTGGTAGTATCCCAATAACATGTTTGATATATAGAGTTTATTGGGGATGGTTGGATATTACATACGTTTAATATAGGACTTCTCAAAAATTTATTCACCTATTAATGGTCTTACAAAGAACGGTGTTATGTTCCTATGGTGAGAAGAGTGTGAGAAATCCTTGCAGGAGCTGAAAGGGAGGCTTTTTTTAGACACCTATTCTGATTCTGCTAGAGCCTGGTAAAGGCTATAAAGTGTTCTATAATGCATCATACATCAACCTAAGAGCAGTAATGATGCAAGAGGATAGATTCATTACATACAGATCTTAAAATATGAGTCCTCATGAGAGTAAATACATGATGCATGACCTTGATCTAGCATCTATTTTCCACGCCTTACATTTTTGGAGACACTATCTATTGGGTGAGAACATAGTGATGTATACGGACCATAATAGAATTAAATATATCTTTACATATTATGATTTAACCTCATACAGTGAATATGGGTTGAATATATTTATTCCTTCAATTTTGATCTTGTGTATACGTCTGGAAAGGGCAATGCGGTAGCTGATACACTGAGTCAAAAAACTCAGGCACATGCTGTACGTGAAGCCAACAATGTATAGAAATTGATGGAAATATTATCTAAGATGAATCTAGAGTTTCATGATAGTCATGAGAAGTATTATCTCTCAGCCTTGATAGTTACCTCTACCATCCTTGAGAAGGTGAAGAGTAGTTAGTTTTCAGATCCTAAAGGCTTCGTTCTCCATGAGAGTATTCTAAAAGACAACCCGCATCTGAATTGGTCAGTTTATGGGGATGATATTTTCCATGTTCACTATCACATCTATTTTAATATATATATGAGAGAGAAATTGATGTGAGAGTCTCATGTTTCTCAGTGGGAATTTCATCTAGGAATCTCCAATTTTTTTTGAGATATGTGACACCAGTATTGGTGTCCTGAGATGAAACATTATATAGCAGGATTTATCACTAGGTGTTCCACCTGTCAATAGGTTAAGGAGAATAACCATATACCTAAATTCTTGTTAAATACACTTATAGTCCTGAAGAGTAAATGAGAAGATGTTTCAATGGAATTTTTAGTTGGTTTACCTAGGTTACCTAGAGGTAGTGACACTTTATGGGTTGTCATTTATAAACTGAATAAAGTATCTCACTTAATTATTATCTGGGATACTTTATCAGTTTATGAGTTGGGAATATTGTATTTCTGTGAGATAATTTGACTACATGGGGTCCCTCTCACTATAGTTTCATACAAGTATGCTCATTTCACATCACGATTCTAGTAGGGGTTGTAAAAGGCTATGAGTACACAGATGCTTTTGAGCACAACCTATCAACCTCAGATTGATGGACAATCAGAATGAATGATACAGGTTCTTGAGGACATACGATGGGAATGCATCCTTGATTTTGGTGGTTCTAGGGAGAATCATACCCCTATCATCGAGTTATAATACAATAATAGATTTCAGAAGACAATTCATATGGATACTTTTGAGTCATTGTACAGTAGGCCATTCCATTCACTCAAATGATAGCTATAGGAAATAGAGTCAGCCCTAATAGGTCCTCATCTCACATAGGAGTATTTAGAGTAGGTTTAGATAATAAGGAAGTGTATGTATACTACTTATTCTAGACAAAAATCTTATTCAGATCACCGTCGATGACCTCTGAAGTTCGAGGTCAGGGATCATGTTTTCCTATGGGTATCATCCATGCTAGGGCATAGACAGATAGGAAGGAATGAGAAGCTATCATCTAATTATATAGGTCCATTTAAGATCTTAGAGAGAGTTAGACTGGTATCATATCAGTTGATAATACCTCATAGGTATCATTCCATGCAAGACTTCTTCCACGTTTCACACCTTCGTTGGTATCATGCTGACCTATCTCATACTTTTGATCCCAAGGAATTTGAGTTAGATGATGATGCTTATTTTGAGGAGTATCCTATACACATCATTGACCAAATCAATAAGGATCTCCAAGGACAGTATATCCCTTTAGTATGAGTGCTATGGCAGTATGACCATGTACAATATGAGACTTTAGAGTGGGAGGCTAATGTATATGCCCAGTGGCCAGAGTTTTTTTTCCAGATAGTGTTGCACTGCCCTTAGAAGGTGAACTTGGGGACAAGTTCCTTTAAGGGTGGAAGAATATAAGAATCCGACTTTTCACTCAGGTATGGATCATTTTAATTTTTCCTGATTATTTTTTTGGATACAATATGAATGCCTTATGAGTTAGTGAAGGTTTCAGGGGTGTCCAAAGATTTTTCAGAGCTCTAAACCCTAACTAGTGGATGTTTTTGACCTATCACATGGTTAGAGGAAACCATGCGAGGAATGAAACATAGTTAGTTTTAACTTTATGAGTCTAGAAAATGGGATGATATAGGGAACATAGTTTTATATAATTGTGCGATTTGGGCCACATAACCATGTAAAAACTGCATACAAAATTGTAGAGGAGTTTCACATGGTTGGCACACGATTTCCCTAATTGTGTGGACTAACCGTGTGGATTCACCCTTCCTTAATTAGATCATGCATGGTTGGCACACAGTTTAGAAAACCGTGTGACCAAACTGTGTGAAGGATAATTTTGGGTGAATTTTTGTTTTTTTACCTTAAATGACTTTTTAAAACAATCCTCCCCCTTTTTCATTTATAGTGGACAGTAACCCTCATTTTCTACCTTTTTGAAGCCTAAAGGCCATTTAAACAAGGAATTAATCTTGAGTGTCCTTCCGGAGTCCTATTGGAAGAGAATCTGTCTCATTAGATCCACACATGAAATATCTTAATTCCTTTTTGATCTTTCATCATTATTATTCCTATTAATGACACTATTTAGATACAGGATCATAGGCCCCAATTTTGGGGAATTGAACTGTTCTTCAGATCTCTTTCAATATAATCCAAACTAGAGACTGATAGTTGATGAGGTGAGTCATACGAGTATGAGGTAGGTGGTCTATAAATCATCCCTCAAGTATCTTAATTTTATAAATTGCTATGCGGGAACACTAATTCCATCTGCCACTATATGTTTAATTTATATTACTTTATTATAGTCACTAGAATTGTGTTCTACGACCCTTGATAGAAATATTAACCATCATCGATGGTTGTGTCCACAAAGATATCCACCCCATGTAAGGTGTTTCCATAGTTTATGCCTTTTAGGTTTTTATGTGCATATACACCACCATTTGGAAATTCTTGGATTGAACCTTATAATGTTAATACATTACTTAATTAAATGAAATTTGAATTGCGAATTGATCATGGAAAGTAACATGTATGCTAATCACTTGACCCACCTAAGGCAAGTTCTTAAACTTGATTAATGAATCTAAATAGAAATTGGAAAGTATATGGTATAAATATGACTTGGACTAATTTATATTAAATGGATTTCATGTTATTTCTCATCCTTAGACCGATCTTTTCATGTTATTAAATTTAAAGGATAAAACCAATCAATTTAATATGAAATGACTTAAATGGTTGCTTTCCCAATTAGCCTTGTCAAATTAATGAAAGGTAATGGATTGAACCTTGATTATTTAAATTTTATAAACATTACATGGATTAATTAAATAAATGAATCTAATATAAGGTGCCTAATTATATATATACCTCGACATAATTATAGGAGTGGTCATACTTGAGTTAGCTTTTTAATTCTCTGGGGAATTCCTTGAGCACTTGAAGACGCCAAGGATGCCATTTTCCTTAGTTGAGATCCACCTTTGAACCTGATCCTCATATATTTGTGGATTCCTAGTATGACACCATAAGATACCTCATTTAATTTTACAATATTCCTTAGATACAATCCTTGGATCCAACATGGATTCTATGGACATGAGATGCCTTGGTAACATCCTTGGGTCTGGACATTGCTTATCTTATTTTACCTTGGATGCATTCCTCAGACTCAGCTAGATCAAACTATTATAGAATTACTTGGATGATGATCCACAGATTAAACTCTTACCCCATATATCCAAGATTCAATTACTACTGAGTTGGAAAACCTTGAGGTCTAGGTTTCCTTGGTTATTATCTTGGAACCTCTACTATAAATAACACCATGGATGCCTTTTTCACCTTGGATCCTTTACTAATATCATTATAATTTCAGGATTTTAGTGATGGATTTTCCTCACATGACTTAAATATATATACTGAAACTTAATTGATTAATTAACTGGTTACATGTTCAGACACCATCCAAGGGATGAAGCAGGTACTTGTGTATTTATGTTACTGTACTACTTTACTTTTTTATATATGCATGCTTGCACAATATTTCAGTTTATTTTATATAGACTAGATGTTATAGAAACTTTTGGTTACGGCCTATTGAGATTTATCTGATAACATATCCATGCTCCATTGGTACTTTTTCAGATTACATGTATACATTTATTGACAAAGGGAGGTGTACTACTTCAGATGCTTGATTACTTGATTGTTTAGGATGGAGATGGTAGCAGATGACCGAGATGGAGCTTGGGATGCTGAGGATATTTTGGGTTCCTTTTTTCCTACTTTTTTATAGAATTTTATTTCTAATGCCTTGTATCCATTTTTTCCATCTTTATAGTGACATGACATGTATCATCAATTATTTCATGTTTATATCAGTTACACCTGTTTCATATTATTTCTATCTACTTATGCTGTGGCTTATTTTTATTATACTTGTTCCATTATTTACCTATGTTTGATATTGATACATTAAAATAAACTCTGGTAATGAGAGAATATTATCCCCATAGAAACACCCTAGGCCCTCGCTTCTAGTTGGTAGCCTCTGGCGTTTAGTGAGATGCACTTGAGGCCTTGTGGCTAACCAGGCTCAGAACACCGTTTAAGTGGCATACAGGTCCAAGACGTCACATTTATGCTTAATGTAAGGATTATAAGATGAGGGTAGGGAAGTGGGGAAGATATTTGGATATGAATTATCCAATCTAAAGATATTTATAGGTGTGAATATAAAATGAGAGTTGTTGGCCTTTTATAAGTGGGTGAAAAGGCATACTTAACATTTTTGAAAAGAAGTTAGGTAAACCCACATTTTTACCTAATAAGTGGCTTCTATAACACAAAAAATTAGATCCTATATATTTAATGGTTGAAATATGTCTATAAAATGGTATCGGACAAGTGTTGGGTCATTTTTACACCTCATATTTTAAGTTTAACCACTAAGTAAACTTGTTTTTCTCTTAATCGTTGTAATTAATTTTAATTACTTTCACTAATATTTTTGTTCAAAAAATAAGTTTAAATTACTATAAATTATATATTATTTTCATTCAAAATATTCAATACATTTTTAAAAATTCAATTTACATAATTTTTAGAATATAATTTAAAATTAACCCCATAGAAGGAATGGGAAAACAAGTTTTCAAAGTGAGAATGTTCAAAAGTTTACTATGTTTTTATATCTAATTTCAATATGAAATTGGTTACAATGAACTAAATTGGATTAATATATATATAATTGAAATATTTTGACTTTAAAAAAAATTAAAAATATGATATAACATTATAAATTATTTAGATGAAAAGTCACTTTTCAATTAAAATTCAATATTTTTCACTATTCATCAAAAATGAAACTTCTTAAAACAATAAAAAAAATTCACCCTAAGATAATTTTGAAATTTTAATTCCAAATAAGAAGATTATTTTTTAAAATTAAATTTATAAAAGTTTCAAATTTAGTTTTAATACAATCATTCCATTAAAATGTGGAAAAACAACATATTAGAAAAAATACAGCTTTTTGATGCTTAAAATTGGATTTGTTCTTATTTTATACCTATAAAAATTATTAGATGAATTTTAAAAAAAATTTATTGAAGATATAAAATATAAATTTTATTAATATCATTAATTTAAAGTGATTAATTTAATTTATGAAGATAAAATGCTTTTGTGGGTATATAAATAATTTTTCATAAAAACATATCCTTTATATTCAATTGGTTTTTAATTTTCATTTGTAATTAATTGGTAACCAAATAATTCATTATATTTTTAAATTTTTATAACGTATTTTTATAATTTTTTTAATATTATTCACTCCCGCCATTCCAATAAATAGGTTATATGTTAAATAATAATATTAATAGTATATTTTTGTATGGTAAGATAATAAATAATTTAAATTAATTTGAAAGAAGATATTTCTTAAAATCTTAAGAAGTTACATCTTACCCCCCTTAAAATTAATTTCACCCTCTAAATTCATCTTGGTTACCCAAGGATTAAAATTTATATAATTCCTTTATTGAAACTCACATCTTATAAATGAAATAAACATAAAATCCCTTAGAAAGGGAAAGTGGGAAATATAAAGGTCATCGGAAGTTACGCATAACTTGGATTCCACATAGGAAGAACATTGATGGGAAATTAAAATATAGATTTGGAAGGAAAAACTAATTCACACGGACTAATAGAGAGTGATGGAGAACGAGGTCTATAAGGAGTTGAAGAAAACAAAACCACAATCCAAATAGGTGTGTAAAGTTTCATTGATATCATAAAAAAGATGGTAATAGGATTACATTTTATTTCAAGATACTTTCATAATTATAATGGATTTTTTTCACTATCTAGAATAAAAAAATAATGAAATATACATACTTGAAAAGTAAAATTTCATTTTTTAACCAATTTCCACTATAGTCTCATTTTTTCTCTAGATGATGAGTATTCATGATGATTTTTTCACACATAAATCACTAAAATCAAATTTTAAAGGCCACATAACTATAAAAGGGATAAACATATTGTTGGTCTGAGTAGAACAATCAATGGGGGGGGGGGGGTGAATTGAGTTCCTATAATTTTTTTGTTAAAATGTTTATTTAAAATATTTCCCCAATTTAAAATAAAACTGGCTGGTTAACCATGGTAGTAAAGTTATAACATCTTGGATATTCAAATATTTTCTCAAAATATTGATTAATTCTCAGTTATAACAATATGATATATTGATACAACTTTTGAAACTACTATAATAAGAAAAAATAGTTATAAATACTATCTAAGACTAACTATCAAAGTAAAATTTAGTTTTCTGAAATATGAGTCAAAATAGAGAAAGAGTAAACTGAAAAAAATAGTGGATATAAAACAAGAGGTTCAGTCTCAAGTAGAGACTTATTCCTCTCCACTTGGAGATCACTTACCACCAAGAAATCTATATAAATAAATATTTTGTTCCACACCCTGAATCAGGGTTAACACAATAGTACACAGGCTATCCAAGTCACACATGCCCTCTTCCAAAGTTCTACATGGGAACAAAAATACAATTAGGTCACACATGACCTCTTCCACAGTTCTACGTGGGATAAATTATTGTAGGAAGATAGTTGTGTGAGGAAATCTATTATCCTCCATTTTAGTGCAAGAGACAGTTAATGTTTTTAGTGTAGACACAAACACTTCTAAAAAGTTTAGTAAAATAGTACACACAGAGAAGAATATAATAAGAAGGTATTAGAAATGCTCTAAGTGTTATGAAATTCAGCTCTGGACTCTTTGATGTATCAGAGTTGAAGCTTGAGTCCTCTTATGGAAACAGATACTGAAAACAGAGTGTTGTGGAGCACTATTTTCTATTTTCCAGGAGCATGAGATGTTCTTCTCCTTAGATTTAGTTGGATACTACATAGATGCTGGAAATTTTATAAACAATAGTTCTCTAGTTCAAAACAAGAAGGAATGAAGAATTACTTGTGTGTTCTTTCTTTATGTATCGTGCTTGTGGGGGTCTGCTCATATCTTCTTGTGTATGCGTGTCTGCACATGTGTTCCTCTTTCATGTGATCTTATATATATATATATATATATATTCTTGTATCCCAACAATGTTCCTATTTGAGGTAGATACAACACCGTGTATTTCTTCCAGCCTTATTTAAGATGTTTGAAAAAAGAATTAAATTAATTAGGTGCATTAAAATAATCAAAATATGACTATTAGAAGTAATTTTAAATAAAATAAATTTTAAATAGTCTATCGGTGAGTCCTTGGTTGATATCTCCTTCTATCAGTGTCTTATTTCATCAGTGTTTTAGTCTGTTGGTATTTCCATGCATCAGTGGCTCATCTTAACTGACGACGAGTCCTTGAATCAGTAGCACCATGCGTCGTTAGGTTAATTGTGTTGGTAAGTCATTACATTGATAGGTCAATTTCACTATCGATGAGACAGTCGGTCTATCGGTGTGTCGATTGAACTGTCAGTTAGTTATTGCATTGGTATCTCTATGCGTCAGTAGTATCATGCGTTAGTAGGTCAGTTTCATCGATATCTCCATGTGTTGGTAGCACCATGCGTCGATAGGTCAATTAAGCTGTCGGTGACTCATTTGAACTATCGGTGTCTCATTCCTTCTGTCAGTGTCAGTCTGTTATACTTAGAAATTATTTTTTCTGGGACTGTCTTACAACATAAATATTATCAAAATGTATCAAATTTATATGTGATCATTGATAAACATAATTTAACATATTTAAACTTAAATAATCATGATTAAAATGTTGAGACATGATTAATAGAAATTGACATGATTTGTGATTATTAAAACCATTAACACTAGAGAGGGTGGCCAATAGTCTCCTATATATGGGCCAAAAAATCTATTACTTCCATATTTAAACATTAACCAAAAACAAAATGGTTAGCACCTGTTAATATAATTTCCAAAATAGATAAACCTTCATATGATAAAATAACATTTAAAATTCAATAGTAATACCCAAAGTTGAAACTAAATAATTATATAACCATATATCCCAAATAACCGCAATAACCTCCTAAATTAAAGAGTGTTTTAACCTCAAATTTTATCTCATAACTTCTAGATTTGTAGACAAATAATAATGAGATCTTTTGAATTAACATTAATCACTTAGTCACAAAATCACTTTTCAATCCTCTTGTTATCTATGCGATAATACTTGTGTTCCCATAATTATCTCAATATCTAAGATCATATAAACCCTAAATTTTATCAATACCTTAAAAATTATTTATAAAAAATACTTGTGTTCCCAAAATATGATAATACCATAATACTTTTGTTCCATTAAAACTTATTATAAATATGATAATACTTGTGTTCCCTTAAAACCCTCAAATAAGGTGTCTAAGACTTTGAACTTATAATTATCCTTAATATTATGACCTATGATAGTATCCATAACTCTTAAGATAACCTATCATGAAAATATAATACCCTCTAAAGTTATATAAATTAACCTTTGATACCAACTATAAAATCCTAAAACCCACAATCCCCGATCCTATACCAAAATCCATAACTTTACATTTTCAGATATGATTATGATATTTGTGACCCAAAATTTTCCATCCAAACCTTAAAACATAAAAAAACCCAGTTCACTTACCTTATTGAGGACCTTCTTGGTTTATAATTTTAAAAAATTAGGAAAAACTTCTACATAAACAATTTACATGACTTTAAATGAGCATTTCTCCCACTTAACTTGTGTTTTATTATTTCAAATTAGGTCATCAAAATCATCCTTAGAAAATAATTTATAGAAATAAATAATTCAATATAATTATTTATAACCTAGGTAAAATGAAACATAATAAGGGTGAGATAAAATTATAAGTAAGGGTAAACATAAACATTAACAATTTAATGTCATCAACGATCATAAGAGTGCATATGGGTATGATGACATAATCAAAGTGCACGAGCGAATCAAAAAAGAATTCATACCCATAAATACCTAAATATTCAAATATGATATCTTGGAAAAGGAAATATTCATCAAAATCAATAATCATAAGCCATGTGATATCAATATCAATCATGAGAATCATTATAAACCCATAAAAAGCATAAAGAAAACATGCATGTAACTTGGGACATCATTTTCACTTCACTCTTATAATCACTCTTACAAATGTAATAACTATATAGTCAAATTACATACCCAATGCATGAGAGGTATATCCCAAACCCACCCACAAATAGTTTATCAGAGAACCACCCATAATTATTTTATAAGGTAACCAACCATCACTAGTTTATAATGTAACCAACTATTAAATTTCCAAGTACTATTACAAAATCATAACATATAAATGCTTTCATTTCATCATAAAATCATAGGAAAAACCATTATATCTTTCATAACATGATTAAAATATAGAAAATAAATAGGTTCTATAAAAATATATTTAAAACATGTTTAAACCATGGAAAATAAAAAGGATCTATAACAATCTCTTTGAAATATGGTTAACCTGTGGAAAAGAAATGAGTTCCATAACAATTTATTTAAAACAATATTAATCCACACAGAAAAGAATAAGGATGGTATCAATAAAAAAAATAGAGTATAATTAACAAAAAGGGTTGCTGATATTGATTAATTTAAATAAAATTAAAATATCATTAAAATTAATGTTCAGGAAAATATTCTTTTCATTTTTAAAAACACTTTTTAAAACATAAATCATTTTGAAAATCATTTTCTTTGAAAATATCCTTAGAAACATATAGAGTAATTTTTAATAATAATTTTTTTAAAATATATTTTTTTAAAAATACCTTCCCTTGAATATGATACTAAATTATCATTTAATAACATTTTAAAACATTTTTTAAAACATTTTTTTGAAAGAACACATATTTCTAACTGAAGATAGAAATAAAATTAGCTTTTCTTAAAAAAACTTTCTCAAAAATTTTAAGTACCAAAGAGTGTAATAAATGGTATAATAAATTTTAAGTGTCATGAATTACCATAAGAGAATATAATTCATGAGAATTATAAGAATTCAATATCAGAGACTTAATCATACACAATCCTGATAAACGATTAAATTATAATAAAAGACACTTACCAATTTTATAAATTTGAATCGTAATACCAATAAAAGAATAAAATTAAATGAAACTTAGAATATATGAAAAATAAGGATATTAAAGATATATCATGTCAAATTTGAAGTATATTTACACCTTATAAAAAAAATATAAGGGTATAACATAACAAACGTCTCAAAGAAGACAAATTGTGAAAAAAAAATCCATTACTTCTTTGGTAACTTTGAAACTGTAGACTCTACAAAATAGAGATACAAAAATGAAGATGTAAATAAAAATAAATTTAATTATAAGAATCATACAATAAATTCATGGTAATTTTGTACAACACACAACAAAAATAAGTGGTGAATATGTCAAATATCTCACAAAAATAAAAGTGAGACGAGAAAAAACCTTACCTTGAGTTCGATTTGTCATGATTATTATTTATCTTCCTAAATAATAAACTTATGTTAATTATTAAATTAATTCAGAAAATTTTACAAGTTTATTATTAATTTCATTTTACTTATCATCATGTTATATACAATTACTTAATCGATTAAGTTTAAGTTGAATGTTTTTACCATATTTGGCTTATGTATCAAAAATGACTTTGGTAGGTTAAATATGGTCAAAGGGTTATTATTTAAAAATATAAAGAATAATAATAATGAAATAATTATCATATTAATTCTTTAATTATAATTATATATATCATTCCTATTGGTATGGTTATAAAAAATAAGAATAATCACAACGCTTTGAGGAGGCGTTAGTCCGAATGTCCACAAAGGACATTATTATTTTTGTGTGTGTGTGAAAAGGTAAAAAAGAAAGTGATATATTATATTTATAGAAATATAATTATGTCATAAATAAAATATATATTTCATTTATATCACATATTTTTATTAAACCTATCCTTTTTTACATTCCGTGTAAAGTGTTAATGCATCACATTGTTTTTAGGAGGTTATTGTCCACACGTCCACAAATGATGTTTTCGTATTCCCACAATTTGGAAAGCATGAAGGTATATGTTATATAATAATTATATGATAATAAATAAATCATAAATATCATACATATAATATGAAAATAATATGTATATCATTATTTACATCCTTGAGATGTGGTAATAGAAGAATGAATGACATTGGTTCGCGAGGTGGTAGTCTGCCGTACACATGAATGATGATTGCATATCCCATTTGATGGAAGTTTTTTAAGATGTAGATAATAACCTTAACATAAAAATATATCAGTATATTTAATATACTTAATATATTATATAATCATGTCAAAAAAATAAATGAAGGGGTTTGAGAAATAAAGAAAACAAAAGTGCTCATTGAGGAATGTTACCTCTTGTACATGTAACTCCTTTTTGTTTGCACCAAAGGAATTTCATGGATATATTTATAAAAAATTTAAGGATTATAGGACTATAGGTGGTAATTTGGGAATATATTTGTATATATATTTTCCATTACAAATGGATTTATAGGTGTGAAGATAAGATGAGAGGTGGTGACCTTTTATAAGAGAGAGAGGGAGGACACACTTGGAATTTTTAAAAATAAGTTTGGTGAACCCACATTTTTACCAAAAAAGAGGATTCCATAACACATAAAACTTAATAATATAGGTTTAATGGTATAAATATGGCCATATAATGGTATTGGGACATGTTTTGGATCATTTTTACACCTTATATTCTAAGTTTAACCACTAAGTAAACTCATTTTTCTCTTAATAGTTGTAATTAATTTTAATTTCTTTCACAAATATTTTTGATAAAAAACCTAATTTACCTTAATATAAAATATAGAATATTATTATTATAAATATTAAATCCATTTTTCTAAATTAAATCTAAATAATTGGTAGTATTTAATTTAAAATTATTCCCTCAAATAGACTGAGAAAGTAGGTTTTTAGAGTGTAAATGTTCAAAAGTTTACTAAGTTTTTATATGTAATTTCAATATAAAATTAATTTTAATGAACTAAGTTGGATTAATATATTTATAATATAACTATTTTGACTTTAAAACTAACTAAAAATATAATTTATCATTATAAATTATTTAGATGAATGGTCAATTTTCAATTAAAATTCAGTATTTTTCACTATCCAATAAAAATGAAACTTCTCATAAAAATACAAAAAATTCACCCTAATATAATTTTGAAATTTTTATTAAAAATAAGTATTTTATTTTTTCAAATAATATTTATAAAGTTCTCAAAATTTATTTTTATAACAATTCTTTTATTAAAATGTGGAAAAACTACCTATCAGAAAAAATACAGTTTTTCTTCTTAAAATTAGAGTTTTTCTTATTTTATGCCTATAAAACTTATTGGATGAATTTAAATTTTTTTATTTAATATATAAAAACTAATTTCATTAATATCTTTTACTAATAGTGATTAATTTAATTTATTAAGATAAAACACCTATGTGGGCATAAAAATAGTTTTTTATAAAAACATATCCTTTATCTTCAATTGGTTTTTTTATTTTAATTTCTAATTAATTGGTTAACAAAGAATATATATATAAACATTTTTAAACCATATTTTAATAGTTCTTTTAATCTTATTAATTTCCTCCATTCCAACAGCCACGTGATAAGTTAAATAATAATAATAATAGTATATTATTGTTCATTAAGACTTATCCTTGTGTGTAACAAAAGTTATCAAAGAAAATCATTGTTATGTGAAACACAAGATAAAATTGGTGTTTCATATAAAACAAATTTTTTTTACATTTCATGTTATGTAAGCCATGAAAGAATTTAAATTAATTTGAAAGAATATATTTATTAAAATCTCGAGATGTTACCCCCCCTTAAAATTAATTTCTCCCTATAAATTAATCTTTGTTACCAAATGATTATCATATATAGAATTCATTTATTGGAACTGAAATCATAAAAATTAAATAAAGAAAACAACCCTTAAAAATAGAAATTGGGAAAAATAAAGTTCACCAGAATTTACACATAACTTGGATTCCACATAGGGAGAACATTGGCGGGAAATTAAAAATGGATTTAGAAGGGAAAAATAATTCCCATGGACTAATAAAGAGTGATAGAGAATTAGGTTAAGAGGAATTCAATGAAAACAAAACCACCAGCCAAATAGGTTTGGAAAAGTGCACTAGTATAATAAAAAAATATGGTAATAGGATAAAATTTTATTTCATAATCCTTTTCCAAAATATGAATGATTTTTTCACCACTTAGACTGAAAAAATAATGAAATATACTTACTTGACAAGTAAAATTTTATCCTTTAACCAATTTCCACTAAAATCGTATCCTTTTCTCTAGATAATGATATTCAAGATTATTTTTTCATACCAAAGGAAATAAAATAAAAATTTAAGGATTTCATAACAATAAAAATATTCCTCCCATCTTTAAATGTTAACCAAAACCAAAATGGTTAGCACATGGTAAGATAATTCCCAAAATTAATAAATATTAATATGATAAAATAAGGTTCAAAATTGAACAATAATACCCAAATATGAAACTAAATCATTCTATAACCCTATATCAAAAATAACCTCAATAACCTCTAAAATTAAAGAGGGTTTTTACCTCAAAGGTTATCTCATACCATCCATATTTCAATCCCAAAAAGATAATGATCTTTTTTTTAATGTAACATTAATAACTTATTCACTAAATCAATTTTCAATACTACGGTTATCTATATGACAATACTTGTATTCCCATAATTACCTCAATATCCAATATTATATAAACCCTAATGGTTATTAATACCTTAAATCTTATTTATACAAAAAGTAAAGGAATACTTCACATTAAACCAAAGTTTTAAATATACTTTAAATTAATAAAACATCTCTTAAAATTTCATTAATTACCTTAATAATTTTTACTACTTAAAACCATGAAATAAGGTGTTTAAGACTTTGAAATTATTATAATCCTTAATATTATGACCTATATTGGTATCCATAACTCTTAATGTAACCTATAATTAATAAATAAAAATCTCTAAAGTTATCTAAAATTACCTTTGATACAAACTATAATAGCCCAAAACCCACACTCCTAGATCCTGTGATGAAATCTATAAGTTTACATTTCGGATATGATGTCGATATTTGTGACCTAAAGTTTTCTATCCGAACCTCACAACATTAAAATGAAAACTTAGATCACTTACATTATCAAGTAACTTTTAGGTTTAGAGTTTTATAGAATTAGGAAGAACTTCTACATAAATAATTTATTTGAGTTTAAATGAGAATTTTTCCCACTTAACCTAGATTTTCTTATTTTATATTAGTTCATTAACATAATCCTCGTGAAATACTTTGAAGTGCATTGTGTTGCATTTGTTGTCAATGAGGCATGAAGTTGTCTTGGAATGAATGGAAGTCAAGGAATGTCAAGATGTGAATGACAAAGGTTGTGATGGTGTTGGTGATGAAAGGAGAATGGCCATGGTACTAAGAGGAATGTCACTTAGGAGATTCACTAAGTGGCATTGGAGAATATGGTTGAAACATTCTCCATGGACATCTGACGATTGTTGAGCTGATCTTTAAGTTCATAGAACTTGTATCCTGATGATACAAAGTCACAACATGATTAGAAGACCATGCATTGTAGTGACAATGCATGAGGAGTTGAAAGTGATCCATCCATAAGTTGTAAGTGGATGAAGTGGTTTAATGAAGTCCATGCACTATCACTTAGTGCATGTGAATCAGAAGAAGATCAAATTGATCTCTGATTAGATCAATAAAGAACATTGAAGAAATTATGCGATTAAGGAGCTCAGTTGAAGATGAAGACCCTTCGTGAATTCCATTCCTAAGTGATAAATAAGAGTTGAAGAATTGGAGGAATTCTTAAGAAGAAGAAGAATAGAGATGGGAAGAAGAATGGCTTGGAGTGGCACTTGGCATGTTACACTTGGTCACTTTGTTTAACAAAGGACTTAGTGTTTTTGTTGCAAAAAATTGGCCAGCCAAGGCCAGCCTTAAGGGTTCAACCCCCAAGGCACATGTGGGCCTAAGGCGCCACGCCCAAGGGGGGATCCCATGTGGCCAGCCCGGGCGGCAGAGGCAGAGGGGGCCGTGTATAAGCCCCGAGGGCACGCGGTGGTGAAACCCGCGCACCCGGAGAGCATAGTGGGCGCCAGAAGCGCGCCCGCAGGGAGCAAGGTGGGCGCAGAGCGCGCCCGCAGAGAGAACCCGGTGCGGGGCGGCACCGGGAGGGAGGAAGTTCAATTGTGGAGTAGCGGAGAGCGGCAGGGTGATAAACCGCGGAAAATCCGCGGAAGGTTTCGATGTGGGACGCGCAAAATTCACCCGGAGTGAATCCAGGCCGTCCGAGCGATCTCGCGCTTGATCTGCGCCGCACGATTCATCCGCCGCGCCCCCGATTTAATCCGGCCGTCCGATGTCTTTTGATCTCCCGATCCGACGGCTCCCGGTCCGTCTCCCTCCTCGAGCTCAGCCGAAGGCCACCCGCGAGCTCCGTCGAACCAGGAGCACTCCGAAGATGGTTTTTGAGTTCCCGGCCACCATTTTCGAAACCGAGACCTCCATTCGGCTCGTATGGCCATACTGAACATATACATGCAATAAAATATGCATGCACACTATGGATGGGGAAATTCAATGAAGGACGAAGCAAACCGAAGGTGCGAGGCCATTCGGTGTTGATGTTCTGCATGGATTGGATCGAAGGAAGGCCGTGCATGCGTTCTAAGTCGCATGCACGTGAAGAAGATCGAAGGAAAATAAAAATGCAACCCGCGTGAAATAAAAAGAAAAACAAGATTCACAGAATCTTGAAAACCCGAATAACTCGGGGATTTGAGTTGTATCTCTCCGCGGATGACTGAGCCGCCTCTGCCTATAAAAGGATCACCCGAGGCGATGGTTTTGCTTGCTGATCCTTTCTTGAAAATCAGAAGACCCGTGAGTGCCTCTGCCTCGCGAAGAAAGAAGCCACCGCGCAAAATATTGCGCGGCTATTGTCCCGAAGCCACCCGAGGCTTTGAAGTGTTCCCTGCGTGCCTACTCCCTTGCGCGACAGGAAGAACCCGAGGCCGCATCCTTGCACGCCCGAGGTTGCATCCCTCTCTGCCCGCGGACGTGCGTGGCAGGAGGTGTTTGCGCGGCCGCTTGTGCTCTTGCACCTGCGCGCCCGAGGTGTTGCACTTTGCACACCCGAGGTCTTGCGCGGCCTTTGTGCACCCAAGTGCTTGCGCGGCCAGTGGCACCAAGTGTGCCTTGTGCTTTGAAGAAGAAGAGAGGCCGTGGCTCATACCTTGTGCTCTTGCGCGGCCAGTGGAACCCAAGTGTAGCTTGCGCGGATATTGAAGAAGAGATTGGCAGGGGTTCGGGTTGTGTGTGCAACAAGAAGAGGAGGAGGCCAACTCATGTGTGTGCTAAAGTGAAACAATTGTGTGAAAATTAAAGAAGTGGCCGAACCTAGGTGTGTGCACTAAAAAGTGTATACACATTAGAAGAAGAAGAAGTTCCACACTAAAGTAAAACACACTTCTAAGTGTGTGAACAACTTGGATAAAGTGTGTGAAGTTCAGTGAGAAGGTGTGTGCTAAAAGTGTTACACCCTTTGAGGGTTATCTGCACCAAGAGGAAGAACAGGAAAGTGTATGCTTGGATGCATGCACATGAACACGTGAAAAAGTTCATATCAGCTTGTGTGCATCTGAGTTGTCCAAGACCAGGAGGTTCTTGAAGAATTGAGAAGGCCATGCAGTCAGTGCATGAGGAAGAAGAGTTGCCATGCATTCAGTGCATGAAGATGTTTTGAACTGAGACTGGACCAGACTGGAGTTATAAAGATATCAGTTGTCTGAGCATTCAGTAGTTGAGGAGAGAAGCCAGGTCATCCTTAGAAGAAGGAGATAAATCCTGAGCAAGACGAGAAGACCTGTTCACCACAAGTGATCAGAAGAAGAGCAAGGCCAACAGCCTTTATCCCAGGCTGCTGAGGATACTTGAAGAACTTAAAGTGAAGAAGAGCTACTCGTGCGACTCGAGGAGCCAAGAGAAGACCCTGTGGGACTCAGGGAGAAGAAGTCTTCAGTGGGATTCTAGAGCAGGCCAGTGGGACTCTGGTAACACTGTGTGAAGCAGTATAAAGACCCTCCTGTGGGACTCAGGAGAGATACAGTGGGACTCTGTATCGACCATTGTAATTCTAACAAGTTATAATGGAAGAATCCATGCTGGGAGAGCATGGCAAGGATGTAGGCCTTTGGTGCCGAACCTTGTAAAACCTTGTGTCCTGTGCCTTTTCATTGCTGCATTATCTGGGAAAGGTTGAGAGACATAAGAAGAGTGGATCGAGGCCTTAACAAGCCATAGAGGTTTAATTGATTAAGAATCAATTAGTAAAAAGTTTTAAGGGATCACTGATTCACCCCTCCCCCTCTCAGTGATTCACACTTATCTGGGCACTTCAATTGGTATCAGAGGGAGGTTACCTCTAAAAGATCCAAGGGAGTCTTTATGAAGTGCAGATTTGAGGAAATGAGTGACCAGCCTCAAATGGAGATATCTGCCAAGACTCAGAAAAACAGAATGAAGAAACAGGCAAAGAATATGAAGAAGAAGGCTGGTGCAATCAGAGAAACTCCTTCTATGGAAAGAAATGTGAAAGTCACATCAGATGACAATTCCTTTTATCATTCTTCTGATAAAGCCTGTCCTAGCTGTGATGAAGTTGAAACAATGAATGATCTTCAGAGTGCACTCAAATATCTTTAGAAGACAGCTCCCATGGAAGTGGAAAAGTGTATAGCTACAGGCATCCATGATCTTCATGAAGAAAAATCACAGTTAGAAGAAGAAGCCAATGCAATGGAAGATCAATTGGCTAAAAGGGTTGGCATAACCAACACTCTCAGAAGGCTGGTGAATGCCAAAGATGAAACTGTTTCCCTTTGCAATGAAAGATATGAAGATACCTGTGAAGAATTGCAAAGGAGCTCTTCTGAGAAAGAAATATTTTTGATAATGATCAAAGATGTTTTCCATGCACTGGAAAAGAGACACAGAATTTCAATGGTTGTCAAAGATGATCAACTTGAAGACAAAGCAAAAAGGGTGAAGGAGCTTGACAATTCATTGCAAGAAATGAAGAAGGTGCATGAAGACCAGTTAGAACAGCTGAAAGAAAATTGGGAAGGAAAGCTAAGAACTGTTGAGGATGAGAAGAACTCCCTTAACATGAAATGCTTAGAACTAGAGGTGATATTGAAAAATCTACAATCACCCAAAGCTGAATCCTCCCAGACAGCTGGAAGAAGAAATGTTGCCACTCAAGTGAGCTTTGAGCAGGATGATTCTAAGAGAAAGACATCCTCTAATAAAAGTGCAACATCTTCTAGAAAGAAGGTACCATCCATACCATCTTGTACTGATGCTTCTAATTGTGTTTCCAAAAAAGTGCAGGATGGAAGAATAATTCCAAACAAATATGGATGAAGACAGTGAAGAAGCAGAGCTCTCCTGAAACAGCACAACAGGTCAAGAAAAGTACCCAACAATCAGAAGGACTGAAGAGGTCAAGATTTGTGGGTCAGTGTTGGTGTTGTAATAAGTATGGGCATTGTGCAAAGGATTGTTGGTACAATCCACTGAATGCCAAAGCACAGAGGAAGCCCATGCCTAGGGGGAGCAAGCCAGAAGGAAAGAAGCAACATCCACAGGTCCAGAGACATCTGTTTACTGCAAATAGATTTGGATTACTTGACAACATCTGGGATGGTTGCAGAAGTGGTCAAAAAGATACATGTCAGTCTCCAACTGTATCCAGAGCTCAAAAGAAGAAAAGATCACAGAACCTGGCTCAGAAAGAATCCTTGGGAAGCAAGCAGAAGAAAGTGGAAGATGCTCCCAAGAAGAGTTTTAAGAATGAAGAGAAGTCCTTGGAATTCAAATCCAAGAAGGGTGATGCATCCAGAAGGACCACCAAGAAATGATTCTACTGTGGAAAGAAAGGACACATCATGGACCTTTGTAAAGAAGCCATGAAACTAAATAGAAGCAGACTGAACTCCAAAAGACAATCAATCCAGAAGAAGAAGGGATTGATTGAAAATAAGTTGCCTAAGAAAGGTAGCTTAACAGCATCAAAAGAACCATGTGGAATTTCCAAAACTGAGGCCTCACTTCCAAATGACTTGTTAGTCATATGGCCAAATCAGTTTCAACTTGCCAAAGATCTGCAGAGAGCTGAAGATGAAGTTCTGGCAATTGCTAAGGCAAAAGGGAAGAAGAAGATTTCACATGAAGATGTGTTGAGATCCACACCAGCACAAACATCAAAGAAGATCAGATGTGCAAGTGTGAAGAATGGTGAAAATGGGACATCTCGGTTGAGAGAATCTTCTCAACCTTGTTGTTCACATTGATGAACCAAGGAGGTTCCATCTTATTCCCTTATACTCTTGATATATACATGTGCTAACATTGCAGGGAATTGAAGATGATGATCATTCTCATCTGGAGGATGGTTTGGACAGAATGGAGTGCACCCCTTGAGGGGGAGCCAATCTGGAGAAGATGATGTTCTAAAATTAATATCATCTTGAGAAAGTAGATGAAAGGGGGAGCTTTATCTTTGCACCTGAACATTCTAATGTGTTTTGTGAAGTATGTGCAGGATTCAGCAATTCATTGAGTATCTGAAATTTTTTTTTTACCCCTAAGCATGATCTCACATGTGTAAAAAAAATTGTGGACAGCATTGAGTTCCTTGGTTACATCACTCTTGTTTTCTACACCGGGTTAGCCCAAGTAGACTTAGAGTTGATTTAATAAAGGTTCTTTGCTAAAGAGAACATGTGACATCATCCCTCTCCTAGTGTTTTTCAAGAAGATACTTTTCAATGGGAGGAAGATATTTTTGGAAGAGAACCACACCACACCTTTGCATTTGATTGCCAATAAGGGGGAGAAAATATTGGCACACATATTGACCCATTCATATGTGCTGAAGGAGTGTATTGACAACAAATACAAAGGGGGAGATTGAAGTGCATTGTGTTGCATTTGTTGTCAATGAGGCATGAAGTTGTCTTGGAATGAATGGAAGTCAAGGAATGTCAAGATGTGAATGACAAAGGTTGTGATGGTGTTGGTGATGAAAGGAGAATGGCCATGGTACTAAGAGGAATGTCACTTAGGAGATTCACTAAGTGGCATTGGAGAATATGGTTGAAACATTCTCCATGGACATCTGACGATTGTTGAGCTGATCTTTCAGTTCATAGAACTTGTATCCTGATGATACAAAGTCACAACATGATTAGAAGACCATTCATTGTAGTGACAATGCATGAGGAGTTGAAAGTGATCCATCCATAAGTTGTAAGTGGATGAAGTGGTTTAATGAAGTCCATGCACTATCACTTAGTGCATGTGAATCAGAAGAAGATCCAATTGATCTCTGATTAGATCAATAAAGAACATTGAAGAAATTATGCGATTAAGGAGCTCAGTTGAAGATGAAGACCCTTCGTGAATTCCATTCCTAAGTGATAAATAAGAGTTGAAGAATTGGAGGAATTCTTAAGAAGAAGAAGAATAGAGATGGGAAGAAGAATGGCTTGGAGTGGCACTTGGCATGTTACACTTGGTCACTTTGTTTAACAAAGGACTTAGTGTTTTTGTTGAAAAAAATTGGCCAACCAAGGCCAACCTTAAGGGTTCAACCCCCAAGGCACATGTGGGCCTAAGGCGCCACGCCCAAGGGGGGATCCCATGTGGCCAGCCCGGGCGGCAGAGGCAGAGGGGGCCGTGTATAAGCCCCGAGGGCACGCGGTGGTGAAACCCGTGCACCCGGAGAGCATAGTGGGCGCCAGAAGCGCGCCCGCAGGGAGCAAGGTGGGCGCAGAGCGCGCCCGCAGAGAGAACCCGGTGCGGGGCGGCACCGGGAGGGAGGAAGTTCAATTGTGGAGTAGCGGAGAGCGGCAGGGTGATAAACCGCGGAAAATCCGCGGAAGGTTTCGATGTGGGACGCGCAAAATTCACCCGGAGTGAATCCAGGCCGTCTGAGCGATCTCGCGCTTGATCATCGCTGCACGATTCATCCGCCGCGCCCCCGATTTAATCCGGCCGTCCGATATCTTTTGATCTCCCGATCCGACGGCTCCCGGTCCGTCTCCCTCCTCGAGCTCAGCCGAAGGCCACCCGCGAGCTCCGTCGAACCAGGAGCACTCCGAAGATGGTTTTTGAGTTCCCGACCACCATTTTCGAAACCGAGACCTCCATTCGGCTCGTATGGCCATACTGAACATATACATGCAATAAAATATGCATGCACACTATGGATGGGGAAATTCAATGAAGGCCGAAGCAAACCGAAGGTGAGAGGCCATTCAGTGTTGATGTTCTGCATGGATTGGATCGAAGGAAGGCCGTGCATGCGTTCTAAGTCGCATGCACGTGAAGAAGATCGAAGGAAAATAAAAATGCAACCCGCGTGAAATAAAAAGAAAAACAAGATTCACAGAATCTTGAAAACCCGAATAACTCGGGGATTTGAGTTGTATCTCTCCGCGGATGACTGAGCCGCCTCTGCCTATAAAAGGATCACCCGAGGCGATGGTTTTGCTTGCTGATCCTTTCTTGAAAATCAGAAGACCCGTGAGTGCCTCTGCCTCGCGAAGAAAGAAGCCACCGTGCAAAACATTGCGCGGCTGTTGTCCCGAAGCCACCCGAGGCTTTGAAGTGTTCCCTGCGCGCCTACTCCCTTGCACGACAGGAAGAACCCGAGGCCGCATCCTTGCGCGCCCGAGGTTGCATCCCTCTCTGCCCGCGGACGTGCGTGGCAGGAGGTGTTTGCGCGGCCGCTTGTGCTCTTGCACCTGCGCGCCCGAGGTGTTGCACTTTTCACACCCGAGGTCTTGCGCGGCCTTTGTGCACCCAAGTGCTTGCGCGGCCAGTGGCACCAAGTGTGCCTTGTGCTTTGAAGAAGAAGAGAGGCCGTGGCTCATACCTTGTGCTCTTGCGCGGCCAGTGGCACCCAAGTGTAGCTTGCGCGGATATTGAAGAAGAGATTGGCAGGGGTTCGGGTTGTGTGTGCAACAAGAAGAGGAGGAGGCCAACTCATGTGTGTGCTAAAGTGAAACAATTGTGTGAAAATTAAATAAGTGGCCGAACCTAGGTGTGTGCACTAAAAAGTGTATACACATTAGAAGAAGAAGAAGAAGTTCCACACTAAAGTAATACACACTTCTAAGTGTGTGAACAACTTGGATAAAGTGTGTGAAGTTCAGTGAGAAGGTGTGTGCTAAAAGTGTTACACCCTTTGAGGGTTATCTGCACCAAGAGGAAGAACAGGAAAGTGTATGCTTGGATGCATGCACATGCACACGTGAAAAAGTTCATATCAGCTTATGTGCATCTGAGTTGTCCAAGACCAGGAGGTTCTTGAAGAATTGAGAAGGCCATGCAGTCAGTGCATGAGGAAGAAGAGTTGCCATGCATTCAGTTCATGAAGATGTTTTGAACTGAGACTGGACCAGACTGGAGTTATAAAGATATCAGTTGTCTGAGCATTCAGTAGTTGAGGAGAGAAGCCAGGTCATCCTTAGAAGAAGGAGATAAATCCTGAGCAAGACGAGAAGACCTGTTCACCACAAGTGATCAGAAGAAGAGCAAGGCCAGCAGCCTTTATCCCAGGCTGATGAGGATACTTGAAGAACTTAAAGTGAAGAAGAGCTACTCGTGCGACTCGAGGAGCCAAGAGAAGACCCTGTGGGACTCAGGGAGAAGAAGTCTTCAGTGGGATTCTGGAGCAAGCCAGTGGGACTCTGGTAACACTGTGTGAAGCAGTATAAAGACCCTCCTGTGGGACTCAGGAGAGATACAGTGGGACTCTGTATCGACCATTGTAATTCTAACAAGTTATAATGGAAGAATCCATGCTGGGAGAGCATGGCAAGGATGTAGGCCTTTGGTGCCGAACCTTGTAAAACCTTGTGTCCTGTGCCTTTTCATTGCTGCATTATCCGGGAAAGGTTGAGAGACATAAGAAGAGTGGATCGAGGCCTTAACAAGCCATATAGGTTTAATTGATTAAGAATCAATTAGTAAAAAGTTTTAAGGGATCACTGATTCACCCCCTCCCCCTCTCAGTGATTCACACTGATCTGGGCACTTCATACTTTATAGACATAAATCATTCAACCTCATTATTTATAACATGGGGAAAATAAAACATAATCAGGATGATATCAAATGATCAGTAAGGGAAAAAATAAGCATTAACAATTGAATGTCATCAATGAGCACAAGAGTGCATAAGGGTATGATGACATAATCATAGTGCATAAGCGAATAATAAAAGAATTCATACCCATAAATACTTGGGTAATCAAATATAAAAATATGGAAAAGTAAAGAACCATTAGAATCAATAATAATAAACCATGTGATATAAATATTTACCATGAGAATCATTATAAACCCATAACAATCATAAATAAAACATGTATATAACTTGAGACATCATTTTCACTTAACTCTTATAAATGGAATATCTATATATTAGAATTTAATACCCAATGAATTGAAGGGATATCATAGACCCACCTATCCTTGGTTTATCATGGAACCACCCATCATTGGTTTATAACATAACCACCCATCAATGGTTTGTAACGTAACCACCTGTCAAATTTCCAAGTACCAGTAAAAAATCCTAACATATAAAGCTTTCATTTCATCATAAACTCATAGGAACAACCATAATCCATTTCATAACATGATTAAGCCTTGGAAAATAAATGGGTTTTATAATAATCAATTTGAAATGTGATTAACCCATGGAAAAGAAATGGTTTCTATAACAATCTCTTTGAAACTTGTTTAGCCCATGGAAAAGAAATGAGTTCTATAACAATCTCTTTGAAACAATATTAATCAATCCAGAAAATAATTAGGATGGTATCAATACAAAATATAAAAAATGTAGTATAAGTAAAAATAATTTTTTTTGACTTTGATTAATGGAAATATGAATAAAATATCATTAAAACCATTCTTGAGGAAAATATCCCTTTCATTTTTAAAAACATTTTTTAAAACATAAAACATTTTGAAAAGACATTTCCTTGAAAACAACATTGGAAACATATAAAGGAAGTTTTAAAAATAATTTAACACACTTTTTATAATATATTTTTTAAAATCCTTTCTCTTTAAAATTATATTAAATATAATTTTAAAACATTTTTAAAACATTTTTTGAAAACATTTTTTTGAAAGAACATAGATTTCCGACCGAAGAGAGAAATAAAGTCAGATTTTATAAAAAAACCTTTATCAATAATTTTAAGTAAAAAAGAGTGAAAAAATGGTATAATTACTTAGGAGTATCATAAATAACAATAGTATAAGATAATTCATGAGAATTATAAGAATTCAATATTAGAGACTTAATTATACACAATCTTGATAAATGATAAGATTGTAACAAAAGAATCTTACAACTTTTTTAACTTTGAATCTTAATACCCAAGAAGGAATAAAATTAAATTAAACTTATAATATCATGAAAAATAAGGATATTAATGATACATCATGTTAAATGGTAAGTATATATACAACTTATAAATGAATTTAGGTGTATAATATAACAAACATCTCAAAGAAGGAAAACTGTGACAAAAACCCCTTAATGCTTTGGTAACTTTGAAACCGTAATCCCCATGAAATATAGATCCTTAAATGGATATTTAAATCCCAATAAATTTAAGAATAATAATAATATAATAAATTCATGGGTATTATATCTACTACACTAAAAAAATAAGTGGTTAATATATCATATATCTCATATAAATAAAAGCAAGATGAGAAAAATCCTTACATTGAGTTTGATTTGTCATGATTGTTCTTTATCTTATTGAATAATAAACTTATGTTAATTATTTAATTTATTGAGAACATTTTAAAATTTTATTATTAATTTTATTTCACTTTTTTCATGTTATATACAATTATTTAATTGATTAAATTTAAGTCAGATGTTTTGACCACATTCAGCTTATGTGTCAAAATTGACTTTGGTAGGTTGACTATGGTTAAAAGGTCATTATTTAAACATCTATAGAATAATAATCATAAAATAATTATCATATTAATTGTTTAATTATATATACATATCATTATTTTTTATGTGGTGATGAAAAAAATAATAATCACATCACTTTGAAGAGGTTGTAGTCCACACATCCACAAACGGCGTTATCACTTTTTTAGTGCATGAAAAGGTAATAAAGAAATTTATATATATTATTTTTAAAGAAATATAATTATTTTATAAATATCATATATATTTCATTTATATAAAATATTATTATTAAACCAATCCTTAATACATTCCATTTAAAACATAAATTAATCATATCACTTTGAGTATATGGTAGTCCACATGTCCACAAACGATGTTATCACATTCCCACAAAATAGAAATCATGAAGGTATGTGTTATATAATAATTATAGTAGAATAAATACATAATAAATATCATAAATGTCATATAAAAATATTATGTACATGATTATTACCAACCTTTAGAGGTAGTAATGGAATAATTAATGGCATTAATTTGTGAGGCGGTAATCTGCCGTATACATGAATAATGATTGTGTATCCCATTTGATGGAAGTGTGTGAAGTTGTAGGTAAACAAATTAACATAAAAAATATAATTATATTAAATATACTAAGGTTATTATATAATAATTATATAAAAATAAAATAAGAGGTCTGAGAAAGAAAGAAAACAAAATTTCTTGTTGATGAACTTTACCTATTCTTCAGGTAACTCCTTTTGGTTTTCACTAAAGGACTTACTTGGATGGATTTATGCCAAATGTAAGGATTATAGGATTAGGTGAGGGTATTTGGGAAGACATTTGGATAGGTATATTCTAATACAAAGGTCTTTATAGTTGTTAATATAAGAGGATAAGTGGTGTACTTTTATATGTGGGGGAAAGTACACACTTGACATTTTGGAAAAGAATTTAGGTGAATCCATGTTTTTAACTAAAAATAGGATTAAATAACACAAAAAAATAGATAATATAGGTTTAAGGGTCAAAATATGTCCATAAAATGAACTTTTTACAAATCTTGGTTCATTTTACACCTTACATTCTATGTTTAACCACTAAGTAAACTCATTTTTCTCTTAATCACTATAATTAATTCTAATTTATTTGACTAATATTTTTGTTAAAAAACAAGTTTAACTTAATATAAATCATAAATTAATCTGATTAAAAGTATAAAATTTATTTTTTTTTATATTAAATTCTTATAATTAAAAGAATTTAGTTTGAAATTAATCCTATAGACAGAATGAGAAAGCATGTTTTTAAAGTAAAAATGATCAAAAGTTTACTGAGTTTTTATATCTAATTTCAATATGAAATTGATTAAAATAATCTAAATTAGATTAATATATGTATAATTTAACTATTGTGACTTTAAAACCAATTCAAAAATATAATTTAATATTAAGAATTATTTATACAAAAAGTCCATTTTTAATTAAAATTCAGTATTTTTCACTATTCATAAAAATGAAACTTCTTAGAAAAATACCAAAAAATCACCCTAAGATAATTTTAGAATTTATATTCCAAATAAGAAGTTTATTTTTTTAAAACCAGTCTTCCCTTAAAAGGCGATAAAACTGCATATTAGAAAAAATAATACTTTTTTATGCTTAAAATTGGATTTGTTCTTATTTTATGACAATAAAAATTATTAGATGAATTTAAAAAAATTATATTGAATATATAAAATTTAAATTTCATTAATATTGTTAACTAATAGTGATTAATTTAATTTATTAAGATAAAATGCCTTTGTGGGAATAAAAATGTTTTTCATATAAACACATCATTTATATTCAATTGGTTTTTTATTTTGATTTATAATTAATTGGTCATAAAATAATTCATTATATATATAATTTTTTAACCATATTATTATAATTCCTTGAATCTTATTCATTCTCTCCATTCCAATGGCTAGGTGATATACTAAATAATAATATTAATAGTTTTTTTTTTCCGGTAAGATTTGGCCTTGTGTGTAGCATAAGTTATCAAAGAAACTTGATGTTTCATGCAATGTAATATAAACTTGGAGTTTCATATAACACAAGATAAACTATTCATTGCATATAATGAAATCTATCAAATAATTTAATTAAATTTGAAAGAATATATTTCTTAAAATCTAAATATATTAAATGATCAATTTATATTATACCATTACACCAATATTTCCCTAATCTAGAGGAAAAAAATAAAAGGTCTTGTACCATCCATGCTTGTTGGCCTTTTTCATTTTTTTGGGCAATCGATCGCTCCTTCGGCGTTAGCAGTTTGATTCCTTAGCTTCCATTTCTTCTTTTTAGTACTTTTAATTTGAATTTCATATTGTACAACAATAACTACCTAATATACTTCTTCAAAATCATAAATGTCCTTAAATTTAGATATATTTTTCTCTACTAGCTCATCATCTTTTATCACATCACAATTATTCATTTCCTCATGGATATTCAAACTTACTTTTCCCTCTTCCAACTCTCAAAAATATTTCTTTGCTTTATATGTCCATCAATGCATACCACATGGCCAGAAATGGTCTTCTCAAAATGAGAGGTGTCTATTCCTATTCTATATACAACACTAAGAAATCCACTAGGAAGTAGAATTTTTCAAATTTGATCAAAACATCTTCAATCATTCCTCGTGTAAATTTCATTGTTGATTCTATTAATAGATGTGAAACTCTTGTGGGATTCAGTCCTTCTAATCCAATGATTTTGAATGTGGTGTGTGACATAATATTAACATTTTTACCAAAATCACATAATGGTTGTTCAAATTTGTTAGCTCTAATAAAGATAATAATTGATAAACTACCCAAGTCTTGTTTCTTATTTGGTAGGTCCTTTGAAATAATCACCGAGCACTCCCATGTGAGTGGTATGGTACTGATCTCTTATAGATTCCTTTTGTTGGTCACTAATTTTTTCATGAATTTATCATATGTCTGTATGTTGGAGAGGTATTATTAAAAAGGAATATTAATATACAAATTTTAAAGTGTTATAGAAATTTACCTTTTTGCACATTGAACTTTCCTTGCACTAGTTTCTATGGAAAAGGTTGCCTCGACTCATACTATAATGGTTCTTATTTTACTTCTTCTTCAACCAATATTTTTTCCTTCTTTTCCATATCCTATAATTCCTTTTTATATTGTTTCTATTATTGTATCTTTCTTTATTCAATATAGTCATTTTTGAATTTTCCACTTCATAGATCATGGAATTTCAACTCTGCTTGGGGGTGCACTTCTATGCATCCTGATAATACTCCTCATTGTATTTATTGAATTTGTTCTAAAATATTCCCTACTTGGATGTCCAAGTTCTTTATCACTAATCATTGGTTTTTTGAGTCATATCGAAATTTCTGGATGATAGAACCTTGATCCTTGGAGTATGTTGTCAAATCCTTAAGTGAAGCTCCTATTGAGATCATAAAAGTTTCTAGGGCCTCCTTTAATGAATAGACTTGACTGGTTAGTGATAGCCTTTTAAAATCTTATTACTTTGTTCGAAATCCTTGACCTTATCCCGGATTCTGTTATTGCGAGTTCTTTAACCTCTATCTCTATACATAATTTTATTGATTATAATCCAAAAAATTTATATCCTCATAATTCATACCTTGAGGATTTTGGTTTTCCATCATCAAATCAAGTTTCTTTGACATAGTAGTCATTTGGGTGGCAACCTAGATATTGTTCACCATATGCACTACTCACACTTGAACTTCTTCTAGTTTCTATTGAAAACTATTGATGTAAATTTTTTCCAAAAGCTCATAACTTTGTTCTAGTGACATTTATATAAGAAAAACTACTATAACAACATACATTATATAACTATTTCCCAATGAAAGATCATTGTAAAAGGTTTAAATTAGTAACTATGTTTTGATTCCATGATGAGGGGATCACCTCATTAATATTTTATAACTTTACAAATAACTATATAAATATTATTCACTAAATTTATCATAATTTAAAATACTTACATGTAGATCTATAGATTCTGAGGGTGGGAAAAACCTTGTCAAGATTTTTCTTAATGGTGATCAAGTGTGGCAGAAGAATTTGTATTCACTCTTGTGCTTTGTCCTTTATTGAAAATATGAAGAGCCATAATATCATAACATCATTTGAAATTTTTTTAAACTAGAATGTGTCAAAAATGTTCTAGGAAACCCTCAATATATAAGTTGGGGTCTTCCTGAGGTATCCCAACAAATTGGATTAAATGTGTGATCATTTGGATGACTACTGACTTGATCATGAAATATTGAGAAGTGATAGAAGATACAATAATACTTTTATGGACCCCCACATTTAAGGTTCTTTTATAGTTGATTAATTTTTACACCCCTTTATTTTTTCATTTTAGTTCTTGGTGCGTTCCCGATTTGAATTCTTGGCCTTCTCTTGGGTTTAATTATATTCCATACATTATTTTATGTTCTTGTTGAACAATTTTCTTATGATTTATCAGCATCTTTTTGATCTTAGGATCGAAGGCAGGAGATATTTTTTTATAATTTCCTCTGGTTGAGTAATCATGGTCATAATTTATGTCTGAAATAATGGAAAAATAAAACCATGTAAAAAATGGGGAAAATATAAAAAACAAATACTAAAATTCCTAAAAATCCTTATCATTACTAAACACCAATCCATAGAAATGGTTCCAGTTTTTATTGTACATGTGTCATGACCCGACCCTACCCGGACTCGAGCTGCAACTACCCCATGCCTGACTCTATAGGCCAGGGGCTGGCGACTAGCGCCGAAGGCACAACAACTCGGGGAGGCCTTTGCCTAAGTACCTGTACACACAGACACGCAACACACTCAATGAAAAAGTGTAGAGTAAAAGAAAAGGAAAAAAAAGGGAAACTGCTATATATATATACCACAAATGTGCATTGACCTCTAAACAGTACAAGTAAAGCTGAAGGTAAACTAAAAAAAAGGGGAAAAACACGCGCCCAACCAAAAAGTTCCAAAACCCGGAAACAGGTAAACAAAAAGAAACAGCTGACGGGTCTCCCACCGGGAACCCAGCCACGACCACCGCATGCGGTCCAAGATCCAAAGCTCCTACGCTCCACTGAAGTCACGACCAACCTGTCCGTCGCCTGCAAGGGCACACCAAGTGCGGGAAAAGCCCAAGCAGGGGTGAGTATAAAAATACTCAGTAGGATACCCCGAAGGCTCTAGGGAGAAACAAAGGAGGTACCGAAGGGTGAGTAGTAGAGAGGACAGAAAAGTAGAGGAGTACAACTGAAACTACAGTATGAATACAGTAAAGAGTCCATCTCAACCCAACAAGAGGTAAGAAGGTAGACTCGTCTAGACACAAGGAGATGGAAACGGTGAGAAGATGAACTTCCTATCGAGTCTTCACTACCTATAACAGGAGAGTAGACTCATCCAACCATGAGAAGCTAGACACGGAAAGCACGTGGCATACCCCACGCGTCTTTACCTCTCCTAGAAGGAGAGTAACTAAACCCAAGAAGTGGGTACCAGAAACAAGGTATATACATATCTGTATGCTCAACAAGAATCCCAAACAACGTCGTAAGGGGATCTCCATCTCGTAGCTCAGGCTAAGAAAAATGAGTCACCTATAGTCCCAGAAGTAAACCACCGATGCCCAGCATCTCGTACGTCTGCCCTGAACCGCAATGCAAGGGGCTCAATCACCGCACCTCGACACTATCCACTTTGGGTGGCACTGACTCACCCAAATGGTTTTAGGTCGCGTCACAAGGACGCGTCTCGGTGGGGGAAATATCTCCTCGTACTTGAGAGTTCTGCGGGAACATCAACCACAACTTGTCACTGCCCTGCAGTCGGGAGGTCTTCTCAAAGTCAAAGTCGTTCCAACACTGATCCGTACAATCAAGGGTCCCGCTCCGGTAATCACGGAGGAAAATCCACAGACTAGCCTAATAGAAAGGACTGAGTCTGGAATATCAACGGGTGTCCCACTGCCCAGCCCTGCTGGAAGGTAATTCATTATATGATATCAGGTGACCCACTGCCTAGCCCTGATGGAGGGTAAACCATAATATATCATCTGGCGACCCACTGCCCAGCCCCGCTGGAGGGTAGACCCCAATACATCATCAGGCGACCCACTGCCCAGCCCCGCTGGAGGGTAGACCTCAATACATTATCAGGCGACCCACTGCCCAGCCCCACTGGAGGGTAGACCTCAATACATCATCAGGCGACCCACTGCCCAGCCCCGCTAGAGGGTAGACCTCAATACATCATCAGGCGTCCTACTGCCTAGCCCCGCTGGAGGGTAGACTTGGAATAAGTCGAAAGGCAACCCACTGCCCAGCCTTGCTGGAGGGTAGACCTGGAACTAGACGACGGGCGGCCCACTGCCCAGCCCTACTGGAGGGTAGACCCTAAGAGGTCGTCGGGTGACCCACTGCCCAGTCTCTGCTGGAGGGTAGACCCTAAGTGCATCGGGTGACCCACTACCCAGTCTCTACTAGAGGGTATACCACTGGCCAACCGAACACGTAGTGGGTATCGCACAACCACCCAACTCCAGAACAACTCACCGAAAAGAGGTTCTGCACCTGTTCCATCACTAGGTGTCACTAGCACCGCTACCATCCGATCCATCGAGAACGAAACCAGGGGGAAACCACTCGACCCTGCTGGTCAAAAAACGAGCACAGAGCCAGGGGAAAACTCCACCCTGTTGGTCAAACAAACACGCATGGGGACCCTCTACGTCGCGAGAGGTCAAAGTACGCAAAGTAGAACACGACACGCGCATGGGGCCCACACGACGTGTGGCCCCACATCAACCCCAACTGAGTGCACAAACGTTATCGGGTATAAACCACACGTAACTCCAAGCGCTCCCGTATACTCCTAGAGTATACCACGTCTCCAGCCCTAAGGCTATCATGCACACGGCACCCAACGTCAACGCGAAGGCGTGACGTAACAACTCCAACCTGCCACCTCATCGGCTGAGGCACAACCAACCACATATTGTGAATCATTTATATCACTCTCCCAAGAGTGCGTGATCACATGCTAAGGGTCCGCTAAAAACATGGTAGGATGAACCACCACCGGAGGCCCTTTTATTCCACATTTAACAAGATCGCGCAAGAGGCTCTGTACAACCAAACGGATCGCACCGTTGTGATCCTCGCGAAAAAGCATGCGAGATCGACTACTTACTCACCTCCAACGGATATCCGACGGAAAAGTCACCAACACCGCCTCACGCCCGAACAACGTCCTGTGATCCCGAGCCTCGACCCCGAAAACAGTCGGGCGCATTGCACCAATGCGATTCCCTCAGGAAAACGCATCCAAAGCGCTACCCACATGAGTGCAACGGATATCCAGAGAAAAAGGTGCATTCCGGCGCACCGCACACGAGCGGTACTATACGGTACCCACATCCCGTTCTTGAAACTCAACGGACGGATCACACCATTGCAATCCTCTCGAAAAAGCACACAAGATGGACTATTCACTTGTCCAAAATGGTCGCCCGGTGATTAAGATGGAAAACCATCGTCGACGCCCAAATGACCCTTGTGGGCCCCGCACCATCGTGAGGAATTACAGCGGGCAGACTGTGCCAATGCGATGCCCTCGGAAAAACACCCAACATCGACTGCTCGCACGCCCCGAACGGACGTCCGAGGAAAAATTCATGAAACGCTGCACGTAGCTCAAAAGACGGTCCGTGGGGCCCATGCCTCAACATTGGCTGCAATGCCCGAAACCACCCTGGGAAGCTTCGTCCCGGCGCCAGGGTCCCAACGCCGCTGACGGCGCTCAAAACGGACGTAGGACGCGTCCATGCCGTCCAAAACAAGAACCCCCGGAATAGAGTGGATTCGCTTAAAGACGTGTCACGCCTCCGAGGCCCCTCGTTTCGGGAATTAAAAATTCCTGAAACCATCTCAAAATATTCCTCCCAAATTAAGGGATGCGTCGCCACTGACGGCACATGGAACCGACCCTCGGTTTATGATTTATTAAACATAAATCATTTCCATAATAATAATAATAATAATAATAATAATAATAATAATAATAATAATAATAATAATAATAATAATAAAAATAATAATAATATTATTATTATAAACTTATATATATATATATATATATTTATTCCACTGACCGGCCAGCGCCGGTCGGCTCCTTTCCACGCAGAGACCCACCGATGGCGGGTCCGCTGTCTCCCACAGGGTCGCGCCGCGCGACCCCTGCCTCGCACGACCGCCGACCGGTTGCCGGCTGTCCCTTCCCATTCGCGGTCGACCCAGCCTCAGCCTGGAGCTCACTGCGCCGCGCGGAACAGTCGCGGCTGGGGAGCCCGCCTCCATGCCGAGGACCTCCGGAGCCCGCTACCAAAGCCGCCGCCTGGAGCTCCGTCGTGCCGCCGCCCAGGCCACCCGCTCACCCGCGCCGCCTGCTGCCCGAGAGACCCCCAAATTCCCACAAACTTCGGTGAATGCCCTCGGACCCGTCGAAACTTGGATTTCAATTCTGAAACAAGAGTTTGAAATCTCAAAATATGTACTATGAAAAAATAGGCTTTGATTGCAAATTCGATGGCAAATCGATGATAGAAAATGAGTTCAAAGGTAGATGCAGAATTAAAAACGCAACGTAACCTCCTACCTCTTGGGCGTTGCCCGGAGCTTCACGGAGGATCCGCCGGCCGCACCGCTGCCTTGCCGGAGCTGTCTCGCTGGAGTGGAGGAGGATAGGGAGAGGAGAGTTCTCGCCAGGGGGTGGAAATGAGGGAGAGGGGAGGGTGTGGTTTAAGTAGAAAATAAAAATTAATTTAATTAATTTTTATTAATTACCCATGAAAGGTCCCACCTACGAAACACTCGACGAGGTCGATGTTAAGCCTCACCTAGGGTAAACACCACCTTTCGAGCACAACGGAGGTCTCAGAATTTGATTCCGAGATTCCGTTTAAAAGTTATAAATCTGAACGCCCAAAGCTGCCAAATTACAAAAACGCCCCTGGGGCCATTTTCCACAGACGGGCCGGGCCTGTGAAACTTACACCCCTCCTAGGGTAAAAAGCACACTCCAAACTCAACGGTGCCCTCGGTTTTCCAATCCGAGCCACCATTTAAGAGATACCTGCGTTTCAACATTAAACGAATTAATTAATTAATTTATTTGTCCGTTTAACGTTCCGAAAGCGAGCGAGGGGTTCAAACATCCCGCGCCGACAAGTTTTATGTTGTTCCTAGGGTAAACACCCCATTCCGGACCCATCCGTACACTCCGATATCTGATCCGGAACTCCCTTTAGGAGTTATCCCATTTATTTGGCGATTCTAGTGTGAACACACTAAAAATTTAATTTCGGCCACTCCGAGGCTCGGAATCGCACACCGTCTGAAGGCGCTACTCTGTAATAACATCAAGAATATTCCAAAGTCCTTCGCAACAAAAAATGGGTTCTTACATCATTCCCTCCTTCAAGATTTTCATCCCTGAAAAGCAAAACTAGGGAGCAACACAGGGTACTAAGCCCACACCTGGCATTCCCATACCCAGAAGAACCCACGCACAACTCTGCACCACCACACACAGACCAAAGGATTGATCCGTTCACGCGAGGTTGGCCCTTGCCGATGTCGTGCATAGGAGCACGCACACTCCTTCTCGGGTAAACCTTGCAGGAGACATCGTGCACCCACTCTAGACTTTGGGGTTAGGGCAAGGTGGTAGGGAACCTCGCCGTCCCTTTGCTCGGTCTCAAATGGCCCAAAGGTTCTCGGGGGTAGCTCACCTCCCCAACCGAACCTCCGCGTCGCACGCCGCGACTGGAATCACCACCCACACCTGGAACAAGGTCCGGTGATTCCCTCCTTTAGAATATCCATATGGTGAAACACCCAAGGGTATCTGGTCAAGAAAGATTCCACAGTCGATGCTCTCTTACACGCTCGAAAGGCGAAGGAGTCGACACCATCGACTAAAAAAAAGGTCCCACGCCTTTTACCTTACTAACACAGGGTTACACCGACGCCCTGCATCACCCCGGTAACACCTCAAGCAAGGAGCAGGGAGGAAACAATTACACACATAGAGTCTATCAATTATAATACAAAAAGTAGAAGAGCTGTAGAGCGTACCTCTTTCCACCTCATGATCCGCAGGATCGTAGATATCCAAAGCTCGCAGATGTCTGGGGTCCCGATTGTCAGCTCCCGGAGCCTGACGTGGACCATTTAGTGGTGATGGGAAGACCTCGAAAGCCGTCCCCCACTACCAGATCCTCCCGCTCCTCTGCCCGCACCACCTCTTTGGGTACTACTCCGATCACGACGCTGCCTCCGTCGTGGTGGTGCACCTGCTGCCTACCCGAAGCTCTCTACAACTCGGGTTAGGCAGTATCGTGCCAAGTGACCTCGCTCGTCACAAGCATAGCACCGACTCTCTCTGGGCTGCACTGGTGCCATCTGGCACCACTGTGGTGTATGACCACACCCCTGAGTCCGGTTTTCAGAAAGATACCCGCGTCGAGGTTCTACTTGCCGACAACCGCTAGCTGCGACAGACGTCTCGGCTCCAATGTGCCTGCTGCCACCACCAACACTAGAACATGACAGAAATCCCTCTGTCACCAGCACCTGCTCTAGCACCCCGACATATGTGGAAATGGCCAAGGTTACTATGACAACACAAATCTCTCGGCGGAGACCCTGCTCAAACTTCCGTGCTCGGATGTCATTGTCACGGACCAAGTCCGGGTAAAAGCGTGCACGGTCTGCAAAACTAGCCGTGTACTCAGCCACCGTCATCCCTCCCTGCTGAAACTGCAGGAGCTCCTGAATCCGAAAGGAGCACAGCAGGAGGGAAAAAACTCCTCATGGAACAACAACTGAAAGTCACCCCACGAAAGCGACGACTCGTCAAGAATATGAGTCACCAGACTCCACCAACGCCAAGCTGATCCACAGAAAAGGGTGGCTGCCAAGGCCTCTCTCTGATCTGCCAGCGTCTGCACAAGCCTGAAAAGGCGAACCACTACCTCGAGCCAAAACTCTGCTGCCAGATGGTCTGGCTCACCACTAAACCTCAGCGGTCTCTGCCGCTGGAACTCACGGAGCGCTCTCGACCTATGCTCAAGCTCAGCCTGCTCTATTGAAACTGTCTGCTGCTCAACAGGTGGGGGTGCTGCTACCGGCCCACCCGGAGAAAGGGGCTTGCATGATGGGTCCTAGACTGTGGCCTCGTAGCTCATAGGGTCGTCGTCACGAACCAAAGCTGGTATCCCGGCTAGATGTCTTCGCGGAGACATCCTGAATATTATTAAGGAGTGCCGCAGTCAGATGAGCATATATGTATATACCAATAACAACAACGATGGGGAGATGACTCAAGAAGGACAGTCAAAGACTCAATCCTATGTGATGCACAAACCAATTTTCCCGGCAACAAGTGTCTCAACATTCCGAGTCGACAAGCGGATTATCAAGGTCCTGGTGAATGGATATGTCAGCCGCCGCACCATCACTGGACTCCCTGGCCTGAGAGACGCTCTCGAGACATGTTAACACTATTTCCCTAAATCCCAACCAAGTCATCTTTTAGGGACGTCCACACAACATCCCAAGGAATTAACCACCTCTGATACCACTTTGTCATCACCCGACCCTACCCGGGCTCGAGCTGCAACTACCCCATGCCCGCCTCCATAGGCCAGGGGCTGGCGACTAGCGCCAAAGGCACACCAACTCGGGGAGGCCTTTGCCTAAGTACCTGTACACACACAAACACAGCACACTCAATGAAAAAGTTCAGAGTAAAAGAAAAGAAAAACAAAGGGCAACTGCTATATATATATACCACAAATGTGCATCGAACTCTAAACAGTACAAGTAAAGTTGAAGGTAAACTAAAAAAGAAAAGGGGAAAAACATGCGCCCAACCAAAAAGTGCCAGAACCTGGAAACAGGTAAACAAAAAGAAACAGTTGATGGGTCTCCCACCTGGAACCCGGCCATGACCACCGCACGCGGTCCAAGCTCCCAAGGTCCTACGCTCCACTAAAGTCACGACCAACCCGTCTGTTGCTTGCAAGGGCACACCAAGTGCGGGCAAAGCCCAAGTAGGGGTGAGTATAAAAATACCCAGTAGGATACCCCGAAGGCTCAAGGGAGCAACAAAGGAGGTACCGAAGGGTGAACAGTAGAGCGAACATAAAAGTAGAGGAGTACAACTAAAAGTGCAGTAACAGTACAGTAAAGAGTCCAGCTCAACCCAACAAGAGGCAAGAAGGTAGACTCATCCAGACACAAGGAGATGGAAATGGTGAGAAGATGAAATTACTGTCGAGTCTTCGCTACCTATAGCAGGAGAGTAGACTCATCCAACCATGAGATGCTAGACACGGAAAGCACATGGCATACCCCGCGCATCTTCGCCTTTCTTGGAAGGAGAGTAACCAAACCCAAGAAGTGGGTACTGGAAACAAGGTATATACATATTTGTATGCTCAACAAGAAACCCGAACAACGTTGTAAGGGGATCTCCATCCCGTAGCTCAGCCCAAGAAAAATGAGTCACCTACAGTCCCAGAAGTAAACCACTGATGCCCAACATCCCGTACGTCTGCCTCAAACCGCAAGCCAAGGGGCTCAATCACCGCACCTCGACACTATCCGCTTTGGGCGACACTGACTCGCCCACACAGTTTTAGGTCGCGTCACAGGGACGCGTCTCGGTGGGGGAAAGCGCTCCTCGTACTTGAGTGTTCTGGGGGAACATCAACCACAACTCGTCACTGCCCCACAGTCGAGAGGTCTTCTCAAAGTCGAAGTCATTCCAACACTGACCCGTACAACCAAGGGTCCCGCTCCGGTAATCACGGAGGAAAAGACACAGACTAGCCTAGTAGAAAGAAATGAGTCTGCAATATCAACGGGTGTCCCACTGCCCAGCCCTACTGGAGGGTAATTCATAATATGATATCAGGTGACCCACTGCCCAGCCCTACTGGAGGGTAAACCATAATACATCATCAGGCGACCCACTACCCAGCCCCGCTGGACGGTAGACCCAAATACATCACCAGGCGACCCACTGCCTAGCCCCGCTGGAGGGTAGACCTCAATACGTCATCAGGAGACCCACTGCCCAGCCCCGCTGGAGGGTAGACCTCAATACATCATCAAGCGGCCCACTGCCCAGCCCCGCTGGAGGGTAGACCTTGAATAAGTCGACAGGCGACCCACTGCCCAGCCTTGCTGGAGGGTAGACCTGGAAATAGACGACGAGCGACCCACTATCCAGCCCTGCTGGAGGGTAGACCCTAAGAGGTCGCCGGGTGACCCACTGCCCAGTCTCTGCTGGAGGGTAGACCCTAAGTGCATCGGGTGACCCCCTACCCAGTCTCTGCTAGAGGGTAGACCGCTGGACAACCGAACACGTAGTGGGTATCGCACAACCACCCAACTTCATAACAACTCACCCAAAAGAGGTTCTGCGCCTGTTCCATCACTAGGTGTCACTAGTACCGCTACCAGCTGATCCATCGAGAATGAAACCAGGGGGAGACCACTCAACCTTGCTGGTCAACAAACGAGCACAGAGCCAGGGGAAAAACTCCACCCTTCTGTTCAAACAAACACGCAGGGGGACCCTCTACATCGTGAGAGGTCAAAGTACACAAAACAGAACACGAAACACGCATGGGGCCCACACGACGTGTGGCCCCACATCAACCCCAACTGAGCGCACAAACGTTCTCAGGTACAAACCACACATACCTCCAAGCGCTCCCGTATAATCCTGGATTATACCACGTCTCCAGCCCTAAGGATATCATGCACACGACACCCAACGTCAACGCGAAGGCATGACGTAATAACTCCAACCTACCACCTCATTGGCTGAGGCACAACCAACCACATCTTGTGAATCATTTATATCACTCTCCCAAGAGTGCGCGATCACACGCCAAGGGTCCACTACAAACATGGTAGGATGAACCACCACCGGAGCCCCTTTTATTCCACATTTAACAAGATCACGCAAGAGGCTCTACACGACCAAACAGATCGCACCGTTGTGATCCTCGCGGAAAAACACGAGAGATCGACTACTTACTCACCTCCAACGGATATCCGACGGAAAAGTCACCAACACCTCCTCACGCCCGAACGGCGTCCCGTGATCCCGAGCCTCGGCCCCGAAAACAGTCGGGCGCATCGCACCAATGCGATATCCTTGGGAAAATGCGTCCAAAGCACTGCCCACATGAGTGCAACGGATATCCAGAGAAAAAGGTGCATTCCGGTGCACCGCACACGAGCGATACTATGAAAGACCCACATCCCAGTCCCGAAACTCAACGGACAGATCACACCGTTGTGATCCTCTCGAAAAAACACACAAGATGGACTATTCACTTGTGCAAAACGGTCGTCCGGTGATTAAGATGGAAAATCACCGTCGACGCCCAAACAGCCCTCACGGGCCCCGCACCATCGTGCTAAATTACAGCGGGCAGACTGCGCCAACGCGATGCCCTTGGAAAAACACCCAACATCGACTGCTCGCACGCCCCGAACGGACGTCTGAGGAAAAAGTCGTGAAACGCTGCACGCAGCTCAAAAGACAGGCCGTGGGTCCCACGCCTCAACTTCGGCTGCAACGCCCGAAACCACCCTGGAAAGATTCGCCCCGGCGCCAGGGTCCCAACGTCGCTAACGGCACGCAGAACCGACCCCCCAGTTTATGATTTATTAAACATAAATCATTTCCATAATAATAATAATAATAATAATATTATTATTATTATTATAAACTTATTTATATATATATACTTTTTCTTTTTTTTATTCCACCGACCGACCAGTGCCGGTTGGCTCCTTTCCATGCAGAGACCCGCTGATGGTGAGTCCGCTGTCTCCCACGGGGTCGCGCCGTGCGACCCCTGCCTCGCACGACCGCCGGCCGGTTGCCGGCCGGCCCTTCCCTTTCGCGATCGACCCAGCCTCAGCCTGGAGCTCACTGCGCCGCGCGGAACAGCCGTGGCTGGGGAGCCCACCGCCACACCAAGGACCGTCGGAGCCCGCTACCAAAGCCGCCACCTGGAGCTTCGTCGTGCCGCCGCCAAGGCCACCTGCTCACCCGCACCGCCTGCTGCCCGGAAGACCCCCAAATTCCCGCAAACTTCAGCGAATGCCCCCGGACCTGTCGGAACTCGGATTTCAATTCCGAAACAAGCGTTTGAAAGCTCAAAATATGTACTATGAAAAATAGGCTTTGATTTCAAATTATATGGAAAATAAATGATAGAAAACGAGTTTAAAGTTAGATGCAGAATTAAAAACGCCACGTAACCTCCTACCTCTTGGGCGTTTCCCGGAGCTTCACGGAGGATCCGCCGACCGCACCGCTGCCTTGCCGGAGCTGTATCACCGGAGTGGAGGAGGAGAGGGAGAGGAGAGGTCTCGGCAGGGGGTGGAAATGGGGGAGAGGGGAGGGTGTGGTTTAAGTAGAAAATAAAAATTAATTTAATTAATTTTTATTAATTACCCATGAAAGGTCCCACCTCCGAAACACTCGACGAGGTCGAGGTTAAGCCTCCCCTAGGGTAAAAACCACCTCCCGAGCATAAAGGAGGTCTCTGAATTTGATTTCAAGATTTTGTTTAAAAGTTATGAATCTGAACGACCAAAGCCGCCAAATTACGAAAACGCCCCTGGGGCCATTTTCCACAGACGGGCCGCGCCCGCGAAACTTACACCCCTCCTAGGGTAAACGACACACTAAAAACTCAACGATGCCCTCAGTTTTCCAATACGATCCACCGTTTAAGAGATAACTGCATTTCAACATTAAACGAATAAATTAATTAACTAATTTATCTGTTTAACGTTCCGAAAGCGAGCGAGGGGTCCAAACATCCCGCACCGACAAGTTTTATGTTGTTCCTAGGGTAAACACCCCATTATGGACCCATACGTACACTCGTATATCTGATCCGGAACTCCGTTTAGGAGTTATCCAATTTATTTTGCGGTTCCAGTGTGAACGTACTGAAAATTTAATTCCGACCACTCCGGGGCTCGGAATCGCACGCCGTCTGAAGGCGCTGCTCTGGAATAACATCAAGAATATTCCAAAGTCCTTCACAGCAAAAACCAGGTTCTTACAACATGGAGAATCATTAGTTATTTTCCGGGATAAATAAAATTTAAATTTATTGACTCAAACTACAGTAAATAATTTTAAATGGTACTAAGGTGGAAATTTAGGTTGATCCATAGATAATGGAAAGAAATGAATTATAATATTTTTAGGAAAATAAAAATCAAAACAAAGAGATGGAAATGGTTTTGAGAAAAGAGATAAAATTAGTTTGGGTTGTTTAAATAAAGAGAGAGGAAGAAAAATAAAATTGGGTTTTTATTATCAAATGGGAAGACATGATAAGATTTTGTAACTTTAGGGTTCAGGTGAAATTGGATAAATAAATTGAAGTGATTGTTTAGTATTGGTGTACATGTCAATATGAGGAGGATTTTATGGTCAGGGTTTCATTTCCGTAGTATAAAAATACCTTATTTCCCTTCGTCCAATATTTTAGGGTTTTAATGCACAAATTTTATCTTAATAATTTTTTAAACCTAATTTACCTAGATTAACCAATGTTCATGGTATATTATAAGGTAACTAGTTTCACAATTTAAACAGTTCTTTTTAGATTCATCAATAAATTTTCATGATTAAACAAAAAGAAAGAGATTGTAATTTTCATTCAAAATTATTTTTAACTATAATAAATGAAAATAATAAGAAAATAAAATCCAAAAAAAACACCCCCTTTTAGATACATTAACATATAATAAGGGTATAATTACCCCCTCATTCTATTAATGAGATAGTAATAGGGAAGAAGAAAGAAAAAGGAAATCATGAAGAAAAGTGGAGACATAGATTGGTGGAGGACCCTACACAATGCAACTTCTTTCCCCAAGCTTTGGTATCTAGATTGATTTCTGAAAGTATAAAGTTTACTCTATATTTGTAGATATTATAAGTGATCAATTTTCATTAAAGTTTCCCATAAAATCATCATCAGTTTAGACCGAGTCAGTCCCTAAATTAAATGACCGCCTGGGTTATAAATATTTTGTCTATATAAAAAATCAGTGTCCAAACTTCCTTACTGAGATTTCATACCCAAATTCATGATGTGAATTATGATTTCACATAGAGAAAATGTTGACCCCATATTTTTTGTGCTTTCTTTAATTCATTATCTAAATTTACTTCATGCCTTGTATTTTTTTAAAATCCTAAGCATGATTCAAATTTTTAATTTCTAGTTTCTATCATCGAAACCTCAATTTCATATTGGTTCTTTAGTTTTGAATCTTGAAACCATCCTATGATCATCCATTATCATGGGAATCCATATTTTAGTTTAAATATTAGTCTATATTTGTATCTTTTTCTCATTTTCCATAAATTTTTGTATCCTTCGAAATATGAAAAAATCCAATAAATATCTGAGCATGGATTAATCATTTAAATAATAATAGTAATGTATTTTAATACTGAAAATAATGTATGAAATTTATGTATCAACCATTAACCATGAATGATATGTTATCTTCTCCAAATAACTCAACAGTTCCACTAACTAAGAATATTAGAATGGTAAATGGTCTATTCCATTTATTATTTTGTTTCCTAGGAAAGAGTTTAAGTCTAGAATTAAAAAGTATAACTCTCTATCCGGCCTTAAAATATTTACTTTTAATGATGGAATCATGAAAGTATTTAGTTTTTTACATGTATACCTTATCATTTTTAAAGTATTATCTTATAATCTCACCAAGTTCACTCAATTAAAGGAATCTACTTTCTATAGTAGATTTAAAATAAAAGTTTAAATTCTTAAGAGCCTGAAAGGACTTGTACTGAAACTAAACAAGAAAATAACATGATTTTATAAATAGAAACCTATAAAGGGAAATTAAAATGGTTTTATTTAATGTATTTATACATGCCCATCAATCCCCATCCAGTTTGAATGATCTTTTTGATGAGTTTTGTTTAATCATCATATAACCACTGGTAGTAGAAGAAATCCCAAAATATAATCAGATCTATTTCAAGAATCAGAGATGAAAATATATATGAAAAAGGGAATAAAATAGAATTCCTCAAATTCTCAAATATTAGAAGATATAATATTCTTCTTTTATGGATTATGTTTGATAATGTTTAGTAAGAGCAGTAAATGTACGACTACTCTATATGAAGGGGAAACACAATCAAATGGATCCACAATAATTTTTTCGAGGACTACCAAAAACCGTAGGGGTGTTAGTGCCTTAATTGTATGGAAAAAATTATTTTATGAAGAATAGATTATTGGTTATGGATCGATAATATCTAACACCCAAAACATGATATGATCACATACTATTATACATCCATCCTTGATGCTCTTCATTGAATGAAGTTAATTTTCCATACCTTATCGTATTAGGTTCCATATCATAGAACCTTAAAATTATAGTCTATTGGTGTTAATTCATTGAATAATTAAATAAATTAAGTGCCCTAGACAAATATGAACCATATAATGGATCATAACCAAAGTGAAATCATGTAGGAAGGAATGTGGAAACTACATGCATTGTATGCATGAAAACAATGATGCCGAATTTAGAACATGACATCATATTCACCAATAAAATGTAGTGGTACTTGTTTTAGTGAACATACAATAATCTTCCACTATCACTAAAATCCTATAATGAATTTATGCGTAACTTTACAACTCATTATGAATCAATTTGAAAGAATTTTTGGATATGGTTTCTTTAAACTCCCTTTCTTTTAGAAAAAATCACTTTTTCCAAAAATTTATCCCTATTCATGGGCCTAACCATGTGACCATTCAAGATTTAGTTGCATTGAAAACAAATATAAAATCTGTATTTCATAGATGTATGTAAATAATGGCCTTGATCAAATCTTCAGTGCTACTCAAGCCACTAAGGGGACTGGTGTGATCTCCATCAAACATGCTCACATCACTATAAAAACATACACATCAAGATGTATCATATACATATTATTCATGGCTATATAATCTATTTTTCTATGACATTGAGTGACCACTATACATGAAACATGTTAATATTGTATAGGACAACTCATTTTTTCATGATTCTCTAAAAAATACCGTCCTAGTCAATGAATACATCACATGTCATTAATCTAATAGATGATTACATCACATGACACTCATCCAAGTAGATAAACACATCCTATGTGACTCAACTAATGACATGATCAGTGACATATCCAACCACCCCCTAATTATATAAGTTCATATTTTAACTTTCATATGTAGGGTATAAAAGTATGAAGGTTATCATGCTAGATATCTAACTAAACTAAGATAGTAAGTATTTATTATAAGAATACACCCCTAAGTATATCGATGAATTCATGACATTCTATGGGGTATACTTTAGTGGATTAGTCCAAGTAATAATTCTCTACTTATTACCTCATGAATCCATTCTCCGTATCTCAATTAAAACTCTCTGAAATGAGACAAGAATCTATTTAAGCTAACCTTATCATATTATCACAACCCATAATACTCCTTAATGAACATTGGTTATGGAAAACTCAAATTTGTATTTTGAGGGAATATTATCACTCAACTATTCATGAAAAATAAATTATAATACACATGAATGAATGATAAATAAAGATTTCCATTATTATAATAACTTGATACATTTGAAACCATTATAAAAAATATATCATTCATTCAAAACCCATTGATTATATATGACCCTAATGTTGTTACTGTGGTAATGGATTTTCTGTCATATCTACTACATTTTCCTTTGTATCCACCCAAATAATACTTACATTTCCCCTATCAATTATTTCTCATATGAGATGGTATTTGTGTAGGATATATTTGGTCTTTTAGTGAGACTAGGGTTCCTTTACCTGAGAAAAAAACCCCATTACTATCAAAATATATCTCAATTTCTCCTATAATTCTAGGAACCACTCCAAGTTTGGTAATAAAATTATTAACCCAAACAAATTTTTTCATAGAATCAGATGTAGCGATATAATCTATCACTATTGTCACTATGGTGTATTTTTTTGTAACCCTTCTAACTAATAACTCCTCCATTAAAGAAAAACATGAATCTCGATTGATATTTAATACCATCTTTATAGGATTGACAACTCACAATTATGTAACCATTTACACAGATCTCATATTCTCATCTAAAGACCAAGAACATATCCTTAGTCCTTTTTGAGTACTTAAGAATGTTCTTTAGAAAAATCTAGTGACTATCACTAGGGTTATATTGGTATCTACCATTTATGATCAAATCATAAGAGACATCAGTTTGAGTATATAACATGATATACATGATAGATCATATTGTAGATTCACAAGGAATCCTATCCATAATCTTAATTATTTATAAGGATCTTGAATCTTCCAAAGTTTTGTGCCTTGAAATATTGGTAAAAACTCATTCTTGGAGTTCTACATAATAAAATTCTTTATTACTTTACCAATATATGTGTTATGAATCAGTCTAATAAGCCTCTTTGATCAATTTCTATAGATCTTCATACCAATTATATAGGCTAATTCATCCATGTATTTAATTAAGAAACATTTTCCCAACCACATCTTCATAGAATGAAGTTATAGGATGTAATTTCCAATAAATTGTATGTCATATACATATAATATCTTAAAAAATAATATAATACCATCAACCTTCTTATATAAATAGGAATCATCTATTTTTTTAATGAAACTAAACTCTTTTGTTGCATCATCAACCTAGATATCCCAACCATGAGAATCATACTTCAATCCCTAAATGGACCATTAAAACTTGGAAACCTTAATAGAATTATTTGTAAATTAAAAACATTTAGGATGTATCATATACAAATTCTCAACTAAATTCCCATTAAGGAAAGTGATTTTGATATCCATTTGATATATCTTTTATTCATAATGAGCTTCTGTGGATAAAAAATATGAATGTATCTTATCATCGCTACATGTGAAATAGTTTCATCATAGTAAATACCATGAATTTTTTTGAAACCCTTTTAAACTAGGTGTGATTTATAGGTTAACACCCAACCATCCATGTAATTGTTCTTGCAGAAATTCCATAAGTACCCTATGGGTCATACCCCTTCAGGTGCATCCACCAAGTTACAATATTGGTTAGTTTACATAGAGTCTATTTCAGATTCTATATATTTTAACCATTAATTAGAATCAAAACTCTTAATGTGAATTTGGTAGGTAGTATGTTCATATTCTATGAACATCACTTCACCATTATTATCCATGATAAACCAATATCTCTCAGGCTCCTAAAAAATCCTACCAAACCTTCTAGGTTTTTGTATAACTGGATTCAGTTCTTCTTCCATAATTATTTACAAAACTATGATACCCACCATGTCATTATGTGGTTTATTTTATATTATTTTATGTGATTGAGGGGTTTTTTAAGTTTCTAATAGGTTTTATCCTGAAACTTGGAAATTTTAGAGTTTTCTTTCTAAGCATGATTGGAACACATATTTTAGAGGAAACTATGTGGTTACCCTTATATAGTTGAATCTTCGGTCAAAATTACTTTTATGTGGTTCAGTATTCATGGGAAGAACAATATTCCACCCAAACCATGGATATCCTAGGAGAAACCATGCAAGATATTTAGTATGTAAGGGTGTGATAAAACAACTTACACGTGGTTTGGTAAATTGTACAACAAGATTACAAATTGGATTTTCAATTTGATAGTTCCATTTGGAATAGTTGGAACATAGTTTTTCTAATCATGTGAAGTCCCTAAGTTAAGTCATGTGAGATGGGTTAGCCTAGGTAGTGTGTCCTATATGGCTGGTGCATGGTTTGGTAAATCTTGTGGCCTACCCAGATTTATTAAAAGTTGAATTTTTGGGGGTTTCCCCACTTGATTTTAACCCTATTGGGCTTAAATAGAGCAGGAACCCCTAGGTATATTCTCCTCTATTTTCCCTTTATGTTTTTTTTGATCCTCCTTGGTTTCTAATGGATTTTCCATGGAAAGTCCCTCTAAACCCCTTCCTCTCCTCTATTCTCCCATTTCCCTTGATTTCTCTCCTTCTCACGAACCCGAATGCCAATGTTAGTTGATTATAGTGTTGGGGTTAGTCTGAATCATGGAGATTTTCTCATGTATGGATTTTAGTGAGAATTATTTGGCCTTTTGGAGTATTCACCATCATAGGTGATGAATTCTGGCTTGTTTTCTATTGAACTGAAGTAGGTGTTTCTTTTTTATCACTTTTCATTGCATGAATTTAAATTATTGATGGATTTAGAATGATTTTTATTCAAGTTATTAATATATGTATGACCCATGATGGGATAAAGATGATTTAAAGTGGTTTTAACTCATAGAATGGAATGGAATTCCATGCCAAGTGTTTTTGAAAATACCTAAATGAATTTTAAAGGCTACATTTGGTTTTAAAAGAAATGGAAAGCACCAAAATTGTTTTTAATGTGTGATTTGCACTAATTATTTTTAAATCAATTTTTTTGAGGTTTTTAAAGCTTTTGAAATAATCTAAATGCACCATTTCATTTTGAAGGGGAATGTTAACATTTTTTGTGATTTTTTAAACCTTTTTATAACCTTGATTGATTTTAAAGGTTATTTTAAGGGAAGCATGAGTTATCTAATGATTTTCACTATTTAAAAAAAATTTATTTCCATTAGTTTATTTAGATAAGATTTTAAATAGTTTAGGTTGTCTTGTCATTCCAAGAATGTTTTGAAAAAAAGTTTTGTTTTTTGTGTGTTTGAAAAATGATTTTTCATGAAAAGGTATGAGAGCCACTTGAGGCTTGTGTGATTATTATTATACCCATGGTAAATTGTGATCCAATTATGGTATGTTTTATATTGATGATTTTTCTATTCTTCTCATGCATATTTGTGATTGGGGATGTTCTTGTGAGGGTGTAGGTGGTATGGCATGAGTTATTTCAAATGATTTATATTTTACTTATGTAGTGGTTCATTTGTGGTCACATATATTTAACTTTTTATGGTAGTAATAAAAATAAATTAAGTGAGCAATATGAGGTAAAAAACTAATATAGAATTTTTTTTTACTAGGGAGTGTTGACCAACTACTCTAAGATGGTTAAACCAAAAGGAGTAATAGGCCTTGTGATCCAGTAAACTTTGTTTTCTCATGGAAGTTAAAGAGATTTGGGGATTTTTATTTCTAGATAGTTTTATGGGAGTACCTAGGATAATAAAAACTTAGTAGAATTGGCCTAGATTTATTTTCTATAGCTCAAGTATTTGTTACTATATCTATTGGACGATTCCCACAATACTTGAATCCTAGCTAGGATCATTGTAGACGATTTGTCCTTTCAATTTGATTGTATCCCATGCTTCTTATATGACTGTTTTTAACCTATGTTCTTATTGTTTATTTATCCTTATTAGGGGACTTTACATAGTGGTAACTACTTATGTTATTTCTTTCATCTTTATTTGTGGTTTAATTTTCAAATGTTTTGAAAAGGGATCTGTGAAAGGTTTTACAAAATAATTAAGGTGAAGTTGTTATTTTAATGTGCTTTAAAAATGTTTAAAATGAGTTTTAAAGGATTGTTTCGTTAATTTGATTTTTTTACAATTTTTTTGAAGTATTTTGACCAGAAATTTGAAATGTTTTTTTAAATCTCAATGTGTGTGGGTTTTATAAATGTGGTTTTAGGTTGTTATGCCTAGTTTTACTTGGAAATTGGTTTTCAAAAATGTTTTGGAAAACCGCTTAAAATTGGAAACCTCTTTTTCATTTTAAAATTTTCATTGAAAAAGAGGTTCTTATGAGATAATTTTATAGTGGGGATTTAAAATAGTGGTTTGGTAAAAATGGGATTCATTCAAGGAAAAGAGTTTTCAAAGTTATTTTTTTCATTTAAATAAAGAAAGAAATAAAATTTTAACACTGCTTGATGTGTTTCTAGTTTATTTTTGTAAAGAATTATGAAAAATGTAAATATTTTTTATATTATATTTTAAACTATAATTTTTAGGATGTAATATTAAAGTGACTAAATATATTTGGTGGGTGTAGACCTATTGGGTTGTTTTGTTTATGCCTATATTTTACAAGTTCCAGGATCTAATAAGACTAGGATTTCATCCTTTAGTTTCATATGGTCATCTAAAGGGGAAGTTTTTCATGGATAGTGAGTGTGGTTAACATGGAGGATCTTGAGACTGGTTGGTATTTTATTTGATTTTTAAGTTCTATACCAAATTCTTTGTCCTATTGCATTAACTACCCTGAATTTACTTGTATTAACTTATGTTGTTTATTTATTTATGGATTCAATTGTATATCTGGTTTGTATTTTCAATTTTAATAATCTTCTATTTAGTTACTCGATTTATTTATCTTCTATTATTGATTTATATTTTTATATAAAGGATAAATCATTCCCAAGGTATATTTTGAGATTCTTAAGAACTAGTTTACATCCCTTCAAGATTGGGAACACCCTTTAGGTTTTTGGTAGGTTGGGTCAAGTGTTTTGTGAGATGGAACCCTAGGATGGTTCACTATAAAATGTTATCAGAGATTAGGTTCTCATTGGGGACTAGGTTTTAGAACTCCATCTTGTTATTTAAGGTGTTGGTAGTTTAGAGATAAGGATATTGGGACTCAGGATGTAGGTTCAGGGAGAGTGTCATGATCTCTTTCTCATCCTGAGCCTCAAGTTTCCATGGGTATTTAATATTTTTTCTTTGATTCTAGATTAATTATTGATGGAATTATTGGATCATGGTTTGATGATCATGGTTGTGGTGCTTTTATCCTCAATTTAATGGATCAAGTTTCTTTTGGGGACCATGTTGGGTATTTTTGGTTAGAGAAAAAAGGGGGTCAAGGCGTGAGGTTGTCTTATAGGGTCTGAAAAACCATAAAATAACCAAATGTTTGAATCCATACACATTATAAGGACCAATACATTATTGTAATATGGTATTCAACCATGTGGTAAATTTAGGCATGATTCTGCATCCCACTTGATTTTTCTATTTATACCCCTTGAAAATTGAAGTGCCTAGTGTGTTAAGGAAATGGAAAAAGAGTCATGATGGATCTTGTGATATTTGGACATCATTGTATTAGATTTTGGTTTAGTCTTGTGTTATTCCATTATTTATTTGATTTATCTTGTGATGTGAAATCATTTTTGTGTATGAAAAAAATAATATTTCATAAGAAAAATGTTTTGGGATTTAAAATAAGTATTTGTGGGAATATTTGTAAAATGAGATTTGTTTCATGATTTTTTTGAAATAATTGATTTCATTTTGAAGTTTGGTAAGTTTTTTAAGTGTTATTTTTATCTAATCAATTGCACAAAGTATTTTTAAATGTGGGTTTATTATTTCAAGGACAACCAATACATTTTAAAAATTATATTTTATAGATTGTTTGGGTTTTGACCCTTAGTTAATGTTTAAAAATGGTGAGTGATTTGGAATTATTTCATTTAGAAAGTGTTTGAATTTATTATAAAATTAAAAAGGGTTTTTTGTTTTTAAATATGGTTGATTTTCATTTTGAAATCAATTTTAGAATAATTTTAAATTGACCAAGTTGAGTCAGGGATTGTGGTAGAAATTTTAAAATGGTTCCTCTTTTAAATTTAGTGAAAGAAGGCCTGATTTAATGGTTACTTGGTTTTTAAAATAGTGTTTTGGGACTCTTTTTTATGGTGATTGTCATTTTAAAAGAGGTGTTTTTGAAATATATTTTCTTGTTTTAAAAAAATTCATGATTTGATTTGTCCCTTATCCGATTTTTGGGATTACTTGATGTGATTTAGAAGAAATTAATATATTGATATCATGTATCATGTTTCTTAGTGCAAGACTCCCATAAGGGTCTTATATGGGAGTAGAGTTATTGTCTTGGGGGTCTTTCCTCTTTTTATTTGTAACACTTCCTGAGACACTTAATGGAGTGGCATGTGTTTTATTATTCTCTTGGTAATGTACCTTGGATTTATTCAAGGACATGTTAGTTGAGTGAGTTTTATTGGGAATCATGTAGGCCAAGGGGATTATGATGTTAAACTAAGTTTAATTCTTGGACCAATGAGGGTGGGTTTTGTTGGAGACACTATTTTAAGATCTATTTGGGGATGTTTTCTTGATTGAAGTTAGAGATACTTGAGATTTTATGGAGTAACCTTTTTTTGGTGTATCCTACAGGTTATTGGTTGTGTCTCTTTTGGTTAAGGAACCATTTTGGGATTTATGATTGGTTGTTTTGGAGTAGTTTTAGCTTAATGAAATCCTTTCTTGATTTTTTCTTTGGGTGTCTTTTTGGATGTTTTTTATGAGCATTGGTTGTTTTTGTAATGTTCATGACTTCTTCCCAATGATATTTCACTACTTTTTCCTTGAATTGACCATGGTTTGGGCTTGATTTGTTGTTTTGGACATGATAATACCTAGGGAACCTGCAAGGGTGACTGGAGGTGTGGCTATTTCTAGTTAGACTATGGGAGTGTTAGGTCAAATATGTCAGAATGACTATGATGAAGACATGAGAGGGGGGGGGGGGGTGGGTGGGTGGGTAAATTTTGATCCTTTAAAACCTTTTAAAGATTCAAAACAAACGTCTTGATAAGCATATTATATTTACTTATCTCTTAAGGATGATTAAGAATTAAAAATAAATATGGAAAAGAGCACATAGATTTATAGTGGTTCAAGGCACAAAGATCCCCTAGTCCACTTCGCCGATGATCACTCCACAAGCTTGGTGATTTTCACTAGTAAGTCATTTTACCAGGGAATTATAAAAATAAGTACAAGAAGTTTATACCTTTACAAAAATGCTTTTATAAGGAATTTTATTTCTTTTATAGGGATCTGAATTAACCACAACTTAGTATGATAAGATGATACTCCTTCACCACCATGACTATGTTCAAGCAGTCGATACTTCAATAAATAAATATAGATTTATTTGATTTTATAAAAATAGATTTTTTCACATTTTTAGCAGCAATTGACAGATGTGTTTGATATTCAATAATATAAAATAAAAACAGAATAATATTCAATGTTGCACATGATTTATTCAAAAAGAAATAGAGAAAAAACCAGATAGATAAATAAATATGTATGTCTCCAAATTATAATTTTTACAAATGCTTTGTCGATCTTAGAGAAGAATATTTAGCAATAAGATACAACAACAGTGATAACAATAGTAGTGAATCGATCAACTAGATCAAAACATGCATGTCTCTAAAGTGTAGCTCTGAAGGTGATGACACATTATTATCTGTAAGCACAATTTTTTTATTTTCATTTTACTTATTTCTATCTATATATATATATATATTAAGAAGATGAATGTATCAATATTTATACTATAGGTCAAACAAATCTAGATCAAATGAATCCAGAAATACCACATAATAAATAATGAATATTTGAATTAAAAATCATTCAAAGAGAGTCATGATCTTCCATTAGAAATAGGAACGATTTAACTTATTGAATATAAGACTTTGAATCATTCCTAAAATAGATTTAAAGAGATATTTATTTCTGGTAAGACTGTTGCAGAAAACCCAGATAATATATTTAATTTAAAACTCCATCATTGACCAGTAAAATGTAAGGTTCCTTCATGTATAGAAAAGATCCAAAAGTAGGGTTGATAACATACAGTTGTTTAAAAAATTATGATTGATAAAAAATATGTTTATTCCTAAAACAAATGATTTTTTCCAAATATAGGGTTATTGATCCATACTTTTCCAACAATATAGGGTATTTTATCAATATGTGTTATTCCAAATATACATCATCCAAACCATATATTATGATTGAAAATTTAGCATAAGAATAGTGTTTCTAGAATACTTTAAAAATTTCTAGAATACTTTAAAAAAACATTTTCTTTTTAATCAATTACTTGTGTATGATTTTAAAATTAAAATAAATATTTTTTTGGGACCAAGTTGAATGAATGTTATTTTTGGAAGCTGAAAGAAGTTTGTGATGATTATTTTTCATTGTGTTTTTTTTTCAAGAAAAATAAATCACCTCACTTTCTAATATTTGGTGATCGGATGATAGGGACATAAGGATAAATCATAATCAGAGAATCTGATTCACTTTTCACAAGAATGTTCCTTTGTTTCAGTTTTCTGGTTTGAAGAAGTTTTATGAAAGAAGTTGTTTTTCAGACTCACCTTGTGTCCGAAAATAAAATTTTTATCTGCATAATAAAGTATAAGAGTCATGAAAGTATTCGTACTAAATCCGATGATGCTTTTCTGATCTTAAAGTTCTCATAAATCATATGTTTTCTAAGAAACTTATGATGTAATCCTTTTGAAAGAAAGGGGGAGAATAAATGATACCAATCAGTTTGAGGTTTGGTTGGAAAGAAATAAGAAACTAGAAGGATGGGAAGTCATAATACATTCCATTTTATGTTAGAGGATACTATACCGATCGTAATTATTATCAAATTCATGAGTAAGTGATGATTACAAGTAGAAGTTCATGGAAGGAGAATGTAAAAGTTTTCTGGTCTCAGTTTATCAGTGTTAGATCACCCAACACAGAATTTTTTAAAGGCTGGGAAGTTTTATTTGGAATGAAAGAAGAAAAAGATTTTAGTTTTTAGTTAGACCAATAATCCAAAAGATATAAATAATCTAAGAAATAAGTTGGTAAATGTTGTAAGTTTATACATATACTGGTCTTTCAGATACAGTATGCCATTGATCAATCAAAGGAAGGATTGTTTGTGAACACAAATAAGAAATAAAAGTTTGTTTGGACTGATGAATGTAAGAATGTCAGAGACTGATCAACCTAGTGAAGATAAAAAATATATTATACCATTTTCATTGTTTTAAATTGTATTACAATTGGGTCAATAGAAAAGGAAGTTTTGTTTGTTTCTAAAGTAGGTCAAGATTTATTAGACTGGAATTGATAACAATCTATTAGAAGGAACTAGATAATGATCCATTAGAATCATGCTGACACCGATACTACATAAAATGTGGTCTGAGGAAGTTTTTGAACAATTAAAGGAAAAAATAATTAATTTGAGAATATTTCAGATGTTTTTCTAAAGTAATACTTTATGAAAAAGTATTTTCAAAGGGAGTTTTTTATTGACATAAAAGTTTAAACGATGTTTATGTAAGAATTTCTTCAAAAGTTTCACATGGAACAGAGTATCAGAATGAAAATTTTCAATCTTACATATGTTTTCATCATAATTAGAAAAATAGGAATGAAAATTGACATCAGACTGAAGAATGTTTTTAAAGTAATAAAGTTAGATGAAGTTCTGAGAATATTTGAGAAGTTTTGAGAAGATTAAGAAAAGTTGAGAAGCACTGAATAAGTTAAATATGGATCTGGAATGAAGGGGAAATTCATGTTTTGGGAAATTTGGTTAAGAGAGATAACATTTCAGATTCCAACCTAAACCAATTCTAGAACACCTATAAAATAAAGAGAGTAAATTTTACTTTCTAATGTATCATAAAACTATTAACATGAGGTTAAATAGAGATTAGTTATAATGTTTTAGTGAGAAGAAGTTTTTAGATAGAGTTTATCTGATGAAGTTTTCAGGATAGAATAAAGTTAACGGTCATAGTTTCTCAGATCAAACCAAGAAATCAGACTAAGATTTCCGTACTGAGATAGAAGCAGTTTAGAATTATTTTAGTAGTATTATGGAAGAGTTATATTTTTGGACTATGAAATAAGATTGAATAATTGTACTAATCCATTAGACTCAGTGTTTTTATGAATGATTTATTACCTTATACTTGGTAGTAATGTGAATATTTGTTTATATAGTTTTCAAAAGTGGAAGTTGATAAGGCAACACAGTAACATGTTTGGAACTAACTGGTGAAAGTTTCATTACTTATTACAAAAACTTGTATTACATATTTTTTTATAGAAGAATCACATGAACTATTTTATTGATCATAGTTCCACACAAGTGTAAGGGTATATCATACTTTTTTTATCCACACAAAAGAATTTTTTTTCTAGTGGATGTTGTGGTATTGGATTGTTTCCAAACCATTCTAATGACATAAATACTCTTTTTGAGTGGTGAACCTTGTAAATACTTGTGTTCCAGTGGATGTGTGATTGTTTTGTTTTGAGAAAAGTGATAAATCTTTAACAAGAGGTGAAATTTGTTTAAAAATAAATATCACTTAAAATAAAAAATATATCACCAATTCAAACCTTCCCCTATCAGTGATACATTGATCTTGGATGGAAAATATTAATTGGTATCAGAGTAAAGGTTACCTTTGTTTAATCTTTTATAATGTTTTTGAAGGTAAGTTGTTATAGAGAATCTAAATTGTGTGAAAAATATGAGTATTATGATCTTTGATGGTAATAACTATCATATTTGGAAAGATAGAATGTTTCCTTATCTTATGTCTCTTGGGTATGATGTTATGAAAGCAGCTACAAATTTATTTCTTCCTATTAATGAAAAATTTATTCTCACACATGTGAATAAGAAGAATCTTGAGAATTATGGAAGATCTAAGAATGATTTACTATCATCACTTTTTGAAAGTGATTTTATAGTATTAAAGGGAGTTTCCATTTCTAAAGGTATCTAGGAAAAGTTGAAGAACATTTATGAAGGTAACAAAAAAGTGAAGAAATACAAGTTAAAAATTTGAAGTCTGATGTATGAAGATCTAAAAATTGGCGAGTATGAATCTATTGGAGACTTTTTTATAAGGGTGAATGATATTGTATCACCATAATATATCTTGGTGAAAAGTTATAAGATTCAACTTTTGATGAAAATATATTGATATTTATTCCTAGTAATTTTGATGCCAATGTTTCATCCCTAGAAGATAGAGGTCATGAAAAAATATATTTGGATGATCTTTATAGTACTCTCATTACCTATTACATGAGAAGGGTGAAAGTTATGAAAGGAAAAAAATATCGAGAAATTTCCTACAGGGTTTCCAAGCATGGAAAGCATAAGAAGGTTCTTAAAGAAGAATAAGTTGCTGACTCTAAATATGAAAATGATGCATGTAACAATATTGATGAATTATTATCCTTGTTTTATAAAAATGTGAAAATAGGTATAAGAAAGTATAAAGGGAAACTTTCCTTTAAATATTTTGAATGTGGAGTTGTTGGTCACTTTGCTGTGAATTTCCCTTGAATAATGAATGAAGACAATAATGATGAAAATGATATAAAATAGAGAAGGTCTTAAGAGAAATAGGGTGATAAGTCTAAATAATTTTCAAAGGAAAAGGATAACAATTTCTTCAAATACAAAAGGAGAAGCTTTGTGTCTAAAGATAATGAAGATGAAGATAGTGAAGCCGAATCTAAAAAGTTTATTAAATTGGACAGAGAAAATAATTTCATTGAAACTATTAATAATGAAGTGTTTCAAAGTATTAGTTATGAAAAATAAGAGACTGAGGTTCAATTTCATCTAAATTTAGAGTTTGAATAATTTCTAAGAAATATTGTAAGACTTGGAAAAGAAATCAAGAAGTTGAAGAAAAAAATTCCTACAAAAATCATTCAATAATGTCCTCCTGAAGATAAGGTTAAGTTACTTGAAGTGGTTTATTGTATGAAGTGGCATCTTGAGAAAGAAAAGAATCATAATGAACATATTGAAGTTAAGTTAAAGGTAAAGGAAGAATAGTTAGAACTTTTCAAACAAAAAACATTCTAAAGATGAGTAGAGAGCTACAAGTTTTAAGAACTCTATCTCTGAAATTGATGAAATTTATGGAAAGGGTGAACCTGAGAAGGATAAAAAGTTACCTTTAAAGGTTGAAAATAAATTTGAAGCTATTTTAATGAAGAATAAAGATAGGGAATTCATGTATGTGGCCAAAAACAAAAAAGTGGATAAGTTAGAAGTTTCTAAAAATTTTGAATCCAAAAAAGTTTATACCATTTATGATTTTTATAAGGCTAGAAGGAAATCTGAGTTTAGGAATAAGAATCTAAGTGATAATATAAATGTTTATGGTCAATAAAGTTCTGATGAAAAATATAAAAAGGTTTCTTAGAAACATGTTCAAAACTCTAAACAGTATGGAAGTTACAGAGGAAATTATTCCTTTCATGGATACTATTGGAATTGTGGTGGATTTGGTCATATGAAAAATATGTGTTGGTTTAATCCACAAAATTACAACTATTAAATGAATTAAAGAAGGAAAAGTTTTAGGGGAGTAAATCCGATCAAAGTAATAAATATGAGAAGGATGGTTTAATGAAATATGAGAAGGATGTTCTAAAAGTTGAAAATAGATTCAAACCTTTGGAAACTATATGTGAAAGATGAAAACAACCTAGACATCTTGTAAAAGGATGCCTTTTTTTACCAGCACAACAAAATTTTTATAACAATTATCAGAAGCTGGATGTGAATTATGAAAAAGGTAAAGAAAAATCTATTGTTTTAGAAACTACTATCAAGGATATAAAAGGTTAATAAAATTGGATCTTTGATAGTGGGTGTTCTTCTCATATGACAAGAGATTTAATGTTATTGAATAATGTGAAGGATTTCAAAGAAGTAATAATGACATTTGTAAATGATGAATGCCTAAGAATTAAAGGTGTTGAATCCACTATTATTAAGGAATAAAAAATTGAAATATAAGAAATATTTTTTTTATGAGTCAAAACATAATTTTCAAATGTTTCACAATTTTGTGATAAAGAAAATAAAGTTTTTTTAGAAAGGATGTATTTCCTATGAAAAGAGAGGAAGATGGAAAATTTGTTACTAGAGGACAACATACAAAATAGATTTTTTTTTATGTTTTTGAAGTTCAAAACTCATGTTACTTGAGAATTATGGACGAAAATAAGTTGTGGCATAAAAGGTTGGGACATATATGTCAGATAAACATGATAAAGTTATCCAAGAGAGATAGTGTCAGTGGTATTCTTGATATATCAAGAATAATAGATTGGTGTTGATTTTTTTTTTCAGAAATGGAATATTACATATTTAGTTCATGAGAAATTTGATATTAGTTCAACAAGACCCCTATAACTTATTCATTTTGATATTTTTGGGACAATGTGAAAATAATAAACTCATGAATATAAGTACTTCATTATTTTTATTGATGATTTTAATCGCATTACTTGTATTATGTATTTGAAACATAAGTTACATGTTTTGAATATGTTTAAAAGTTTCAGAAGAAAATATGAGAAGGTATGTGTATATTCTATGAAGAATTTGAGAATGTACAATGGCAGTTAATATAAGAATGAAGAGTTCAAAAGTTATCTTGAAAAAAATGGAATTTGACATGAATTCAGTACACCATACACCACAAAAAAATGGTATTACTAAGAGGAAGAGTAGAAGTTTAATTTAAATGGTGAGAACTATGTTACTTGAACATGGTCTCTATCATTAATTTTAGAGGAAATATCTGAGTGAAACTATTTATATCCAGAACCAATGTTTCTATGGGTCAAGTTCTGATATGAATCCTTATGAAATGTTTTATGACAAAAATCCAAGTTATAAACACTTCATAGTTTTTGGTATTCCTTGAATCATAAAGAGAAAAGTTGGAAACCTTGGAAATTTTGATTAGAGAGGTGAATATGGAATATTTCTTGGATATTATCTATATGAAAGAGGATATAGTTGTTTCAACAAAGAGATAGAAAAAATAGTTGAGTCTTTTGATGCGAATGTTATTGAGAAAGATGATGAAGATGCAAAACAAACTCACACAGATAAGGAAAATGAACAAGATAAAAGAATTTTTGTTAAGAGTTTTGATAAGGATACAAACAATTGTAATTCTACATAATAAGAATAATTAAAAACAAATTTTTGTAGTAATGAGGAATAATCTCAAACCTATTATACTAGGATGAGGTGGAAATTAAAAATTCAAAGCATAATTGGTGATAAATATCAAAAGATTTAAATAATAAGATCATAAAAAATTATTATAAATACTTATATGTAATCAAAATTTGAGTCAAAATATGTGAATGAAGATTTTGATCATCTGGAATGGATTCAGAACATGAATGAAGAGTTGGATCAGATTGAAAAGAACAATACTTGGGAACTCATACCTAAAACAAATGAAAAAAATGTTGTTGGTAAAAATTGGGGTTTCTAAAACAATATGAATGAAGATGGTGAAGTGATAAGAACAAAAGAAAGATTAGTGGGAAAAGGTTACTCACAGATTGAAGGAATTGATTTGATGAGACTTTTTCTACAGTGGAATGGTTAGAAACAATTAGAATCTTTCTTTCTATTGCTGCACAATAAAGTTACAAACTATTTCAGATGGATATAAAGTCGACATTTATGAATGGAGAAATTGATGAAGAAGTTTATATTCAACAAATGTGTGTATTTGTTATTGGGAAAGATATAATTTATGTGTGCAAGATGAAGAAATTATTTTATGGGATAAAGAAAGTTCTGAGGTCATGGTATTCCAAATTGGATACTTTCTTAAGAAAGTTTAATTTTAATAAATTAAGAGTCGATAATAATATGTAAATCAAAGAAATTTATGAGAATTATCTCATTGTAATTATATACGTTGATGATATATTATTTTTTGGTAATGATGAAAGAACTTGTGAAAGGTTTTTTGAAGAGATGAACAAGTTTTTTGAAATTTATATACTGGGTGAAATAAAATAATTTCTTGGGGTAAAAATCACACAAAAGAAGAAACACATATTTAATTATCAAGAAAATTATTCTAAGGAACTTATTAATAAGTTTGGGATAGAAAATTAAAAACCTATTTACACACCAATTTACATGGGATCTAAGTTGACTAAATATGGATAAGGTAAGGAAGTTGACTCTAAAGAGTTTTAGAAGCTGATTAAAAGTTTTTTGTATCTGACTGCCTTAAGACCAGACATTGATTATGATTTTACCTTACTTGAAAGATTCAAAAGTAAACCAAGAGAATCACATCTATTGAATGGAAAAACAATTCTCATATATATAAAAGGAAAAAAATATTTAGAAATAAGGTATGATAACTCAGAATGTATTGATTTGTTTACTTATAAAGATGTTGATTGGGCATGAAGTTTTGATGATAGAAGATCCACATATTGTGGAGTTTTCTTTATGAGTAAAATTTTTGTTAGTTAACATACTAAGAAATAAAATTCACTAACTCTTATATTGATGAAAGCTAAGTATGTCACTCCCACTCAATCTACTACCCAAATTTTGTAGATGAAGACTCAGTTTAAAGACTCACTTGTTGAAGTAAAGTTACCCTTGATCTTGGTTTGTGATAATCAGAGTGAAATAAACCTTACAATAAACCCAATACAACATCATTATTTTAAAAATATTGATATAAAATATCATTTCATAAAAGAACATGTGGATAATAATGAATTGAAGGTGGAGTATGATCCTACATCAGAACAAGTTAATAATATATTAAATAAACCTTTACCAAAGGAAGTGTTTTTCAAATTGAGGTTGACCATGGGCATCCAAATTTTTCTCTTAAAATTTGAGGTATGTGTTTCCCCCCTCTATCATATAGTATTTGGATAGTGTTTTCAAGGGGGAGAATTACTTCATAAATCTATCCATTTATATGTGCTAAACCTTTTAAGGAAACATATATATTGGGGGAGTTATGGGTAAGCTATGAACTCAACATGTAATTGTGTGAAATTTTCTGATAGTTTGTTTAAGTGTGTAGAAAACCAGAATTTTCAAGAAAATACAATAATCAATGACAATTGAAAGTATGAGTTGTTTTTAAATTTGGAGATGTTTCATGATTCACTATTTTTGGAAATCATTATTTTGTTATCAATGATTCTTCTTTCCTATAATGAGTTAGCTCATATAGGCTTAGAATTGTTGAAAAGTGATCCATAGCTTGAGGTTACATAGTTCAATGATTTATAAACCTTGGCTGAAAAAAAATCCAAAGGGGGAGATTTTTGGGACCAAGTTAGCTGAAAGTTGTTTTTGGAAGCTAAATGAATTTTGTGCTGATTTTTTTTTGCATTGTGTTGTATTTTTTTGTAAAGAAAAATAAATCACCTCACTTTGTAATATTTGGTGATCCGACAATAGGGACATGAGGATGAATTGGAATCAAATATTTAGATGCACTTTTCATAAGAAAGTTCCTTTGTTTTAGTTTTTTGTTATGAAGAAATTTTGTGAAATAATTTATTTTTCAGACTCACCTTGTATCTGGAAAGAAAGTTTTGTTTGGTATGAGAAAGTATCAGAGTATTAAAAGTATCCATACTAAATCTGATGATTCTTTTATAATATTAATGTTCTCATAAATCATAAGTTGTATACAAAAAATGTGATGAAAGACTTTTTAAATAAAGGGGGGGGGGAGAACAAGTGATGCCAATTAGTTTGAGGTTTGGTTGGAAATAAAGAAGATTATGGAAGGATGGTAAGTCATAACAGTTTACATTGTAAGTTAGATGATGTTATGATGATCATAATTGTTCTCAAATTCATGATTAAGTCATGATTACAAGGAGTTTTTGGAAGAAGAAATTCAAATTTTTCCAACCTCTGTTTATCTGTGTGAGATAACTGGAGGTAGAATTGTTTGAAGACTGTGGAGTTTTGTTTGGAATGTGATAAGGCAAAGATACTGGTTTTCAGTTAGACCAGTAAGGTATAAGATACAAATCATTAGAAAAATAATTTGGTAAATTTCGGAAGTTTGTTTGTATTATAATAGGGAAACAAAAGAAATCACTACTGATATCGGTCAACTGGATGTGATATGACACCGATCAATTAGAGGAAATAAAGTTTGTGGACATAAATAAGAAAGTGGAGTTTTTTGGGACCGATGTGTTTAAGAAAGTTAGAGACCAATCAACCTGGTGAAGATCAATAATGCAGCCAACCGTTTTCATCAAGTTGAATTGTATTACAATTGGGTCCATAGAAAATGAAGTTTTTTTTTGTTTTCCAGAAGTTTAAGATTAATCATACTATAATTGATACTAATTCATTATAAGGAACTATATACCAGTCCATCAGATGTATGCTGACACTGATACTACATCAGACATAATCTGAGGAAGTTTTTGAAAAATCGAACAAAAGAAATATTACTTTTGATATTTCATAAGTGTTTCCAAATTAATACTTTATTAAAAAGTATCTATTGTCCCAAATAATGAATGACTGAATAACTCAAGAGGGGGGGGGGGTGAATTGAGTTCTAAAAGATTATTAGAAATATAAATAACTTTTTTGGAATAATACATATCTAATTTTATTTCTTAATAATATGAAGAGGAAATGTAAAACATGATGAAAATAAATTGAACACAAAGGTTTATAGTGGTTCGAGGAACAAAAATCCCCTAGTCCACTCCAACAATAATATACTCCATCAACTTGTTGATTTTGAATAAACAACCCTTTTACCGGTGCTCCCAGATGAGTACAAGCAGCTGTCACATAAAATAAAGGTCCAAGAGATTTTAATCATGATCTCTCTTTACCAAAACTATCTTCAATCTTAACCAACCTCATACACAGAGTGAAAATAAATTAGAAATAAGATACAAGTTTGAGAAATGTGTGCAACACACAGTTTCATGTAGAAACTGATAGTATATGAAGAATCATCATGAGAAAATATATTAGTTTCAAGCGTAACTCAGGATAATCTTTAGTGAAACTGATGAAGAAGACAAGATTAACAGTTGATGAATATATTTTCAATATATATAGATCTTTGGAGTTAGATAGGGGAAACTTTATTTCATTCTTTTCACATTATTTGGTTCCACACACACTGATACATTTTCTATTGCCAACTGCTTCTTATATAATCTGATTTGAACTTAATAAAGGATAATTATAATAGTAGAATGATTTATATGATGATCTTGATGATATGGGATAAAGATTGTATTCATCCTATCCTTAGAAAAATGAAATTTTCTTTGAGACCACAATGTTAGAGGTATTTATTTCTCTCTAAAATTTCTTATTCATATTAATACTTGAGAAGACCAATCTTTACTTAAATCGATAATATTATTTTGATGTACTCAAAAGGTATGAAATGAATTATCATAATATTTTTAAAGGATAATTATGAAACTTTTTACTAACATATCTTTGAAGGATATTGGATAATCATACTGTTCACCATCATATATCTTTTCTATAAGATAAAGAAATTTGACTTCATAGATAATATATCTTTGATGTACCATAAGATAATATTATGTCATAAGATAAAATGTTATTGATGAAACATTCCATTATATTCAACTTATTTTGGCTATGATTGTTTTCAAAATAATACCTTCCTTTCATTTCTGACCAGAAGTATTTTCTGAGTGACTTAGTTAAATATCGTAAGATAAGATCTTATGTTACCATTTCTATTTCTAAGATACTAAATATGTTCCTTTGACTTTATAAGAAAATTTGCTTGCGTAAGATAAATATAATTTAAAACACTCAATAAACTTTTTAGAATAAAATTAGAGATTTTTTTTGAATAATCAAAACACATAAAAGAAGAGATGTACTGGAATGTTAAATTTTACAAAAATCTCCCCCTTTTTTATGATAAAAAACCCTTGAAATGGAAAAATAAATATTTACAAAATCGAAATTATTTTTTTAAAAAATAATATCTTTTTATTTTAATTTGAATTTTTATTTTGAAATAAGAAATAATTTTCTAATACATGTGAATTTTTTTATTTTCCATTTTCTTCTCCCCCTTTTGTGATATAAAAAAGAAGTGTAAGAAGGAAAACATTTTCTATTGCACACAAATACTAGTAACAATCATAACTTTGGAAGAAAGTGTAGTTCATAATGAAATATTAAAATATAAAATAAAAAATGTATAAAGAATATAGAATTTCTAAAAATAAAGACTTAATCAAACAATAACCATTACATAATGGATTTATGAAATTAAAGGCAGTAAAAAAAGATAAGTTATGAAAAAAATTCAATGAAAAATTTAGAGTTAATTGATGCAGATGATTAAAATAGATGAAAATTTTAAAAATGATGTAAATGTTAAAGTAATTCCATAAAAATGGTGGAATTACTCAAATGTTTTATAAAGGTCCAACCATTGGGAAATGAAACTTCATTAGATTCTCGAGGAATGATCATCAAATGGTCTACAAGAAACAACCTTTAAGAGGTGTCTTGTTTAATGAAAGGGGTTGGTTGTGAGCTAATAACAATAACAACAAAGGATAATTAGCTATGGTACCAAAAAATATATCCAAACATTAGTGAGGATTATCCAAGACTAGCATGATCTTCATATGAAATCCTAAGTGGTGTTAATTTAATGTTATGGGAATCCTACAGTTCTCTCACTATGTGGTAGTTATTTGCACATGTAAAGGGTTGTTTAAAGAATGGTTTAGGGAAGGAAAAATAATTATTTATGTAAAACCATTAGGGTTCCCTAGATTTATCTACTGAATGATCAAATATTTACTTTATATGTTGAGAGGTATACTGATAACGATCAAAGATTTTAGATTCGAGGTTCTTCCACAAATTTGAAAAGGTGCATCTGCATGAGCATCAATTCTTATCACAAAGTAATTCTTATAGCAGTCCAGAATGCTCATAAAACCAATACATATAATTTGAGAGAAATTTATAATTAAATTTTGTAGGTCTACTTTCTTCACACAACTATATATTTGACTCTTCAAAACTTCTACCTGATTATCAGATATCCCCAACATGGGCATGATTTTGTTTTCCTTGGAGGGTTCAGATCTGTTAGAAGATTCTAAAAAATCATCAATATCAATTCCATCATTATCTGATTTTTTCTTGAGGTTATTTATGACTATTTCATGAAGATCATCATCCTTATTCTCAATTATGACGTAGTTATTCATAAAAGATCTTGCTATTTTTCCTAGAAGAGTAAAGACAAAAATTATGTCATTATTCACTTGAAAAGAGTTTTTCTAAGAATGTACAATCCTTTTACTAAGAATAGAGCTTAATTAATGGTATGATTGATAAAATATTTTAATGGATTATTTTAGTATTAATGACAAACTTTCATCCTCAGTAAAAACTGATTGAAGAAAATCTTAACAAACTTCTATTGTCACAACTTCACACTAAAGTGAGTTGATAGATGTAGTGAAAAAATCAACAGATTGAAATAATTCCAAGAGTTGTGACTGATTATCTACACTAAAACTAATTCAAAAAACAGTTCTATCTAAACAATCTTCTAAATATACTATATTAATAGTCTAATTTATTGAACATCATATTTAGTATCTATTTTATCACAAATATTTCTTTCTTAATGATGCACTTCATAAAATTTAGAATTTATAAAATCAACATTAGAGGCCAAATTCTAAAAGGTTCTTTCAAATCTGAGTACTTATTCATTCTGAGAGGATAGGGTAATAGTGGAATCCCTTTCCTGATGAACTTCTTTACTCTCTTCTTATTTATTTTCACCAACATTTGGTACAACATCCTCATGGTGTGATTCTTGTGAGACTGATTTTATAGATCTCTCTTCAACCATTATTTACATAGATTGAGAGTGAGAGGGAAATAAAAATGGAGATAACATTTTCCTTATAGAGATAATATTTTATTGACCAATAGATAACATTAGAGTGATAAATGTTTCTATCATTTCATTTTTAGTTTGAATTAGTGAAGAGGGAAATACAATAAGTGTCATTTCCTAATCAACAACTTGAGAACTTGAAGGAACACAAATTCTAACTATCCTTCTTAAATAGATAGTTTCTTATTCTTCATCAAGTCTTTTTTTGGGTTTTATAACTTTGAGACAATCCTTCTACAAATGTTACAGTTTTATCTAAATCTAAAAACTCACCCTGAATCAGAGCATGTTACATTTTAGGAATTGAACTATAAGACATCAATTTTTTTACAAATAAATACCAATATAATACACTCTTCTCTAAAACACCTGGATTAAGAGTTGTTAAAACATGACATTGAGTTGCATCATTATCATCCAAGGTGACTCTAACATTTTGAAAGATCAGGGTAAGGATTCATCCATATGGATAAAAGTTTAGGGACTTATTCTGAATGTGACACATGTATAACAAGATTTAATAGAATAGGTTGATAAGTTTTTCAAGCATAAATAGATATATCAAAGAAACATCTTGAAAAATAATTTTTTCAAACTCACCGTTTCATTGGGAGATTCTAGACTGAATGAAATTGACCATCAGTTTTCTTTAGGGTTCCATGGTATTTACTTGCATCTTCTCCAAAACAGTAGTTCCAAAGATAAAATTCATGATTTCCATAGGGGTAACAACATCAATATAATATAGAGAGGTTTAAAATAATAGATAAACTTCATGAGGGAATTTTAGAATTTCAACAATCTTGACTGAAGTTATGGAAAACTCTTTCACATTGATTTCTATAGTGAGTGTGTCTTCATCTTTTTCGAAGATAAAGGTTATAAATTCTTAAAAATTAAGAGCTTAATTCTAAAAAAATGTATGGGTTTACAATGCATCAAACACATATTCTTATCCTTGAAAATTTATAACATTTTTCAAGAGCATATTAGTTCTTTCTAACCACTTGAAATCAATGTCTCTACCACTTAACACTTTTCTTGATATCTTATTTCATTTTATCATACTTGATGATCCACCATCTTTCCCTTTGGTTTGTTCTATTAGAATAATGTTTAGTAATTGTAAGGTTAAGAGGGATAGGGTATCAAGGGTTATAATGAAGAGAAAGAAGGGATTAAAGGGTTTGAGAGTAATTTTTCATGTATAGTTGATGATCAATATTTTTTCTCAATGAATAAGGGGTCGCACAATAATGTCAGAGTAATTATTACTAAGTGTAGGTGATGCTGCCTACAAGATATTACTATTACTCAAAATGACAGTGTAAAGAGATATTTAAATAAATTGAATAAATTTATCACTATAAAGGATGAAATAAAATATTAATTCATAATATTAAAAATACCAAATTCAGATTTAATAAAATCAAATATGTCAGTAGATAAGGGTTTAGTAAATATATCTTCTAATTGTTTTTCTATAAAAAAAATTCTAAAGTGATATCACCTTTTTGTGCATGATCTCTTAAGAAATGACGTCTTAAGTCAATGTTCTTTATTCTCGAATGGTTTATTGGATTCTTAGAGATGTTTATATCACATATGATTGGAACATGATTAAAATTAAATCCATAATCCATTAAGGCCTTTTTAATCCACAAAACCTATGCCCAAAAACTTCCAGCAATAATATATTCAGCTTCGACAGTTGATAGTGATACAGAATTTTGCTTCTTACTTGACCAAGACATGAGATATTTTTCAAGAAAATAATAGTTTTCTAAGTTTATTTTACAATATAATCTACATCCAGCAAAGTCAACATCCGAGTATGAAATTAAATTAAAATCAAATGTTTTTGGAAAAAGAAGAGATAACGTTATGGTTCCTTTTAAATATCTTAAAATTATTTTTTCTAAATTTAAATGCAATTATTTTTGATTAGATTGAAATATTTGAAAAAGACATACTAAAAAAATAATGTCTGGTCTACTTTTAGTAAGGTATAAAAAACTTCCAATGATTCCTCTGTGAAACTTTTTGTCAACTGGTTTCCTAATTTTATCCAAATCAAGTTTGATATTAGAGATCATAGGAGTTGAGTAGGTTTTACTATTTTAAGTCCAAACTTCTTAAGTAAGACGGGTATATATATTTTTTGATTTATAATATTTCCAAAATATTTTTGATAAACTCTAAATCTTCGAAAATAGTTTAGTTCTCCCATCATACTCATTTTAAATTATTTTTGTATAAGTTTTGAAAAATCATTACAATGATTTTGATTTATTGAACCAAAAATAACATCATCTACATATATTTGTACTAGAAAAATATCAGAATACAAGTTTTCTTAAATAGATTAGGATATTATATTCCTACTACAAAACCATTTGATAGAAGAAAAGAACTTAATATTTCATACCACTCCATTAGAGCTTGTTTAAATCCATATAGATATTTTGTAAGTTTAGAAACATAATTTTGAAAGCGAGGGCCTTCCAAACTAGGAGGTTGTTCTACATAATCTTCCTCCATTAAAAATCCATTTTAAAAGTTAGATTTTACATCTATCTGATATAATTTAAAATTCATAAAGGATTCGTATGCTAGAAGAATTCTAATGGATTCAAATCTAGATATGGGGGAAATGTTTCCTCATAATATATTCATTCTTCTTGATTATATCCTTTGGAAACTAATCCAGATTTATTTATAGTTATTACACCATGATTGTCTTATATATTTATAAAAACCAATTTTGTTCCAATTATAGGATGACTTGAGGGTCATTATAGTAATTCCCATACTTTATTTATTTTAAACCGATTTAGTTCTTCCTGTATTATTAAAAACAATATTTTATTTAATAAGGCTTATTTTACAGATTTAGGTTCTAATTGGAATAAAAACGTAAATAATTCTACGATGTTTCATACATTTTTATAGTTTTTATTCCTTCATCTAGGTTTCCTATGACTATTTATAGAGGGTAGTATTTAAGGTTTTTATGTGTTCTAGGCATCACAATTTCTAGTTCTCCAGTGTCTTTCCTTATTTAATTTAGTTTAAATTAATCAAGTTCCAAATCATCATCCTTGTTGTTATTAAATAAGGGGTTCATTTTATTGAAAACTCTATAAGATTTGGATGTATTAGAGTAACCTATGAATATACCTTCATCAGCCTTTAGATCAAACTTACCAAGATTATCCTTGGCATTCAGTATATAAACCTTTCATCCAAATACTTTGAAGTATCCCACCTTTGGTTTTCAATTATTCTACAACTCAAAAGGTGTTTTATTCAAAACAGGTCTTATCAGTACTCTGTTAAAGATATAACATATTGTGTTAATATCCACAACCCAAAAATAATTGGGCATGTTATATTCACATAACATAGTCTTGGAAATTTCTTGGAAAGTATTATTTCTTCTTTCAACAACACCATTCAGTTGAGGTGTCTTGGGGGAAGAAAATGTATGTTTAATACCTTTATTAGAGCGTAAATAATTAAATTTATGATTCTAAAACTCACCTCCACGATCACTTCTTAAAGACATGATTTTAAAATCTTTTTCATTTTTCATAAGTTAAAAAAAATCAATAAACACAAAACATTCATCACTTTTAAGTCTTAAAAAATAAACCCATGTGAATCCTGAAAAATCATCAACTAATACATAAAAAAAGACTTACCAGTGAGACATGTAGTTCTAGTTGGTATAAAGAATCCATGTGGATAAGCTCAAGAGGTCTATAAGAAGAAACTTCTTTAATTGATTTGAAATATGACTTATGTTGCTTTCTCATCTAACATGAATCAGACATGTTATTTCTTCTTAATTTAATACCAGGAAAGTTAGAAATCAATTTTTTTTGATAATTTTATCAGGGAATGGACATTGTAATGTCCAAGCCTTATGTTCCAAATCCATGATCCACCAAATTCAACATTTAAACAATTTTAATTTTGTATACACAATGAATTAAGATCTAAAATGTAAAAATTTTCTATTACGTGTGCTTTAAATTTAAAACATTTATCTTTAAAAACTAAACATGAATTATTTGAAAAATCAACAGATTAACCATCATCATAATGTTGAGAAATAGTTATTAGTTTGTGCTTCAAGACTTTAACATAAATTACTTTGTTGATAAGTATAGAATTTAGATTTCCAAATGATCCAATTTGAACTATTTTTTCCTTTATAATTATCTCCAAACATGACATAAACTCCATTTAATTTAGATAAAGAATGAAAATTAGAGTCGTATCCACTCATATGTCTTGAAAAACCACTATCCATGAACCATTTTTTATTTATTTTAATACGGCCAATTTTATACAATGAAAAGCTAAACAATAGAATTATTTGGTACCCAAATTCTTTTGGATCTAGATATGTTAGCTATAAAAGATTTAGGCCTAAAAAACTTTGCAGTTTTTTTTTGAAAAGTATTTTGAAATATTTTTCTAATTCTACTGATTTGAGGATTTTTCAAATAAAAAATATTTTCATAATTTCATATTTCACCACAATGAAAATAAGTAATATTAGGAAGATATTTATTTTTTGAAAAAGGTACAGAAGATTTCCTGTGAGGTTTGGATTTTTTCCTTTGCTTCCCATTCCAAAATTTTATTTTCTAAGTTTATTTTGACCAAGAATTTTATTTAAATATTATTAACCATTTGTAAAAAAACTTTTAACATATTTAAATTTTTTAACTTCATTCTATAGATTTTGAATTGTTTTTTATTTTTTAGTCTTCAAAATAGAAGATTTTTCCTACTTATCTCTTAGCTCTAAAATCTGATTATTCAGATTTTATTCTTCACCAATTATTTTATTATAGGAATTTTGAAGGGATTTTTCCTTCTTCCAACTTTTATACTTAATTTCTAATATAGTGAAGTATTAATTAATTTATTTTTATAACCAATCTTCATTATCTAAATCATGCTCAGAGAAGTAGTAAGAATGTACCACATCTAATTGTGCCATAAAGAACATATTGGCCTTTTGATTTGTAGCTTCATCTTCTAATTATGATGATGTGAGTTTACTAGAATATTAGGAAGCACTCCATGTTTCCTTTATATCTTTCTTATATTTCTTATATCCACAATTCTTGAAATATTTCCTTTTTTTCTTCTTTTCATATTTTATTTTTGAAAAGTCTATCTTGATGTGTCCTATATTCTTGCATTCATAACATCTCATCTCTTTAGAGTTGTCACCATGCTTTCTATTATTTTTGAAAGGTTTCCTAAATCCTCATCTCTTATTATATATATTTTTTAATTTTCACACAAATTGGGCAATCTCATCATTCAATTCAGAATTTATTGATAAGTCTTATTCTCCAAATTATTTAGAAATTTGTTCACTTTTGCTCTTTTTTCATCTTTGGAAGTATAGTCTTTCAAAGAAGAATTTTCCTTTTTGATTATCCTAGGCCCCTCATTTTCAATTTATATCATGACTTTATACATCATAAGAGTTCCAATAAGATCCTTTATCTTGAAATATTTTAACTATTTAGATTTTCTGATAGCAAGAGAGATTCCACTCTACTTTGATGGTAATACTCTGAGTACTTTTAATGCTTTTTCATGCTCTGTGATTAGAATTCCTAGATATTTTTTTATAATCTCAGTGATAATTCCATTCAGTTAAGTAATAATCTCTCCTTCATCCATTTTGAAAGTATCAAATTTAAGATTATATGTATCATATCTAAGATCTTTCACATTCTCAGTACCTTTATATGCAACTGCTGTAGTAGTCCACATTTCATGCACTTTCTGAAATTGAGAGACTCAATTAAATTCATTTGTTCATAACCCATAGATAATAACATTCATAGATTTGGAGTTTAGATCATAGTTTGTTTCAGATATATCATCCCATGTTTCAAGTTTAGTATTAATAATTTTATATAGCTTTATATATTTGAGAAATAATTTCATACCAATATTCTTTAGATAAATAACCATACACACCTTCCAACAACCATAGTTTTTACCATTGAAGTACATATCTCTAACCATTGATATACCTTCTTAGTTATCAGCCATAGAATACATTTGAAAATAGATCTTGTGACTTCAAATTTTGATAGTTGTGAACTCAAAATACAATTTATCTGATACCAATTATTGTCTCAGATAATGAATGACTAAATAACTCAATAGGTTAGTGAATTGAGTTCTAAAATATTCTTTGAAATATAGACCACTTTGTTTGAAGATAACACATCCAATTTTATTTCTTAAGAACATGAAATGAAAATTTAAAACATGAAAAAATGAAATTGAAAACATAGGTTTATAATGTTTAAGGGAAAAAAATCCCCTAGTTCACTCCACCAATGCTATACTCCATGAGCTTGTTGATTTTCACTAAACAACCCTTTTATCGGGGGATCCCAGCTGAGTACAAATATATTTAACTTAATACAAAGGTCCAAGAGATTTAAACCATGATATTACTTTAAAAGACCTATCCTCATCCTTAAACACACTCATACACAGATTAAAAACATATTAGAAAGAAGATACAAGTTTGAGAAATGTTTGTAGCACACAGTTGCAAGCAGTAACTAAAAGTAGATGAATAATCGTCCTGAGAAAATATATAATCTTAAAAAATAGATTGGGATGATCTTTAGTGAAACTAATGAAGTATATAATCTTAGAAATTGAGGATTATATTTTCAATATGTACAAATATCTATAGTTTGATAGGGAAACCTTGTTTCATTCTTTTCAGATTCTTTGGTTCCGCAAACACTGCTATATTTGTTGTTGCCAACTTCTTCTTATATAATTTGATTTGAACTTAGTCAAGGATAATTATAATGATCAAATGATTTATACGATGATTCTAATGAGACATTATAAAGATATTATTCATATCCTCCTTCCAAAAAATGGAATTACCTTTTCCAAGGCAATGTCATAGGTATTCTCTCTCTCTAAGATTTTCTATTCATAGTAAGACTTGAGCAGACTGATATTTCCTTAAATTGATAATCCTATTTTGATCTACTCAAAAGGTATGAAATAAATTATCATGAGATTCAAATGGATAATTATGACACTCTTTACTAACACATCTTCGAAGGATATTGGTTGATCATACTGTTCACTGTTGGATATCTTTTCTGTATGTTAAAGAAATCTTATTTCGTAAGATAATATATCTTTGACATATTATAAAATAATCATATGAATTATGATAAAAGTTTACTAACACAACATTCAATTTTGTTCAAATTATTCTAAATATGAGTATTACTCAAAATAATATTGTCCTTTGATATTATGAATTCTGACTAGAAGTATTTTTTGAGTGACATAGTCGAATATCATAAGATAAAATATCACGTTACCATTTCGGTTTCTGTAAAACTAAAGATGTTATTAAGACTTCATAAGACAATATTATTGCATAATATAAATATAATCTGAAAAAATCAATAAAATTTTTATAATAAAATTAGGGATTTTGTGAATAATAAAACACATAAAAGTAGAGATGTATTGGAATGATATGTTTTACAACAGTATTGTCAAAGGGGTTTTTTGAATGCTATAAAAGTTGCAATAGTGTTTATATAAGAATTGTTTCAAAGTTTCACATGGTATAGATCACCAAAATGGAATATTTTAGTCATACATATGTTTGCATCACAATGAAGAAAATCAAAATGAAAATTGACATTGGACTGAAGAATGGTTTGAAAGTAATGAAGTTGGATAAATTAGTGAGAAGATTCGAGAAAAGTTGGGAAGAGATGAATAAGTAGAATATGGAACTGAAATGAAGGAGAAATTCAAGTTTCGAGAAATTTGGTTAAGTTGGAAAATTTTTTAGATTCCCACCTAAACCACTTTTGGTGGACCTATAAAAGGAAGATAGTAAATTATACTTTATAATGTATCATAACACTATTAACGTGTAGATAAAGAAAGATAAGTTCTAAAGTTTTAGTGATAAGAAGTTCCTAGACAGAGTTTACCTAATGAAGTTTTCCAAATAAAAGAAAATTAGTGGTCTATGTTTCTTAGATAAGGCCGAGTAATTAGACTGAGATTTCAGGACTAAGACAGAAGTAGTTCAGAATTGTTTTAGTAGTTTTCTAGAAAAGTTATATTTCTAGACCGAGCAATGGGATTGAAGAATCAGGCTAAGCCATCAGACTTAATGTTTCTATTAAGAAGTTATTACTTGCTACTGGGTAGGAAAGTGAAGATTTTTTTGATAGTTATCAAAAGTAAAAGTTGATAAGGTAGCATAGTAATATCTTTGGAACTAACTGGTGAAATTTTCATTACTTGTTACAAAAATTTGTATTACATATTTTTTCTAGAAGAATAAAATGTACTGTTTTATTCATCACAGTGCCAAAAAAGTGTAATGGTATATCCTACTTGATGTATCCACAAAAAAGTATTATCTTTTAGTGGTTTTTGTGATATTTTATTGTTTCCAAACTATGCAAAGGACATAGCTAATCTTGTTGAGTAGTGAACTTTATACATTATTGTGTTTATGTGGATGTGTGATTGTTTTGTTTTCAGAAAATTAATAAATCTTTACGAGGAGGAAAAATTTGTTTCAAAATAAAGGAAACTTAAAAGAAAAAGATATCACCGATTCACCCCTCCCACTCTAAGTGATACATTGATCCTAGATGGGAAATATCATATTATAACGAATATCATTATACTGAAATTCACTTAAAAGAAAATTTATTAGTAACATAAATGTTGATGTTTGTGAGCATAAAAACCAAAAATAAATTAACAAAAATATTGAATAAACATATGATCAATAATCTCCTCCTTTAAGATGATAACAGAACTCATAAAATAAATATTATAATTAAAACAAACAAGAAAATTTATTTGAGCACAAAAATTTTATTTCGATGAAATTTTTACAAACATCTCATAAATTCTCATAAATAAACTTATCACAAATTTATCTCCCTTTTTGTGACATCACAAAGATGATAATAAATTATAATAATAAAAATCCTCTTAAATTCATGCAAAAAGAATATAATTAAGAATCCATGATAAAATATAAAATATTATACAACAAATAATAAGTGTTTGTAATAAATGTGTTAAATTATTTAATTCATTCCATAATACTTGATAAAATATTTAAAATATTTTCTTCACATGTCATAATTAAGTAAAATATTAAATCTATTAATAGAATTATTTTTTATTTAATAGACTAATTTACCACATACAATGAATTTTTAAATAGTGAAACATTAATCACATTTTTACACATAAGATAATCATGTATATTTAATCATAAGAGTATAAAACTTAAAAAATAAATTATGAAATAATTTATAATACATATTTTTACAAATCAAGATTTAAAAAAAATGATATATAAGATATTGAATAAACTATAGATATGAAGAGAATTCAGGGTTTTAGGAAGGATTAGACAGATCATCAAAACTTCCCAAACTTAAATTTTTTTCAATTAAATATCCTAAAACTCTTGAAAGTTTTTCTATTCTACTTTTAACATATGCAGATCTTTGATACAATAAAAAAGATAGAAACTATTTAACTAAAAACACTTTTATTTAATCAATATTTAATTTAGTAACAACTTCTCTTCAGAGTAAATCTATTCTACTTAACATTTATACTTTAAAGGATTCAAATTATTCTTTTAAAATAAAAGTTTCTTTCAAATTATGATACTTTATTTAAAGTGTATCAAAATTTGATTTTGAAAATGAAACTTTTTGTATCTCTTTATATGAATTTCTAGATATTCATATTAACATGAAACTTCACTAAATCTTCATTCAATGTTTTAACCTTAAATAAAATCTATTTATAAGATATTTCTCCTTTAATTTTTGAGATGATGAAACTTCTAGTTTTGAAAAACCATGAACCTATTTATATATTTTAGATGATTTTTAAATGAATCCTTAATATAAGAAACTAACTACTCTCTGAACAGATTAGAAGAAGGATTACCTTTCATTATCTTGTGAGAATAAATTTTCTATGAACTTTAAGTTATTGATCAATTTATCTTGCTTATACTGGTTTTAAATGTCTTTGAGAAAAAAATATTTTGAATACGAAGAAGAAGAAATTTAAGAGGCTTAAAAGAAATAAGAAAATACATTTTTTTCTGAAAATTTGTTGATGGATATTCACATTCTCAAGTCAAAAATACAAGAAAATAATTTCATATTTTAATTTTTGAAATAAAATATTATGTATGAAATATATTTTGAAATAAAATGTTACATAAAAAAATTTAAGAACATGAAACTTAAATATAATAATAAGTTTAAAATTTAAATAAGAAATATTGTTTTTCATAAACCAATTTTTATATAAATTTAAATATTTTAGAAATTCATTTATTCAATTATATAGACTAATTTTTAATAGTTTTATTCAAAGTGAAAGGAATGATTTTAACAATTTTAGAAAAAAATATCTCTCTCTGCCTATATAAAATAGTTAATTCAATAAAAAATATATATTAAAATAGTAATGAAATACTTTCTGGGTTATGAGTTCTAGTTTTAAGGATTTTTTGATACCAAACTACTTCAAAGTTTATCTCTCCTTTGTTAAGATAGAAATTTCCATATACATATCAGATGACCAATTTATTATTTAACAATGTTTTTCAGTGGTTTATTCACAAAAAAATCAAATATAAGTTACTTTTGGTACCCATATTCTTTTGGGTCTAGAAATGTTTGCAAGTAAGGTTTTTGGTAACCAAATCCATTTATTTTTTTGTAGAGATTATACTATTATAGTAAAATAATTATTTAAAAAAAACATCTTTAACACCAAAATATTAAGGTTTTATAAGGAAATAATAATTTTCATTAATACCACAATAAAAACATTTAACAATTGAAATGATTTTTTAATTTGATTCAGGAACAAAATAATTCCTATATAATTTTGGTCTTTCACTATTTCTACATATTTGATGTTTTCCTTTGTGAATTTTATTATTACCAAGGATTTGATTAAAATATTTTCTTCTTTTATAATAATAATAGAATATATATTTAAAGTTTCAAATTTATCCAATAATTCTTTAATTTTAGTTTCATACAGATCAAAAGAAAATTTGGAAGAATTAGATTTTAAATCTGTAATTTGTTTTGATAAACTTTATTTATCAAATAAAACAGTATCATAATTTTTCTAAGTTTTCTTTTATATTTCCTTATGGATTAAAATTTATCTTGAAGCATAAATAAATAATTATTTAATTCATCATAAGAATGTTTTTCAGAATTAGAGTTTTGAGGGAAAGAAGATTTTACCTTATCAGTATGAGCCACAAGCCGTACCATTTTTTTTGTGTTCAGCCTCAAAACTTATAGAAGATTCATTATTTGAACCAGAATAATCACTATAAGTGGAGTTCATAATTTTATTACATTTTATTTTATAATTGGACTTCCTTTTATCTTTAAGAAAACGAAAATTAATCTTTTTATGACCATTCTATTTTTATTCAAAGTATATATTCTCTTCAATTACTTTATTTTTTTTTATTGTATTGTTTTTAAAAACATTTAAAAAAATTGATAAATCTTTATTTGAATCTAGATTACTTGAATTAGATGATTCATACTTAGTATTTTTGAGAGTATCTTCTTCATATTTGGTATGGGTTTTAACTTCGTCCTGCATCTCAGCTTCTTACATCATTTAATTTATAATTAGTTCTTTCATTGATAGTTATTTAACTGGTGTGGATTTTTGTATAGATAAAGATATTCCATTCCACTTATAGGGTAAAACTATAAGTACTTTTGATTATTGATCTGATTTCACAACTGGAACTCCTAAATCAACAACATTTTTGACATTTTTTTTTCAATCTCCCATTCATCAGAGTGATATTTTTATCTTCATGCATTCTAAAAGTATCGAAATTTAACTTTTTAGTATTGTATCTAATTTATCTAATATTATTAGTTACTTTATAAGAAACAGAAATAGTCGACCACATCTCATATGTAGTGGAATATTGAGAAACTTGATTAAAATCATTAGTCCCAAAACCATGGACAATAGCATTCATTTCTCTTAAATTAATATCATATTATTTTTCTTAATCCTCATGCTATTTATCCAGATCATCCTTATAAATTTCATAAGATTTTAAAATATTTAAATAAATTCATATTCCAAGTTTTTTAAAATAAATAATAAGGCAAGATTTCCAGTATCCATAATTACCACCATTAAAGTAAAGAGCATGAATCATCAACATACCTACCCATTTCAAGATTTTTCTTCATTTTTATTTTTCCTCAGTATTTTTAATGCCAAAATATACCTTTGATATTGCACAAGTTTCCAAACTTTGATATTACTTGTTGGTATCAAATATAAATTAAATTTTCAAGGATTTCTAAAAATACAAATATACCAATATATCCCTACCTTTGATACCACTTGTTAGGTCAGATAGGTCAGAATGAATGTGATAAAGACACAATAGGGAGGGGGGGTGTATTGTGATCCTTTAAAACCTTTGAAAGATTCAAAAAAAAACCCTCTTGATATGCAATGTATCTTTCCTCCTCACTTGAAGATGAGTAAGAAGAGGAAATAAATAAGGTAAAGAATATAATGATGTATAGTGGTTCAAGGAAAAAAGACCCCCTAGTCCACTCCACCAATGATCACTCCATGATATTGGTGATTTTAACTAGTATTTCATTTTATTAGGGACTTCTACAACTGAGTATAGGCAATTGATGCCTTTATTATAAGTCTTTTACAAGGCCTTCTGGTAGTTTTATAGAGAACCAAATTATTCATCGATTAGTTTGATAAGATGATACTCCATCACCACTATGACTGAGTATGAGCATTCGATACTCTAATAAATTAATAGGGATTGATTTTAAATTTTGTAAAAACATATTTTCTCATGGTTTCAATAGTAAATGAAAGATGTGTATTATTTTGAATAACATACAACAAAAGAAAAAATAATTTTCAATGTTGCACATGATTTCATTAAACAGGTATAGAGAAAACACCAGATAGATGAATAAACATGTATATCTACAAAGTGTAATTATAATAATTTTTTTCTATATTGTAGAAGAATATTTGACAATAAGATATAATATAAGTGATATAAATAGAATTGAATCGATAAACTAGGTCAAAACATGTATGTCTATCTCCAAAGTGTAGCTATAAAGGTGATTACATAATGTTATTTAAAGGTGCATAGAATTTTATTTTCAATGAATATATCTATGTCTATATATATATTTAGAATATGACCAACTTAGTATTTTTACTTTAGTTTGAACATCTTCAGATCAAATGACTCTAGAAATACCGCATAATAAATAAAAAATATTTGAATTAAAAATCATTCAAATAGAGTCATAATATTTAATTAAAAATAGTAATGATTTAATATATTGAATATGAGCCTTTGAATCAGTTGTAAAATAGCTTTAAAGAGATATTTACTTCTTACAAGACCATTTTATAAAACATCAATAATATCTTTAATTTAAAACTCCATCATTGACCAGTTAAATGTAGGGATCCTTCATGTAGAAAAAAACTCCAAAACTAGGGTTTTAAATGTATTTTTGTTTACAAAAGTAGGTTTGATGAACCATATGCTTATTCCTCCAATGTAGGGTTTCTTCCAAACATAGGGTTTTTGATCCATAATTTTACAAAAACATACGGTATCTGATCCATACATGTTATTCTAAACATAGCGTGTCCAAACCATACACTATTCTTACAAACATAGGATATGAACAATGCTTCTAGAATAATTTCAAACACATATAGAATAATTTAAACAAATATTTTCCTATTGATCAATGACTTGTGTACACTTCCAAAGTAAAAAAAAACTAACGAATATTATCATCCTAAAATTTAATTAAGAGAAACTTTATTAGTAAAATAAATTTGGGTGTTTGTGACCACAAAATACAAAAATAAATTAATTAAATTGTTGAATCAACACATTCTCATTAGGGAGTCACCAAACTGCATTTTTTATTAGGATCACCATGGGACGATATTCGTGGGTTTGATTCTAAACACCCACCTATGCAGTCTATGACCTGAGGGTTATAACCTCGTAATTTCTTAGTGATACATGTTCTGGGTTATTGTAATCCTTAGTTTTGATATTCCATGAAATTTTTTACGCAATTTTGGGGTCTTTCTAGATGCTTTAGTGCTTATTTTGGTAGTTTTAAGTATGTTTTTTGTGTTGGATTTGTCTAATGGAGTTTTATAAATTCCCTTCATATATTTTAAGAGTTTGGTCATTTGGGTACATCCTCTTTTTTTGTGGGAAATAGGTTTTCAATTATTACACCATTGTAGATCAATTTTAAATTATAGAGAGACCTATGTCGGGTCTCTGCCTTATTATAGATTCTCTTTGATTGGTTGTTGATCAGTTCTTCTTGAGGATGTTTGATATTTTTTTAGGATTCATTTAATTATTTTAAGACTTCCCTTTTTACTTGAGGGTTCATTTAATAATATGATTTTGTTATCCTCTACCTTAACCTAAGAATTTTTAGTGGAAGAAAGTGTCATGGTGGGGGGAATTATGACACCCAACATGTCACTATGTGATTTATTTTATATATTTTTTGTGATTGAGGGACATTTTATGTTTATAAGAGGATTAAACCTGAAACTTGGAAATTATAGTGTTTTCCCTCTATGTATGGATGTTATGAATAGTTTAAAGGAAACATTGTAGTTACTCTTATTCTATTGAATCTTCAGTTTAAATTATTTTGGAAAGGTTTAGCCTGTATGGATAGCGAACTATTCAGTCCAAACCATGTTGATCATAGGATAAACCATTCAAAAAATATGGTATGTATGAAGGTACTGGGTCATGTAATAGAAGCTAGTGTGCCTATTATTTTTTCATTTATAGAATGAAGAAACTTATTGTCTCTAATTATTTGATCCTCGGTATAATTATGAGGATCTCATGTGAATTTAATATCACAAAACTAAATCAAACAATTACCTCATTCGAATCAAATAATTCTTGACTATAGATCTTTATCGAAAAACATTGATCAAAGGACATGAAGGTGAACCCCTATATATCATCCACACATTCTTGAATAATATTTGTTCTTTCCATTCATATAATTATGGGTTCTAGAATAGATCTATGAGGAATAATTTAGTGTCGCGATGATTTCCTCAATCCCATGACTTCAATCCATCGATGGAGTTCTTGGATCGATCGCTGAAAGAGAGAATTTATCTCTCTAGTTTGAAGGAGGAGAGAGAGGAACTCATTATTTTGGAATTAACAACACATGGAATTGAGTCTCTCTCCTAGTTATATAGTGGGATGATAAAAATACCCAGAAGAGTTCACCAGGACCTATAAATAAAATGAAAACTAAATAATCAATAAATGAAACATGATGATGAAATAACTACATCATATTTTCATATATATATTTTTTCACATACCATTAATATATAAAAAATATATTATGTGATAAAACCCAAATTATTAATTTGACTCATAATTCCCCCTAATATTAAACAAACCTTGAATATTAGAATAATATTCATCCGTATAATATTTTTTTCCTATATTTAGTTAAACACTTGTAAATAAATTTAATAAATAAATTCAACCCAATTATTATATAATTGAATAATAATGGATTTATTTATTTGTTAGCGATCGATTACTTGGACAACTATCAGACCCTGTGGTGAGGCCCATTATGTCAAATATTCCTATTCACCAGAATAGAAAATATTCTTGAATATGTTATTTTGTGTGACCCTCTAGCCCCTTATCTTTATTTTAGTGAATACTATTCATATACTAAGAGTAGATTCTAGAAACCCATCAAGGTCCCTAAATAGATAATAAATAGTAATATCAATGACAATAATCCTATAAACACATAATATGTAATAAATTCTATTTGTCTTGTGATATATCATATCGTAGGGCACAAACTTTTGTCATAATCATTTCTTGATTTATTATTTTTTGATCTAACTGGATGGACTTACCTATAACTACCTTAAAAAATGATTTATGATGGTATTACCATCTCGATCACCCAGGCCTAAGATATTATTTCCTTAACTCAGAAGTGAAAAATTATATCTTGATCATTCAACTAATTCTATACCATCAATGACACACCCAACCCAAGCTACCTCACCACGACTTCATTTTCATGGGTTTTGACTTGCATAAAAGTACAAAACCAAATAGAACACATTGATAATGATATCAAGTTAGGATACCAATAAATATTTCTATATATAGGAACAAAAAATGACACCTAAAACATGTGGTGTTCCTATTAGATGGTCTATCCACATGATCACAACTACTATATATCACTAAGTGAGAACTTCATGAGAAGAAGTCTCAATGCTTATGAGCCCCTAAAACCTAATAGTCATAAATCACTTATTTACAATTAGTATGATGTATCTAGACCATAATACATATTTTTAATATTAATTTCATAGTATCTTGAGGTTCTCATTATATTCTAATAACTTCAATAACCTCCTAATATGAAAATTAATCTATGAAAATTAACATTTAAATATTAGAAAAAATATATTCACTATAATGGTATGTGTACATTATGTATATATCATTGTATAAATGAAATGATAATAAAAAATTACTACTTATTTGGGTCAAGGTAAACCAATATTATAATAATATAAGGGTGAGGGAGCATATCTTTTACATGATTTGGTAAACTGTGCGACAAGTGTGCGGGTTGGCTCTGCAATTTGATAGTGCCATTTGGAACTATTGGTGCATGTTTTTTCGAACTGTATGAAGTCCCAAGGTGAATCCATATAAGATGGGTTGGCCTAGGTAGTGTCTCCCACACGTTTTATGCATGGTTTGGTAAACCATGATTCCTTCTTAGATTCATTAAAACATGAATTTTCGGTTTCCCTACTTGATTTTAACATTTTTAGCCTCCATTTATTTCTCCCTCAAACCCAAATGGACATGAAACCCCTAGGGAGAGTCTCCACCCTCTCCCCTTATATTTTTTATGTCCCTCCTCCTTGATTTCAAGTGGATTCCTCCATGTTAAGTCTCTCTAAACCCCTTCCTCTATTATATTATTCATTTTCTCCTTGATTTCTAAAATTCTCATGAACCATAATGCTAGTTGTTGCTGATTTTAGGGCTTTAGTTGGTCTGAATCATGTGTATTTACTCTTGTAGGGATTATATAGGTAATTATATGGATTTTGAGAGTGTTATTAATATAATAACCTTGAATCCACATTATCAAATATAGTGTTGAACTCATAAACTTTAAAATTATGGATTTGATACCAATTAAGGTGACCCAACTTTCACTATCTAAACAAACAACATCAAAAGGAAAAATTGGATCACTTACACACCCACAAACCTTTTAGGTTTACAGTTTTATAGAATTAGTAAAAACTATTACAAAAACAATACCTATGTTTTTGAATGAGTATTTATCCCAATTAACCTAGTTTTTTTTATTTCACATTAATTCATCGTCATTATCCATATGAAACCCTTCAAGACATAATTAATTAAACATCATTATTAATAACCTGGGAAAATAAAACATAATAAGGGAGATCTTAAATTCTTAGTGATGGTAAATATAAGTATTATAAATTGTATTTCATCAGGGTTCATAAGAAAATCATAAGGGTATGATTACATAATCAAAGTGCATGAGTATAACATAATAATATTGATTCCCATCAATACTCGGATCATCAAACATGAAAACTTATCATAAGAATTTAACAAGGGAAATATTCATCAAAATTAATAATCATGATCCACATGACATCAATATTGATTATAAGAAACATTATTAACCCATATAAATCATAGATACAACTTATTGGAATCTTGGATTATTATCTTCACATTAATTCTTGAAAATATAATATCTAATATGAATGACTTCCATTGCTGGAGTATCCAATGCATTGGAGGGTAATAATGGACCAAATATTCATTGGTTTATTATAAAACCACCCAACCTTGGTTAATAACAAAACATACCATCCTTCATTTATAAAGGAACTATCCATCCTTGGTTAATAATAGAACAACCCATCATTGGTTTATAATGGAACCACCCACCATTAAAAACAATTTCCAAGAACTATATCATGAATAAAGTATATAGATAATTAATTTCATCATAAAATCATTAAAACCACATCTATTCATTTCAGAACTTGATTAACCTATGGAAAATAAATGGGTTTTATAATAATCTCCTTGAAATATGATTAAATCATAGAACATAAATAGGCTCCATAACAATCTCATTGAAACACGAATAACCAATGGAAAAGAAATGGGTTCCATAATAACCTATTTAAATCAATATTATTCCATTAAGAGAAAGAATGAAGGTGGTATCATTAAAAAATATCTTCATTAGAGAATAAGTAACAATAATAGTTATTGACGGTGATGAATTAAAATACCATTAAAATATCATTAAAAATATTTTTGATGAAAATAAACTTTAAATTTTGAAAATCACTTTTAAAAACTAATAATTCAAAAAATCTTGTGAAAATATTTTTATTTGAAAGAAACCTTGGAAATATATAAAGTAAACTTTAAGGAAAATAATGGGCATGATGGTGAGAAAATATGTTCATGTCATACATGTTAATAATAAACATTCTTTTCAAAATATTTTGTAAAAGGGATTCAAAAGTGATCCATTTAAAAAACGTTACGAAATTTAATTTTTAAAAACTTTTAAAAGAAGGTAAAATATCATGTAATTTTATTTAGGAAATAATTTATTTTCACAAAAGAAAATTTTTGAAAATATTTTAGAAAACATGCATATGGAAGAGAAAGATAAATGATTTAAAAGAAAATATAAGATCATTATCACTTACAAATGAATTTCTCACCGTTTATTTAATAAATAAGGGAGGAAATTGAAATAAAAATGGTAAAAAAATTTATAATTGGTATAAAATATAGTGATGTGGTTTAAAAAAATAATATCATATTATTTCCTCTAAAAGAACCTTGAACATAAGCAATCATGAAAATAATGGATATTATAACATAAAGCCTTTTCCACTTTGGTGACTCTTCAATCGTAATTCCCATGAAAGAAAAACATTAAATGATATATTAAATATAATAAAAATAATGAGTTTCATGATATAACATGTAAAATTTTAGTATATATACCTTAAAAATGAATATAGGTTCATATGATAAATATATGTCTCAAAGAAAGAGAATTTAAGACGAATAACCCTTACAAAAATCATACCATAGAATTTGAAAATTAACCAATAAATTTATTGTGTGTATCAAATTTAAATAAAAATAAAACAATTTAAAATACAACATAATATAATAAAAATTCATTACAAAAATAATCATGACATAATAATGTCAATAAAGAAGTATTATAACCCAATGAAAATAAATCGAGTTAAGAAATTATTTACCACTTGGTAATTTTCAAGTCAAATCCCCTTGGATGAAATAATTAAAATTGAAACATAAAATACCATTATGTATTATGGATTCATTATATTACATATAAAATGAGTAGTATATATACCAAATAATATAAATAAGTAGTGAATATTTCACATGTCTCACTAAAGCAAAATAACGATGAGAAACACACTTATCCAGAGTCTAGACTTTCCTTGTATGTCCTTTAACTACTATATAAAAAGCTTATATAAATTATTTTATTTCCTAATAAAATTTTTTAGTTTCAATACCTTATACTTAAATAATTTTTTTATTTATTTTTAAGGAAAAATCTAAATATTTAATCAGTTAGGTCTACGTCTTGTGTTTTGAGGTCATTTTGTTCATTGTTTCAAAACAGCTTTGATAACTTGACTGTGGTCAAAGAGGTCATTATTTTAACATCTAAATAATAATAATAATGAAATAATTATCATATTTATTCATAAATTTTACTTTTAAAACCAATAATGATAAATGTTTTTGAAAAATTAACTACATTACGATCATAGAGATGGTAGGCTGTACATACGCATGAGTAACGTTTCCATTTATCAACGATCATTATGGAAAGAAGGTATATATTATTTTATATTTAAATAATTATAATAATATAATAAATTACATATTTTTTCTTTATATATATATATATATATCATTCCTATGATGTGGTGATAAAAAAAAATAATCACTTCGCTTCATGGAGGCGGTAATCCACACATACATGAATGATGTTATCATTTTTCAGTATAAGAAATGAAATGATATATTATATTTTCATAATGATAAATATTTCATGAATTTAATTATTATTTATTTCATATCACATATATTCATTAAAATTATCCTTATTACTTTACTTGTAAAACATTAGTGAAAAACGAATCACATTACTTCGTGAGGCGGTAGTCCACCATACAAACGAGTGATGTTATCGTATCCCCCTAAAAATGGAATGTAAAAATTTACATATGATATCATAAATAAATATGTATAAATATGTTACTAATATCATGTATATACTTTAAATACATTATTACTTCAATTCATGAGAGGTGATAATGGAAAAAGAATGACATCAGTTCGTGGGGTGGTAGTCCACCATACACACGAATGATGATTTCATATCTGATGTGATTGAAGAGGAGATGGATTTAGGTTATTAAATTAATAAAATAACATATAAATATATATAATATATTTTTTATCATATGATCATATTTGAAAAACATTTTAAGGAGGTGTAAGAATAAATAAAATAAAAACGCATAGTTAGGGTTTTTACCTCTTCTCAGACCACCTCTTTATGATTATACCTAAAGTATTCCTAGAATATATTTATGAAAAAAAGGATTCTAGGATTTGGGGATGAAATTTGGTAAGTTATATGAGTATTTTTGTTTCAAGACAAAATGGTTTGAAGGTGTGAAGAAGTGAGAAGAGGGGGAGGATTTTTATAAGCGAGGTGAGTGGCACACTTGCAATTTTTGAAAAGAAAAAGGTGTACCCATGTTTTTCACATCATAAAGGGTAAAAAATAAATTATTATCAATAATTATAAATTATAAGGTCTAAAAGAAAATAAAACAATTTTTAGAAAAGTTTTTAGGTCATTATGAACCTTATGTTTTTATTTTAACCCCCTGGTAAACCCGTTTTCACCTTAACCGTGATCATTTATTTTTACTATTTTTACTATTAATTATAGTAAAAAATTAAGTTGATATTATTAGATAATATAAATTATTATGATTCCAAATGTGGAATCCATTTTACCAAATTTATTTCACATAATAAAAAATTATAATTTAAAATTAAACCCACAAACGCGATGAAAAAGCGAGTTTTCATGAAGTGTATTTTTCAACGAAAAGATGAATTTATATTAACTCTATGACTAATAATTATTATTATATTAATATAAATAATTATTGATTGATATATAATATATAAATTTAATTTAAATAATTCCTCATTAGTTATTGTTTTAATTAATTTAAAAGGATAGACATTATACACTTTAAAACAATTTTCAGAAAAATCCAGTTTTTAAACCAAAGACAAACTTATATTAAAATCCAATATAAATTTGATTGAAAATAAATTAATTGGATTACATATAAATAAATAATAATTATGTTACTTTAAATCATATTAAAATAAAAATTTTACCTTTAAATTTCTTAATTTATTAAAAAAATGACATATTTACAAAAATTAGTATTTTTTACTACTCACTGTAAAATAAATATTTTCCAGAAAATACCAAAATTTAAATGAAATTAAATTTTGTTATGTTGATTTAAAAAACTAAGTTCATTTTATTATATAAATTTTCTAAAAGTTCAAAAAAATAATTATAATATTTTTTCATAAAAATGAATAGAAATCATTTTTAAAGAAAACCTATTTTTGAAGAATAAAATTAGTTTACTAAAAATTGATTGATTAGTTAATAAAAATTTATAAATAATTTATACCTAGTAAGAATTATATATATATATATATATATTATTAAATAGTTAACACTATTCATACCCACCAATTTAACTACTAGGATATAGTGGTTATATATATCATAGGTTATTTAAGTTTGGTGTTACATGTAAAATAACTATCGAACATAAAATTAATTCCTAAAATATCAGGGTGTTACATCCTCCCATGCTTTAATAAATTTATTCTATGAAATTTGAACTTTATATCAGTAATCAAAGGTTAGACATTTGAAAATACCTTTTTTTGGAAAGCCACACCATAGAAAGGGTTAATAAAACATCCTCTTGATACGAGAGAAGACGTATGATGGTCATATATAATAACACACACTAGGTTCCCAAATAATAGAACATAGGTGGGAACTAAAGATTTAGTCATGGAAGAAAAGCATAAATAAATATAGAGAGTGATAGAGATCATTGATCATATGAAATTGAATGATCAATAGAAAGTTTCCTGAAATACCAAAGACCTTATATTTTATTTATTTTTGGATAGTCCCTTTTAAAATGGGTTGAGGGATAAACTTACATGGCCCATAGGTTCATAAAAACTAGGCCAAAAAAAGTACATTGAAGGCCCAAAGACGATAAAACCTTACAGACCCTACCCAGCTGATGTTTAATTATGCTCCAAAGAATACACTCATCAATGCTTCTCAGCAATAAATCCCCATATAGGATTTCATGGGGCCTAATACTGATAGAAAAGACATACCCTCTCACTCATCCAAATATGGTTTCATTTTTGGTAGTATATTTTTCCTACTCTGACCTCATCTAGGACTGCATATGGGTATCTGACCCATATTGGTTTCCTCATCCATCAAGCCACCCGTCGACCTCCATAATCTATTCATAGATGTCTGTCTAAGATACCACTACTAAAGGCTCCCACCAATGATGATTTCCACATCTCATCACTATCCCACACATTAGAGAATCCCATTACTGGGATTTACATCACATCGTCATCTTCCCGATGTTGGTCCCACATACCTTTGTCACCCCCATCACCTAATGAACCAACCTCCATCCGACCCTACTGCATGCATATTTCACCTTTTGTAGGCCATCCATAGTAGAAACACTCCCTCTAAAATTCTTTACAACCGAGACTCAAGCCCGATCATTGATGCAGGATTACATGGGTTTTCTAGGATGTGATGAGTGAAAAGACCATCAGTTCATCAAAAATTAAGGTACTAGGGAAATTTTTGTTGTTTAACGATCCTTTTACTAGAGTTTGGGAATTATTTCAGCATCTGGAAAGAAAAAATAGGGAAATATACTTACTTGAAATGTATAATTTCACCCCTTAGCCGATTTCCACCATAATCTCATATTTTCCTCTGAATGATGAGTATTGAAGACATATTTTTTATTCCTAAAGCACTAAAATTTACTTTTAAAGACCATATAACCATAAAATGGATAATAAATATATTCCACCTATCTTTGTACATTAACCAAAACCAAAATGTTTAGAACATGGTAAGATAATTCCCAGAATGAATAAACCTACATATGATGAAATAATATATTAATCTCCAAAATTCAATAGTAATACCCAAAGTTAAAAATAAATTATTCCATAAATAAATAGCCTTATATCCCAAATAACCTTAATAACATCAACATTAAAGAGTGTTTAACCTTAAAGGTTATCTCACTCCTTTTATCTTACAAGTACAAAAATATAGAGATCTTCTTTTGAAATAACATTAATTACTTAGTCACAAAATCACTTTTCAATAATGTGGTCATCTTTATGATAAAACTTGTATTCCTATAATTACCTCAATATCCAAGATCATATAAACCATAAAGGTAATAAATATCTTAAAACTTATGTCCACAAAATGTACATTCATACTTCACATTAAAAAAAGATTTACATATACTTCAACTTAATAAAATGTATCTTAAAATGTAATTAACCACTTTAAGATCTAATTTCTTAAAACCTCAAAAGGGTGTCTATGAATTTAAAATTATGAGCATCCTTAATCTTATATTACTAATATGGTATCCATATGTCTAAAGATAAAATCAAATTAAAACATCATAATCTCTAAATTTATCCAAACCTTTCCTCTAATACCAACTATAACAACCCCAAATTGAAACCCCTAGATACAATGCTGAAATCATAAACTTTAAATTTATAGATTTGATATCAATGAAGGTAACCCAATTTTATCCATCCAGAATAAACAACATCAAAAGGAAAAATTTTATAACCTACATACCCAATGACCTTTTAGGTTTAGAGTTTTATAAAATTAGGAAAAACTCTTACAAAAACAATACCCATGTTTTTAAATGATAATTTCTCCCACTTAACCAAGATTTTATTATTTCACATTAATTCATAATCATAATACATGTGAAGCCATTTAATACAAAATTAATTCAACATCATTATTGATAACATGGGAAAAGGAAACATAATAAGTGTGAGATAGAATTCTTATTAAGGATAAAATTAAGCCTTAAAAATTGAATGTCACTGGGGATCATAAGAAGAGAATAATGGTATGATGAAATAATTAAAGTGAATTAGTATAACATAATAATATTCATACATATCAATACATGGATAATAAAACATGGAAACATGGAACAAGTCTTTTATAAAGGTAAGATTAATCAGAATCAATAAACAAGAGCCATGTGATATCAATCATGATCATAAGAAACCCTATAAACCCATAGAAAGTATAGATAAAACTTATTGTCATCTTGGAATATTATATTCACATTACTTATTGCAAATGGAATAACCAATATGGCTGACTTCCATCTATAGAGGACCTAATGCATTGGAGGTCTATAAAGGAACCACCCATCCTTGGTTTATAATGGAACTACACATCCCTGGGTAAAAACATAATCACACACACTTAGTTTATAATGAAACCACCCATCCTTGGTTTATAATAGACACACTTGTACTTAGGTTATAACGTAACCACCCATCATCATATGAAATTTCCATGAACAGTATCATGAATAAAGTACATAGAGAATTTATCTCATCATAAAATCATTAAAACATACTTTATTATTTTAAAAACATGATTAACCCATAGAAAATAAACTGGTTTCATAAAAATCACTTTGAAACATGATTAATTCCTAGAAAATAAATGAGTTCCATAATAATCTTTTTAAAACATGATTAAATCGTAGAAAAGAAACATGTTCCATAAAAATATCTTTGAAATAATAATAATCCATCTAGAGAAAGAATGAGGATGGTATCATTACCAAATATCCCCATTGAAGCATAAGTAGTAACACAGGTTTTTGACGTTGATGAATGGAAATAACATTAAAAAATCATTAAAAACCTTTTTTATAAAATAACTCTTTCATTTTTAAAATCACTTTTAAAAACTAAAAATTTAAAATATATTGTGAAACTCATTTTATTTGAAAAAAAACTTGGAACATTATAAATTAAACTTTAAGGAAAATAATGGAAATGAAAATAGAAAAATCCATTCATGTCATACATGTTAAAAATAAACATTCTTTTAAAATTTTTTGTAAAAGGGAGTCCAAAGTGACCCATTTGGAAAATGTTAATAAATTTAATTTTTAAATCCTTTTAAAATAAGGTAAAAGATAATGTAAATGAATTTAAAAAATAATTTATTTTTATAAAATAACATTTTTGAAAACATTTATGTAAACATGTATATGGAAGATAATGGTAGATAATCTAAAATAAAATACAAGATCAGTATCACTTACAAATGGATTTATTGATATTTATTTAATCAATAAGGTAAGAAATGGAAATAAAACATGATAAACACATTTATAACCAATGTATAATATAGATATTTGGTTCAATAAAATAATAACATATGATTTATTCTAAAGTAACCTTGAAGTTAAAAAATATAAAAAATAGACGGATATAGTAACATAAAGCCTTTGACACTTTGGTAACTCTTCAAACGTAAGACCCACTAAATAATAACATCAAATGATACTTTAAATATTATTAAATTAAGTATTTTTATGATATAACATTTCAAAGATAATTATATACACCTAAAAAATGAATATAGGTGCATATCATAAACGTATGTCTCAAAGAAAGAGAATTTTAGATGAATAACCCATACAAAAATCATACCATTGAATTTGTGAATTAATAAATGAATAGATTATATTTATAAAATGAAAATACACATAATAAAATTCAAAATATATCATAATATAATAAAAATTCCTTACACACATAATCATGACATAATAATGTCAACAAAGAAGTATTATAACCCAATAAAAATAAATTGAGTTAATAAATTCTTTACCACTTGGTAACTTTCAAGAAAAATATATCTAGATAAAATAATTAAAATCTAAACTTAAAATAAATTTATTTATGATTTATTCATGATATTACATGTAAAATAGGAATTATATATATGACACAATATAAATAAGTGGAAAATATATAACATGTCTCAAAAAACTATAACCGAGACTAGAAAAACCCATACCTCAATTCCAGAATTTCCTTGTATATACTTTAACTAATATATATTAAGATTAAATCAATTATTTTATTTCTTAATAAAATTTTATAGTTTTAATAACATATAGCTAAATAATTTATTTTATTTCTTTTTAATGACATATTTAAATATTTAATCAGTTAAGTCCACATTGGGTGTTTTGGGGACATTCTGTTCATTATTTCAAAACGACTTCGGTGTGTTGACCATGGTCAAAGAGGTTATTATTTCAATATCTACAGAAAAATAATTATGAAATAATTATCTTATTTTTTATTCAATTATAAATTTAAATACAATCATGAAAAATGGTTATGAAAAATGAACTACATTGCGATCATGGAGAGGGTAGGTCGTACATACATATGAGTAACGTTTGCATTTATCAATGATCATTATAGAAATAAAGTATGTATTATTTTATATTTATATAATTATAATAAAATTAATAAATAAAATATTATTTATTTAAATATACTAATATATATCATTATTTTGATGTGGTGATGAAAGAATAATCAATCGCTTCGTAGTGGCAGTAGTCCACCCATGCACGAATGACGTTATCATTTTTTAGTGTAAGAAAAAAATGATATATTATATTTTCATAATGATAAATATTTCATTAATTTAATTATATATGAAATATATCCATTAAAATTATCCTTATTACTTTCCATGTAAAGCGTTAGTGAAAAATGGACCACATATCTCCACGAGGCGGTAGTTCACAATACACATGAATGATGCTATCATATCCCCCACAGAATAGAAATTAAAAAGGAATATATGATATCATAAATATTTAAGTATAAATATGTTATAAAAATAATATATATAATTGAAATCCATCATTACAACAATTTGTGATAGGTGATGATGGAAAATTAATGACATCGGTTTGTGAGACGGTAGTCCACCGTACACAAGAATGATGATTTTTGTATATTATTTGATTGAATAAGATATTTATTTAGGTTAAGAAATTAATATAATAAAATATAATTATAAATTATATAATATTTTTTTATCATATGAAAATATTTGAATAATATTTGAAGGAGTTTTAAGAAGAAACAAGACAAAAATGCATAGCTAGGAATTTTACTTCTTCTGAAACCACCTCTTTAGGATTATACCTAAAGAATTACTAGATTATATTTATGAACAAAAAAAGAATTATAGTAATATTTTAGGTAATTTTTAAAGTTATTTTTGTAGGTATTATCCCATACAATGGTTTTAAGTTGTGAATAAGATAGGATAGGGGTGATATTTTATAAGTGAGGTGAGTGACACATTTGTAATATTTGAAAATAAATAGGTGTACCCACATTTTTGACATTCCAAAAGAGTAAAAAATGAATTATTATAGATAATTATAAATTATAATTCCTAAATATTTCATAAAATATTTTTTAGACAAGTTTTTAGTTTATTTTGACCCTTATCTTTTTAGTTTAACCCCTGGTAAACCCATTTTCATGTTAACTGCAATAATTTATTTTTACAGTTTTATCTATTCCTTATGGTAAAAAATGAAGTTGAACTTATTATACAATATAAATTATTTTTATTCCAAATATAAAATATATTTTAACAAATTCAATTCAAATAATTGGAAAATTTTAATTTAAAATTAAACTCACAAACGCCTCAAAAAAGCGAGTTTTCAAAAAGTGTATTTTTTAAGGAAAATATGATTTTATATTCAATTTATGACTAATAATAATAATTATATGACTATAAATTAATATTTATTGATATTTAATATATAAATTCAATTTAAATAATTTATAATTATGGGTTTTTTAATTAATTAAAATGAGAAACATTATGCACTTTAATTTTTTTTCCTGAAAAAATCTTATTTTTAAACCCAAAGACAAAATTATACTAAAATACAATATGGATTTGATTAAAAAGAAATTAAGTGGATTAAATATAATTAAATAATATTTATCTTACTTGAAATCATATCAAAATCATAAATGGACTTTAAAATTTCATAATTTATTGAAAAGAAATGACATTTTTACAAAAATTGGTATTTTTTTACTATTCACTAAAACATCAATATTTTCAAAAAATCCCAAAAATTTACCCAATGTAAATTTTACTATGAAGATTAAAAAAAATTAATTCATTTTATCAAACACATTTTCTAAAATTTATGAAAATTAATTATAATTTTGTTTTCTCAAAAATAAATAAAAATCATTTTTGAAGAAAACTTGTTTTTGAAGAATAAAATTACTTTACTAAAAATTGATTGCTCATTTAATAAAATTTTATCAATATTTTACATTGAGAAGGAATTTATATATATATATATATATATATTTCATAAAGTAGTTAATACTATTCATAACCTCCAACTTAACAGATAGGTTATAACGATTATATATATTTTGGGCTGTTTAAGCTCGGTGTTACATGTTGATTATGATATTGAACATAGTTTTATTTACTAAAATATTAGGATTATACACACTATCATAAGTTTTGAATTTAGTCTTGTTTTAAATTTAAATTAGTTAGGTGTTTATTTGTTGTCACTTCATATTAGATGCATTTAAATTCTTAATGATTTTAGAATAATTTTTCTTTCATGTTATGCCTATATTTATGACTCATGATGGGCCATAATTCATTTAAAGTGGTTTGAACCCTTAACATGGAATGGGATCCCATGTAAAGTGTTTGTGAAAATTCATAAATGGATTTTAAAGGATTAATATGGTCTTATAATTGGTGGTGAGCACTGTCTTGAGGTTTTTTAATGTGTGCTTTCTGCCAATTGTTTTTTAAATCAACTGTTACATGTTTTTTAATATTTTAAAATAATCTAAATGGGTTGTTTTATTTTAAAATGGTGTGTTAACCCTTGTTTTTTATGCTTTAAAACTTTTTTATAACCTCTATTTAGTTAAAGTTTTGTTTTAAGGGAAGTTCGAGTTCACGAAAGGGTTTCAAGAAACATTTTAAAAAAATTTGGACTTAAGAGTTGATTAGGATATGATTTTAAATAATGTGGGTTGGATTGAAATTCCAAGTGTGTTTTGAAAAAAGGAAAGTTTGTTTTGTTATGAAAAATAAGTTTTAATGAAAAGGTGTGAGACCCTCTTGAGCCCCATGTGATTCTTGTTATGTATGTAGTGGCTTTTGATCCCATAAGGGGATGTTTTATCTTGATTCATATTTATATGATTTTCATATAGAGTTGTGATTGGGTCTGTTCTTATGAGGGTATAATATGTGCAATGTGAGTTATTTAAAATGTTTTATATTTAACTTATGAAATTGTACATTTGTGATAACCTCTATTTTAATTGTCATGGGAGTCTTAGGAATATAGTAGGCAACATTTATGAGGGAAAAACCTAGTATAGACAATGGGTTAACTAGGGAGTGTTGAATTAATACTCTAAGATGATTAGACTATAAGGGGTAGCGAGCCTTTTGAGATAGTGAAATTTGTTTTATTCTTATGGCAGTGAAGGAGCTCCAGGAATGTTTATTTCCAAATAGTTTTATAGGGTTATCGAGGATGAGATAAATTTAGTAGTGCTGACCCGGGTTCCTTCTCACCATTTTAGGTATTTATTACTAGATACATAAGAATATTCCTATGACGTTAGGATCATATTTTGGATTATTCTAGGGAATTTTTCCATTATTTTCAACTGTATCCCTTATTGCTTATATGATTTTTTAGAACCTATATACTTGTTTTTTATTTATCCTTGCTCTGGGGCTTGAAATAGTGGTTCCTTATTATGTGGTTTACTCATTTATTTATCGATTACTTTTCAAATGTTTTAAAAAGGGATATGTGAAAGGTTTTTTAAAAGAAGAAAGGTAAAGGTGTGTTTTTAATGTGCTTTCAAAATATTTTAAAATTAATTTGAAAGGAGTGTTCCTTAAATGTAAAAAGTTATTTTACAAATATATTTTTGATTATTTTTACAAGTTAGTGGAAATAGTTTTTTTTGAAACTCTAGTGAGCGTGGGTTTTAGAAACATGGTTTTAGTCCACCGTTCCTAGTTTAACTTGGAAATTGGTTTTCAATTTTTTTGGAAAAAACACTTAAAATTGGAAACCTATTTTTAGTTTTAAAATTTGCAGTGAAAGATAGGTTATTATGAGATGGTTTTAGAGTGAGAATTTAAAATGGTGATTTGGTAAAATTGGGATTCAGATGAAGAAAATTGTTTTCTGAGTTATTTTTTTATTTTAATGAACTAAGTAGGAGAGTTTTAAAACTTATGGATGCGTTTTTTATTTATTTATGTAAAGGATTATGAAAAATCCATATTTTTATACTATATTTAAAATTATAAATTTTAAGATATAATATGGTAAAAGGTAATTTAAATTTCATCATTTAATCTTTTGGAATATAAATGTTTTTTTTAAATTTAACTAATTAATTATAAACCATTTATAAATAATTAATTTATAATACTTTTATAAATAAAAATATTCCATAAATACCTTTTTCAATATGATTTATAAACCTTTTATAAACCATATAAATCATAAAATTTCATGATTTTTTAAACATTTATCTATTTACCCTTATGTAGAATCCCCATTCCCTAGAAGGGTAATCACCCATTATCCTTATGTGGAAATTCTGTATAAGGGTAAGAGGATAGGACCCTTACATAGTAAATATCCAAATAAGAGAATATTGATTTTACCAATATGTGAAACACCTCACATAAAGTTAACAAAAAAAATTATTTTATACATACCTTATATCTAAAGTTAAGATGTTATGGTGAAAGTAGAAACGTCCCGTCAAAATAACCAGCCAAGTTGTTTTGATTCTCGTGGAATAAGACAACATCAAGTAGCACCATGTGTAAAGTTAAGAAGACTTTCCTTTGCACAATGAAAACTCGAATGTGAACCACACCTTGCAGTATGGTGTGGTTAAAGTGATCAAGGAATTTTGAAGTCACTATAACTATAAAAGAAGGTAATGAATTTTGTTTCCACATAACATAATGGAATATTTTGAGGGATATTTTTTTTATTTAGTCATAGATTTAGTGCAGGATTTCAGGGCCCAAGGATACTTAATGTTGGTATAATAAAAATATAAAATATATTATATCACACATGCATATTTTTTCTGAAATAAAGTAATATATCCCAAAAGGTGTTTCATATGGGAATACCAAGGACTCCATTAAATATAAAATGTGAGTTTTACCCTATCCATGACATAATATTTGTATGCATTAGGTGTTTTATTTAAGAGGATTTACAGGAAAAATAATAAAAAAATAAATAAAATAATTAATTAATTGTATATTAAATGGGTTGTGACCTAAATAATCTTCTATTTAAACATTATTATGGATAAATTATAGGGTTATTTGTATAACTATAGATATTTTATAGGGCTGTGGAGGAGAGTTTGGTGAATGATAATGAGATCATGGGCCAAAGATCAGTTTTCCAAATAGTTTGTCTTTATTAATGGATTTATTGGAACTCACCATTCAAAATGATACATAAATAATTATTCATCAGTGATTGATCCAATTTTGAGGTAGGAATTACTTTTTTTCGATTAATATTTGATTTTTATTCTCCCATATTGAACATGAATTAGTCCCTTTACTAGATTAATCAATGGATCAATTGTTCATTTATGGTTGATGATTTATCTTTTTGGAATTATAAATTGTTTATCAATTTTTCAATCCTTTCTTATTCTTTTACAATTGTTATTTCCTCCATCAATAGATCCGTGATAACAAAATAAATGAATGCCATATGTTTACTCACATTCTTGTTTCATCATTTTCTCCCCTCATTCGTCAAACATTCATCATTAGTATATCATTTTATCAATGGTTTGACTATACCCAAAAATTATTCATTGAGGAATCAATATTTAGAACAATGGATAATTTCTTTGAGTTCAGATTCAAGATCAAAGGAATGATCATGGTGTAATGTTTATGAAAAAAATAAGAGTTGGATTAAGATGTTTTTTGGGTTGGAATTTTGGAAATACGATGTTATGGGAGATGACTTTCGAATATATGGGTGGATATAATTCGGCCACCAATTATGGATCAAGCTTATTCATCCATATATCCAAGTTCTATAGGAAATATTTCCAATGGATCCAAATATGGAGGTGGAATGAGTGAGATGTATAAAACAATTTGGAATTTATATGAAAACCTAACATACATAGCATGTATTTTAGAAGAACAAACACTGTGTAGAGACCCTTCTGCAACAACTAGGGTTTACACACATTAATAAATAATAAAAACCATGTGACTTATTACACACCGTGTGACCCCTGATCTGTGACTTAGTGTGTACCCTAGGGGTATATGGTCACATACATGACCAATGTATAATGGCACGACCATAGTACATGGGAATGAGAATGACTAGTGTACATTGACATGACCATAGTAAACAATCATGGGATAAAGGAAAAAGGAATTGGCACATACTCAGGCATGTAAGGAATTATTATGGAACACTATTTATTTCCCATACATACCGTGTACTTCTTCCAGGGTAGGTTAGATCCCCCAAATTATTCATTATAGTTGAGTATCAATAGGCTATGTTCCCTTGGTCCATCCCTATGTGTGTATTTTGAGGCATCCCATCCTGAGCATAGGATGAGTGATCCCCTTTATGGGTTAGTTCTAGATAGAGTCAGGTTTGCCTTTGTGTTTCCTAGGGTGTGATCCTCTATCATTCTTTCGTAGGTTGAGTCAAGTATCCCATTACTGATATTTATGGTGTGTGATTCCAAATCCTAGAGTATTAATATGGGTAGGGTTTAGTATCCACTATAGTCTCTAGGTGAGATCCCCTATCCATGTATTTATATATTTTGAGTTTCAGTGTGTTCCTCTTCATGGCAAGGCTTGATGGGGATGACCACTAGGATGAGAAAAATCAGTTTTATCAGTACCCAAGGAGTTTGTTCTATTGGATAATAATTACCTTAAATCCTTGTGTGTAATCCTAGTATAGAAGTGTGGATATGAAATTACTTTGAGACTTGATGTCTAGATTGAGTATATCTAGTTTGTTATCATCCTTTCTCATGAGCTGAAACTCTTTGATGCTAAGTGTTAAGTGATTTTAGGGTGGCATACTTGGTATGTTTATACTCACCCCCAAATGGTCTCTACCAGAATGTGTCATGTATTATGCACATGATAGGAACTTCATTGGGGTCTTATGTGCACCTGTATCAAGTTAAGAAAAGTTAATCTTGACTGACCACAATCGGTTCAAGGAGTTTCATCTTGAAAATAGTCCCCTTCTCACTATAATGTTGGACACATTTATAGTTCTGGTGGGCTTGTATTTGACCCTTTTGCTTTACCATACTTGTGTTAAACTCTAATGTAGGATTAATTATATGTATGCATATTTAGTATCAGTTATTTATTTTATATTGGTGTTTGGAGATGTTTTCATGTGTATAGGTACCTTGTCTAAGGCCTTTTATGTGCGAGATATGCCTATTCAGTGCCAGTCTTTAGACCCTATCCTATTTGAGGTGGGATTGGGGTTTCACACTCAACATCCCACCATATAGGAAGGACCCTATGGGTTGTTTCATGATAGAGTAGTATCAGAGTGGGTCATCTTAGGATCAGATTTTATAGATCATCTAGCTATGAGGTTTGTTTTTGGAATTATGGAAATAATATTAAAGAGTATTGAGTTTGTCTCTTAGGCTAAGGAATCCATTGATAGTGTCGTGACCAACATATCAATTTTCCAAGAATTTGATAACATTTTTATTGAATTGGTATATATTGGCACTGGTTATAAAGAAAAAATTGATACATATATCATATAGGAATGAGTTGTGGTTTTCATGTCTTTATTGAGTCCACTTCACAGATTTTTTTTAATTGTGGTGCATCTTGAATTTTGCACGATGCCTCCATGATGATAGCCATCCATGATTTTGTAATGGGATCTTGATGACGATTCATAGAGTGATGAGTCCTCAGTTCATTTGCCTATGTAAGAGGTGGAACCTATGGATGATTTTCTAGACTTACCTCCACCCCTTGAGCAGCTGGTTATCCTCGAAGTACCATAAGATAATATGTACAACCTAATAACACTTCATGAGTTCCAAATTAAGATACCCCTTAGGTTTCAGGGTGATCCATACCCCTAGGCAATAAAGGAATAGCTCGAGATAGTTGAGTGAGTTTTCTGCCTTGTTAGGACCCCTCCTGATTAGATGGTGGTCCTAGAAACAAGAATCCCCCATGGATACATAGGGAGATGATGGAGCTTGGTGATGCAGACACATTATGGGGTGAATCTCACTTGGGAAGAGTTTGGTAACCTCTTCAGATATGATTTTTACCTAGAGATGTTGTGGGGAGTATGTCTCCTGGAGATTATGGAGCTTCAGTAGGACAACATGTCAATCATAGAGTATGATTTGAGGTTCAATAACCTCTCATGGTACTCCATGGACATGGTTTATTGTGATTAATTTAGAGTATGAAACTTTGAGTATGACCTTAACATATATATATTATAAAGAGTGGTATATATTTGTATCCATTTATATACTAGGGTTTTAGATAATTCCTTAGTGGTGGAGAGATTTCTGGATGAGCATTCACCGATAGTCGGTTTCGATAGTGGTAACCCTGAAATGGATACTTCATTATCTAGTATTCAATGACATACTTAGGGATCAAGGTGTGTAAAAAATTTATAGAGATAGTATCAAGATATAGGGTCTTCCACCCAGGGCTCTCAATATGGATCCAGTCAGTCGAGTGAGAGGTGGTGCTGCTCCTATGATGGGAGGAGATATATCATGTGAAATTGTATAACCTGAAAAATAGCTAATAGGGAGACATTTTATGGGCCTACTATATAGAAAAAATGGATAGATTAGGGAGGTCCTCAAGGTGGTGGATGTGGCAGAGGATTTTGGAGAGGAGTGGGGGCGGTCAACACATTAATCTATTTCCACCACCACACCTAGGTGGTCCATGCTAGGCTTAGGGAGTTGGTGGTCAAGGACATGGGAATCTGTAGGCAGTAGAGGCTTATGACTCAAATTCTCTATGGATAATTCAAGGAAGGGTCTATGTCTTATCTAATTTATTTACAATATTAATAAACACAAGTGTGAGACACTCTTTCCATACCACATAACTTTCTCTAGATCTAAAGATTCTAGTGGAACCTTTGGCTCAACCCTTACATTTGGAGACTCCTACTAGGGGAGATTCAGTGATCACACACTTCTATTGATAGTGTGACTTGACCCTTGGGAAGAAATATTCTTATGAGATATTTTTGTAGCCATAATGAGGCCTTACAAAATAATTCCAATTATGGAATGACTCTCTATAGTTAATTCAAATATTAACTATTTTAGGTGGAGGATGTAGTGTGTTCAAGTTTATGGGATGGTGTTTTACATTTTCAGTGAGAAGGAAAGCCAAGAAGGGTAAGATAGTCTTGTACGTAGAAGGATATAGTTGATTACTCATCAGTTATATAGTATTAACATTGGAGTAGAGAATGTTTTGAGATTTCAGTTTCCTACTGTAGTGGTATAGTATGAGGAAGTATTCCCTATGGATGTGATGGGTTTACCTCTTTATTGAGAGATTGATTTTTACATAGAATTAAACCTAGGTACTGACTTGAAATATATTCTAGAATATTGTATTACCCCTATAGATCTTGAAGAGATGAATGTGAAGTTGGTGGATTTGTAGTGGAAGGGGTTTTTTTAGACCCAATATGTCCCCTTAGGAAGACCGAGTATTTCTTTCCAAGATGGTGGAAGGGAATTTGAGATTATGTGTAGATTACCATCACCTAAACTATATGAACATCAAGAATAAGTATTAACTCTTGAGAATTGATGACCTCTTCGACTACTCGAAAGGGGTAAGGTGGTTCTCAAAGAATGACCTCAGGTCAGGCTATCACTAGCTCTGAGTTTGAGAGAAGGATATACCAAAGATGATATTTCGATTTCTCTATGGAAACTATGAGTATTTAGTGATACAATTAGGTGTGATGAACACCCCAAAAATGTTCATGGGAATTATGAGCTTGATCATTCAACCCTTATTGGACCAGTTCCTAGAAGTCCTCATCAATTATATCCTCGTGTACATTGAATCAAAGGAGGAGAAGGTGAGACATTTGAGGATGGACCTAGACATACTATGAGAGAACTGTATTTATTGGAATCTCTAAAAGATTAAGTTATTTATTTTATAGGTCCAATTCTAAGGATATTTCATCTAATAAGAGGTTTTAGTAGAGGAAATAGAAAAGGTTGACTCAATACTATCTTGGGAGCCACCCAAGAGCGTGACTGAGGTGCAAAGATTCCTTGGGTTGGAAGAATTTTATTGGTGATTTGTTCCTAATTTCTCTAGGATTTTGGAACCCTTTTATAGCCTTGACCTAAAAGGGGAAAACATTTTATGTTGGAAAAGAAGTTCTAGTAGTCTATTCATGAATTACAGTTGATGTTGATGAGCACCCCCATATTGAGATAGCAAGAGGAAGGTGTTGAGTATGTGGAACTCTACAAACTCTTTAACACCAGGATTATATGTGTTCTTATATTGAGGTAGGTAGTGATACTTATGGGTCCTGATAGTTAAGACCCTAATAATATAACTATGTGACCCATGATTTTGAGTTGACAAAAGTGATTTTTCCCTAAATACATGGAAACAATACCTTATGAGAGAGAAATTTATCATCTATTCTGAACACAATATTCTAAGGTATATCTTTTTGAAGAAATATCTTAAATTAAGGCAAATAAAATGGACAGAGTTCCTATAGGATTATGAATTTGATATAGTCTATAATCTAAGAAAGGGGAACATGGTGGCTAATGATATCAGTAGAAGATCCTATTCATAGTTGTTGAGTGATGCATCAAAGTATTTGGCCTTGTTGAAATTTTACTTAGTAGATGAATATGGTGAAACTTACCTCTAGTTTATGGTTGTTACCCCTAATCTTCTTTAGTGTTTTAGGAAGGCTAAGCTTGGAAATTTATATTTTGAGACCTTTCATGGCCATATATCCACTAGAAATGCTCCTGATGGATTTTCTGATGGGGAGCACATCATCCTTTTCCAAGGACAGATGATGGTACAAACCATGTTGTTAGAGGAGGCACTGAGGAAGTTTCATAAAGACCCATTAATAATACATCAATTAGTGAAAAAATATACCAATACCTTCAACATTACTTTTGGTGGATAGTGATAAAGATATATATATCCAAGTTTATCTCTTGATGCCTTTGTTTATAGTAGGTAAAGGATGAGCACCAAGTTCCAGTGGGTTTAACCTAACATCTAGAGGCACTAGAGTGGAGGTGAGATGATATCTCTATAGACCTATTGATAGGTATTTCATGATTAGTTATAAGACACAATGCTATTTGGGTGATCATAGACCAATAAACCAAGTTGGACCACTTTCTAGACATATGAGACCAAAGTTCAGTGAAGATATTGGGATTGCTTTATGTAAAGGAAATAGTATGAATACATGGAATTTCCTTAAATATCATTTCATATCAGGATGATCTCTTCAAATCATGATTATAGAGAGAATTACTAGAGGCCTTTGGGACTCAATTGTGGTTGAGCACAATGTTCCACCCCTAGACAGATGGCCAGAATAATTAGACCATTAAAGTTATGAAGGACTTGATTTGGGATTTAATTTTTTACTTTAGATATATTTGTGAGGATCATCTATGCTTGGTGGAGTTTTCATATAACAATAGCTACCAATCCACCATTAGTATGTCACTATTTGAGGCCTTGTACATGATAACATGCATGTCACCATTGCATTAGACTAATACAAGAGAGTCAACACTCATGGGACCATAATTGGCGTGAGTGATAATGGATAATGTGTAGATCATATAGGAGTGGATGATGACTACCCAGATCTGTCATAAGTATTATACAAACCGATGATAGAGGCCTTTGGAGTTCAATGAGGGAGAACATGTGTTCCTGAAGGACTTACCTCAGTGAAGATTTTAGATATTTGGATAGGGTGATAAGATATATTCAAGATTCATTAGACCTTTCTAGATAATATATATGGTTGGTGAGGTGGATTAATTCCCACCCCCACCACCATAGTTATACCAGGTGTACAATGTCTTCCACATTTCATAACAGAAGAAGTATGTGCATAACCCATCACACATTATCTACTAGGGAGAGATGGAAATCAAGGATAGAGATACCTTCCTGAAATACCTGGTAGTGATTGAGGGTTAGGAGGAGAATATTCTTTATATATGAGTGATTCCATTGGTGTGTGTTTGATGGAAACACCAGAACCTTTATGAGAGAACCTAGGGGTGGGAAAACAATATGCCGGCTTAGGGCTCCCATCTTTTTGAGTAGGAATTTTGTTTTTCAAGATGAAAATTCTTGAGGTGGTGAGAATAAAATTAATAGTTTTTTATGTAAAACTTTGTAACATATTAAAGAATATTTTTATAGTTAGGTGTATAGTCATTGTTAGATTATGGCATCCAGGGAGTCTTGACACTGGTATAATAAAAATATTAAATATATTATATCACATGTTCATTGTTTTTATAAAATAATGGAATATCTCTTTAATGGTGTTTTAGATGAAAAAACAAAGACCTCCATTAAATTTGGAATGTGTATTTTACCCAATGCATGAAATAATATTTGTACATGTTATATGTTTTGTTTAAAAGAAATCAAGGATGGAATAATAGACAAATAAATAAATTAAATATTTTATTTTGTATTAAATGTTTCATGACCTAAATACCCTTCTATTTAAATATATATATAGACAAATACTATGGTCAACTATATAACCCTAGATATTGGATAGGATTGTGGAGAAGAGCCTAGAGAACAATAATGGGATCATTGATCGATGATCAGTTTTACAAGGAGTTTTTCTTTATCAACAGATTTCTTGGATCCCACTGATGATAATGATGTAGAAATCATTATTCATCAGAAATAAATCCAATTTTTAGGTAATGATTTTTTTGGATTAATCCATGATTTTGATTCAACCACATCGAACGAGAATTAATACCTTTTAAAAATTAATTCATGGATCGATTACCGATTTAAGGTTGATGGACTATATTCTTAGAATTAGAAATTTTTGAGTAATTTTATAATCCTTCTTTATTCTTTAGAGATCATCATTTCCTATATCAACATATCCAGGCCATATTGAATAATTGTCAATGTATATTTTCTAACTTTTTTTTGTGTGATTTTCTCACCATGTTCTTCAAAATTTCATCGTCGGTATTTCATTTGACCGATGGTTTGACTATAATCAAAAATCAATCATTAAACTATCGATATTTGGTGTAATGGATCATTTATTTGAGTTTAAATTTTGTAATAAAGACACGATTTTTGTGCAATGATGATGATATAAAAATTATATTTGGATCAAGAGTTTCATTCCATGGGTTTACATTTTAGTGATATGGTGTGGCAGGATACGACTTCTGAATAGACGGGTGGATGGAATCTGGACATTAGTGATGGCTCAAGATCAGTCCTCCATAGATATGAGTTATAATAGTGTGATTTATAATATATCCAAAGGTATAAATAGTACATGTGAGATGCATAAAATAATATGTACTTTCTATGAAAACATGACATACACGGTGTTTAGTTCAGAAGAACACCCACTGTATAGAGTCCCTTCTATAAAAATAAGGGTTTATGAATATAAATAAATATCATGAACTGTGTGAATTATCACACACTGTGTGACCCTTTATTAGTGAACCGACATGTACCCCCAGGGTACATGAGGACAAGCACGACCAGTATACATGGGCACAACTAGAGTGCATGGGCATAGACACTTACAATGTATATAGACAAGGCTAGAGTATATGGGCATGGGTTTTAGTACATGGGAATGGGTTATAGTACACGAGTAAAAGAATATAATAGAAAATATATGGACTTAGAAAGAAACTATTTGTATTCCCTATACATTCTGTGTACTTATTCTAGGGAAGGTTGGAGCCCTCATCCTCCTCAGTCTAGTTGAGTATCAATAGGGTACATTCCCTTTCTCTATCCCTATGAGGGTACATTGAGGTACCCCATCCTGAGCATAGGATGGGTGATCCCCTATATGGGATAATTCTAGATAGATTTAGGCATCCCTCTGTGTGAGATGAGGCATGATCCTCAATCAATCTTCCTTAGGTTGAGTCAGGTATCCCGTTACTAACATTCATGGAATGTGATCCCTAATTTTAGTGAATTACTCCAGGAAGGGTTAGGTATTCCCCATGGGACCTTGGTGTGATCCATTATCTTTGTATCTATATCTTAATATTTATAGAGTGTTCCACTTCATGGAGATCCTAATGGGAATGACCTATTGGATGAGCACCGCCAGTGTTAGAGAAAACCTAGGAGTGAGTTCACTTAGATGAGTGTTACCTTTAATCCTTTAGAAGAATCCAAGGATGGAACTATGTACATGACCTTAAATTGATACTTGATTTCTAGATTGAATATATATGTGTTTTTATCATCATTTATCATGATATGACTCTCTTTGATGCTTTATTTTTTGTTATTTAGGGGTGTCCTACTAGGGATATTTATAATCATCCCTATATGAGCTCTTCCTACATGTGACATTTATTATGTAGATAAATGATACTTAAAAGGATTTATAGGAGGACTAGGAGTAGGTGGATCATTGTTATTCTAGATATTCTATAGCCAGTTCTAGGTGTTTCATCGTGATAGCAGCCCCCTTCTCACTTCTAGGTTGGAATATTTAATAATTTTGGCAGGCTTGTATTTGGCTATTTTGATTCCCCATAATTGTGTCATACTCTAATGTGAGATTAGTTGTATTAATTAATATTTGGTATCCATTGTTTATTTACTTTCCAAATTATATTGGTGTTTATAGATGTGTGAGTGTGTACAAGTACCTTAGGTTAAGGCCTCTCATGTGTGAGATATTCCTACTCGATGCCAGTTTCCATTACCTGGCCAATTGAAGCTAGGATTGGGTTGTAAACTCAAATTTCCACTAGATAGACATGAATCAGTGGGTTAGGTTGTGACACATAGGGACTCTTACTCCTTGGTGATGGCTATGGTTCCTAGATAATCCCAGTGAAGAACCACCATAGGAAGTTCTACACCATGGTGACAATGATGTTTTTTTTGAAAACATGGATTAAACATGTTTCATCCCTAAATAAACTTTCTATAATACACAAGAAAGTTATTTTTAAAATCATATGATAATTAATAGTATAAGAGAACCCAAAAACCAAGGTAATTTATCTCTAACAATCAAACTTGAAAATATATTCGAAAAACATGGTATAAAACGAGGTACCTCAAACACTCAAATATCAAAATATTCTACATTCTTCTTCAATGAAGTAAATATAATAATTATAACAAAGAGAATAAGACATATTTCTCCTTCCACCAAGGGGGACACACTAATCATTGGATTCATGAACATTTCTTGAGGACTCCCAAACACAAAATGGGTTCTAGAAACTTCACTGTATAGCAAATAAAATTTCAAGAATAAAAGAGTATTGGATATGACTTAATAGTATCTTACAACCAAAACAAGAGAGGATGACATAATATTATATATCCATCCTTAATATTCTTCATTGAATGAAGATATTTGTCTATATATTAATGTATCAGGTTCTATCTCATGGAACCTGAATGTTATAGTCTATTAGTGTTCATTCATTGAACACTTCAATAAATGATGTGCACCAAAAAAATGATCCATCTCCTAGATCATAGACAAAGTGAAACCATGTAGGAAGGAACATTGTAATTTCATGTTTTTTATTTATAAAAACAATGATTTTAGCTATATACCATGATATTTTATTCACTACTATGATGTAGTGGTGCCCGTTTTTGTGTAAATACAATATAGTCCTTTCTAGAACCACAAACTATTATATCAAGATCCTGTTTGAGATACATATTAGAAAATCAAACTTTCTCATTAGATCGATGATGGTAACTAGTTACAGTTTTTTTCACAAATCCATATTTTCCCATCAAATACTTGAATTTTATGTTCTTAAAGTGGGTACCATTTTCAGTGATAAAGCCTTTCAACACTACAAATCTAGAAAAATTTATTTTTCTTAATGAATTTCAAAACATTTATATATTGGTTATTTAGAAGTTACACTACATCTACCCACTTAGAAACATAATACATAACCACTAAGATGTAATCATTTCCATGGTAATGTAGTAATAACCCCATAAAATCTAGCACCCATATATAAAACATCTTAACCTCTAAAATACCTTTTGTGTTAGTTCTTGATTTCTTACAACATTTCCAAACCTTTAACATTTTTCAAAACTAATGACCAGTATTTTAGCATCTTTAAATAGTATAGGATAATAGACTCTATCTTTAATAACTTTTTGGGTTTTTTATTCTCCATCGTAATGTCCTCCCCATGGTGAGGAGTATAAATATCAAGAATGGAAAATATCTCTTCCTTGGGAACACACATTTAAATGATTCCATTATTAAAACAACTAACAAATAATGAGTCATATTATAATTAGTAATTTAGTTCTGAAATGAATTTATTTCTCTAATTTTATGTGAGATATTTGGGTTTAAATCATGTTATAAATAAGTTTTTAAAATACACATTCCATGCAGTTTTCTTACTGAAATTGAAAATTGATTCTCATCAGGAAATAAATTATTAATCTATTTTGGATTAACTATTTTGGTATGGGGAATACTAGAGAGGATACTAACCACTATATTTTTTGATCCTTGATTATCTCTAATTTTTAGGCCAAACTCTTGCAAAAAAATGTTCCACCTCAGCAGTCTTGGTTTTTCCTTTTTATTTGGTAGTAGGTATTTTAGGGTATCCTTGTTAATAAAAATTATTACTTTAGACCATGTATAAATTTTACAAGAAAAAATGACAATTAATAATTCCTTATTAGTTTTGGTTCCTTTGGGCATCATTAAATAGTCTACTAGAGTAGTACACCATGTGTAATCTATTGTCCCTTATTTTCCCTAAAACTACTCCAACATCTAGGTTTCTAGCATCATACATCAACCGAAGTTAGAGTTTATAGTCCAGGGTTGTAATGACAGGTGTTGAGTTAAATTTTTATTTAAGAAATTTAAATGAATCAAAAAATTTCTCATAAAAAATAAAATGTGTATACTTCACCAAAAGAGAGAAAATGGACCGTGTAATTATTGAAAAATCATTGATAAACCTCCATTAAAAACTATCTTTCCCAAAAAAAATTATAATACCCTTACCATATTACAAAGGGGTAGCTTTGAATGAAATATATCTTATCATCATTGAATTTGATACCACTACATGAGAAATTGTATCCAAGAAAAATACCCTCAATAACCATGAATTAAAATTTTTCATAATTTAAAAAAAGTTTGGTCTCTTGAAACCATTATAAAAATGATTCTATATTTTCCAAATAGTTTTAAAATATGTTTCAAAAAATAGAGAAATCATACATAAACACCTCAGTAATCCTCTCAATCATATCTGAATAGATATCCATCATACATATTTGAAATATAGCTGGAGAACAATACAAACCAAAGGGGATTCACTGGTAAAACAATGTTTCAAATTGACATGTAAATATGGTTTTATATTGATCTTCAGGTTCAATGAGAATTTTGTTGTAACCATAATACCCATTTAAAAGTAGAAAATATAATTCTTGGATATTCTCTTAAACATTTGGTCAAAGAATGATATAGGAAAATGATCCTTTATAGTAGCCTAATTAGGCATCCTATAGTCAATATAAACTCCCCACTTGGTTACTGTTCTAGTTTAAATTTTATCATTCATTTCATTTGTTATGAAAATGACACCTCCATTTTTTTGGATAACATGGATAGAGGTAAACCAAGTATTTTTTGATATCAGAATGATAATTCTAATATATATAAGATTAATCACTTCTTCCCAAAAAACCTATTCCATGTTAGGATTTAGCCTCTGGATCTCAACCCATAGTTTGTGATTGGGCTATATTGGGATCCTATGCATGAAAAATGAAGGTATAACCCCCTTGATATAAACTATGGTCAAAGATATAACTATTTTGTACATTTTTAGCACATATAATAGCCTTTCTACTTGATTTTTTTCAAATTCATCAGAAATTATAACTAACATTTAAATTTTTCACTAAAAAATGAGTATTTCAGGTGAGATGGAAGTGTTTTAAGTTCTAATTGGGGTTCTTGTTGACTATATGGTATAATCTTGGTCCTAGGTGGCCTAATGTATTCAATGTGTTTCTTAAATAATGTGTGAAAGATAGATAGGACCAACTTCTCACTTCTATATAAAGTGGGAAAATCTTTAAACTATAATTCCAGGTTTGTCTTAAGAATATTTTTCATGGAAAAATCAACCATATGTTCCAAAAATTCTCCATTATATTAATCAAGAGTCATTCTCCTTATTTAAACAAATTCAAAAATAGGATTCCATGGGTGTGATAGTTTTATTAATCTCATCAACCATTGTTAATAAAATCTTTTTATTTTTCATCAACATGTTCATCACATTCAAGTAGAATATCTCTAGAGAAGTTTTTAGTTTTTTGGGGAACTTTAATCCTCTTAAAAAAATTAAATTCATTACTTTTTTTCGTATATATTGAAAATTATTTTTCCTTTTTTAATATCTATAACTGTTTCATCAGCTTATGGAAAGGTCCTACCAATACTTATATAGACTTCTATTTAAAACTCTATATCAATAATGAGGATGTTAGTAGGGAAAAATATATATTCTAACCTACCAAATAAGTCAACCACTCTCCCTATGGGGTGAGAAATAGATCAGTAAACTAATTGTAACACAACTATAGTAGGTCATATTACTCTTAATATCATATGAAAAAACATTGATTAGGGGTTTAAATTTATTCTATCACTTAGGTAAAAAATTTAAATGAGCTAACTAATATATATTAAGGTTTATGAAAAGAAAAAGATAACTAGATCCTTGAGTTTAAGATGTATTATATTTTGAATAAAATCACTAAAATCCTCTATCAAGTTGTAAGTGGAAAACTCATACAAACACTTTTTATTTGACAAAATTTTATTTAATTATTTAAAATATTATAGAATATGAACCAAATATTCAAGTAAATGAATATTAATTTGGATCTTATTGGAAAACTCAAGGAACTTGAGTAATTCAGGTTAATAATTATTTTTCTTCAATAATTGAGGGAAAAGGATGGTTGGGGCCAAATTCATAAAAAACGTAGGCATCCACTCAAGTTCTTCCTCAATATTTTTATTAATTTTAATTTTAATAACATTAAAATATGTTTAATTTAATTTTACATGTGTAATAGTAGGTTTTACTTTAGTTTCATAATGTCTATTTGAATTTTCATATTCCCAGTCCTCTTGATTTTAGACTCCAAATTCATTTATAAATCTATTTTGAATATCTTTAGGATAATTTCAATATTATTTATGATTTTTAAAACCACTCCTAGTGGTGATAATCATAACATTATTTCTAGGGTTTACCTTATTTTTTCTAGAAAACTTACCTCTGTCTCTAGTATTCATGTCCCTAGCTAGTTTCCCCAAATGAAACTATAGATTATGCATTCTAGCATCTGATTTAGCCTTATTAGAATAATGTTGAGCCTTTTTTGAATAAAATTTACCCCAAAACTACTAGAATATAGCCCAAAATTCTTCTTGATAATTAGAAGTTTCAAACTTATGTTGGTTCTAATACAGTGGCCTCAGTTTTTATGGGAATCTAGGGCAAGTCATTTTAACATTCCTTGATCTATCCATGGAAATTTATGGTGGTTCTTATAACCTTGATTATAATTTTTGGAAAATAGGTCACTCGAGCTTGCATCATTGGGATATTACAAAAAATAGAATTTTCTAAAGGTTGGGATTATATGTTAAAATTTTGACAACAAGTTCTAGAGTGTCCAAACATGCCACATTGATAACGTTGCTCTCTAAGGGATTGGTTTTGAATTTTAATTCCAATATAGTTAATAATTTTTTTTGAGATTTTTATTCATTATGAACTGAAATTTTCCATTTATTTCACAAAACTGTGAATTCATTTTTATACCTGAACTAGTGGTGTAATCTCTCCTATTGAACCTTATTATCCTAGAATCTTTGTGTTATGAATTTAGGGAAAGAGTGAAATAAATTTGTCTTAATTATTCATCAGTATTATCTATGTAATTAACTATAATAGATTGGTCCACCAAGTTCTAAACTAAATATGAAAAAACATTCATAGAAGTCATCTATGAGAATATGATAAGGGAGCTAGTGATGAGGACACTTCCTCATAAGGTCCCTAAATCTATCTAATGACTTATAGAATTCCTATCCATACTATTCCCAAAAATTAGTAATATTATTTCTAATATTTACTTTTAATATTCTTAGGTAAAATCACATTACAAATTAATTATAGATATAATACCCAAGATTCAATTATATTACGTAGGATTTTCTTCCTAAAGAAATAATTACAAAATGTACATAACAATATTAAAAAATATGATTAAAAAAAAATTATAATTTTTAGAAATTTTATTTAATTAATTTAATATCATTTTTAAAACAAGTATTTCAATATTATCTTATACTGATTTTTTTTATATTTTTCTAAAAATATTTATTTTTTAATGAATAGTGAAAAATATCTATTTTAAAAAAACTATCACTTTTATGAAATTATAATGATATTAGAATAAATTGAAATATCATGAAACATTTTTTATAGAAAAAAATATTTAATAATTAATATAATTACTGTAAAAATATAATGTTGAACTTAAAAATATATTCTTAACCATTTGGAAATCCAAGTAAGGTTTTTATCCAAAAAACTATTTTTTATTCTTTTATATTAATCATGTATTTAAAAGGTTAATATTGATTTTGGTTTGATTTTTAAGAAAATTAAGTCTCATTTTATTTAAAATAATACAATGAATTCCATTGGGATCAAAATTCTATATTATTTTTCTTTTAAATCATTTTTATTCTTAAAATATACTTTTTTATAAAAAAACTTTTCATTGCATTTTGTGCAATTATATTACAATGAATTTATAACACCTATAAACATTAAATATTTTAAAATGGATTAAATATTTTGAATAATAATAATTAATATTAGTTAATATGTAAAACTTAATTTTTGTTCATAATGAATAGTAAAAAAATAAAAATTTGTTACCATGCTTAGGGTTAAAACGAGTTTACCCCGGGTTAAAATGGGAGGTAAGAGAATAAATGACACTTAAAATTATCTAAACCTCATTTTTTGGTTATATTTATACGTTAAACTTATTATATTCAAATATTTTAAAATTTTTAGATACTTTCACAAGGAAAATTCTTTATATTAATAAAATCATTTAAGTAATCCAAAGTGTGTCCTTTCCCTCACTTATAAGTGGAAACCACATATACTATCTTATTTACACATATTGAACAACTTGTTTCATTAAATCTTATAAAAAATATATTCTAAACCTTCCAACACCTGACTTAGAGGCTTTGGTCTCATCAAAGGACTAACCTATAAGGTTTAAGGTGTAATCCAACGGTGGTTTTCTGAAGAATTTGTATAACTTTTAATGGATAACTAGAATATGAGGCCACAAACAACTGTAGTATTTAGAGGCTTATGAACCCGCAACACATGAGATGATTAGATGTAAAATTTGTGTGTTTATTAATCTTTATTTTGTATTAGTAGACATATGTTCTAGTCATTCCTTACTCTAAACACTTTTGGTGCAAGAGCTGAAGCCCCCAATTGAGATACTAGCCTAGTAACTTCATCTTGAGGTTCATACATGGAATAATTCTTCCGTATCATTAATCTACTGGAAGTGAAATCTATTTATTTGTAGAGATATGTTCATGTTGAACCTTTTGTTCATCATGATGAAACTCTATGACATCATATTGGGCATGGATTGATTTTCCATGGTTTGAGCCCAAATTGAATTTCATAGAAGATAAGTCATATGCCTATGCACTGATGGGATGAGATTTACCTTTATGGATGAGATAAATATCAAGGAAGGAAAATTGGGTTCTGCGAGTAGGATAATGTAGACCATCACCCATCAGTTAGCATGTATATCCCTAAGTGAAGTATGCTCTTCAGGTATCTGGATTCCTTCAGATGTGGAGGATTATATGGATGTGTTCCCTGAGGATATTTTGGGACTACCTTTAAGGTGTGAGATAGAGTTTTTTATTTACCTACATATCTAAACTACTCTAATATCTTATTTGGTATATCATATAGACCCTACCAAGAATTGGGACCTATAGTTATAGTTGGAGGACCTTCGAGATAAGGGCTTCATTAGGTCCAGTGTGTCCCCCCTAGACAACTCGAGTGTTGTGCATGTAGAATACGAATGGTAGATTATATATTTACATAGATTATCATCTCCTGAACCAAGAAAAAATAAAGAAAAAGTACCCCTTATTGTGGATTAATTACCTATTTGACCAGTTGTGAGTCACAAGATGGTTCTCGAAGATTGATCTTCAGTCTGGATACCACCATTTGAGGGTTTGTGCGGCTGATATTCCAAAGTTAGAATTCTGATGTCTCTATTGATACTATGAGTTTATTGTGATGACCTTTTGTGTGATTAATTCCCCCTCCATGTTTATGGATTTTATGAACCAGGTTTTCCACCCATACTTAGGCCAGTTTATGGTCATCTTCATTGATGACATACTCTTCTACTCTTTATCATAGGGGGAGCATGTAGAGCACTTGAGAATGGTTCTAGATTTTCTTTGAGAGCACCAACATTATGGGAAGATCTCAAAGTTCCAGTTCTAGATTCATGAGGTTCACTTTCTGGGCCATGTCATTTTTGAGCATGGTTTAGTCATGGACCTAGTGAAGATCGATGTAGTTCTTTCTTGGGAACCTCCTAAGAGTTTGTCAGATGTGTGGATATTTCTTGGATTGGTGGGGTACTACAAGAGATTTGTGGTAGAATTAACTAGAATTTTAGCCCCTTTAACTGGACTAACAGGTACAGGGAAGCTTTTTAGCTGGTATGAGTGGTGCCAAATGGTCTTTGAGGAGTTGAGGATAAGGCTGAAGAGCACTCTAGTGTTAAGACTACCAAAGGAATGAATGGGGTTCATAGTGTATTTTGATTCCTCAGGAGTAGGTCCTGGCTACTTATTGATACAGTGGTAGGAATTTATTGTATACGAGTCAAGGAAGTTGAGACCCCAGGAGAAGAACTATGTGACTCATGACCTAGATTTGGAAGCAGTAGTCTTTTCCCTGAGGATGTGGAGGTTCTACCTTTTGGGAGAGTGATTTTTGGTCTAATCAGACCATCAAAGTCTCATGTACGTCTTCATACAGAGAGTCCTTCACCTAAGACAATGAAATTGGTTATATTTAATATTGGAATATGACTTCAAGATAGTATATACTCGATGGATGAGAAATGTGGTAGAATATTCCCTTAGTAGGAAGTCCCAGGCATGCTTGGTATAGAAGAATTTAGACCATTTGGCCTCCTTGAAACTAACCTTGGTAGAGCATGAGGGTACAAATATTTTGTAGACAATGGTGTTGAATCCTTCACTTATCAAGAATGTGAGAGATTCCTAGTAGGGATACATTGACTATGAGGTCTTATGTGATTAGATATCTATAAGAGACTCACAATAGGGATATTATGAAGGAGGGAATCACTTATTCTTTTTCCATGGATAGATGGTAGTTCTAGTCACGACATGGGAGGAGGTGATGTAAGAGTTACAAACTTCTTCCCTAGATATATATCTCGATGTGGGAAAGATTTAAAAATACCTTCAGTATTATTTTTGATGTTCCAAAATGATATGGAGTGTTTCCAAGTTTGTTTCTTGGTGGATTACCTGTTAGAAGGTGAGTGTTGTTCACCATGTTCTGATAGGTTTGTTAAATCCCCTTGATATCCCGTAGTGGAAGTCGGACAACATATCCATGGACCTTGTTAAAGGGATTCCATGAACAAAAAATGGCCATGAAACTATCTGAGTGATAGTTGACTGACTCATGAATTCAATTCACTTCATTGATATTTGGGATAAGAGTTTTATGGATAGTTTTAGGTAGTTGTACGTATGGAAGATCATTCATCTTTATGGGGTTCCCTCGACGATTGTATCTAATTGTGACGTGTGATTTACGTCATGATTATAGAGTGGAATGAAAGAGGAATTTGTGACCTAAATGATAATGAGTACAACCTTTCACCGCCATAACAATGGGCAGATCCAGTGCACTATCCATGTGTTGGAGGATATGCTGAGATCTTGCATGTTGAACTTTTGTTGGAGCTAGAAGGATCACTTTCCTTTGGTAGAGTTTTTTTACAACAACAACTACCACTCTACCAAAAACATGTAACCTTTTAAGGCCCTGTATGGGAGACCATTCAAGTCATCCTTGTGCTGGAAAGATATAAATGAGATATGTTGTGGGCATAAAGATAGTGTAGGTGATGACAGATAAGGTTTAGGTCATCCATGAGTGGATGAGGATGACCCAGAGTAGGAAAAAATCTTACATATATTAACATTGTAAATCCTTGGAGTTTGAACAGGGAGACCACATTTTCCTAAGAGTATTCGCATGATGTGGATTACGAAGGTTCAACCAAGTAGGTTATCTATCCCTAAGGTTCATTAGGCCATTTTATATCATGAAAAAAGTTGATGAAGTTTCTTATCACCTCACCCTACCCCCATCGCTAGAGTGGGTATACAACATCTTCCATGTGTCACAGATGAGGAGATACATTCATGACCCCATGCACATTATCGACTGAGGTGAGCTAGAAATTGAGGATGTTCCCACCTTTGCGAAGAACCCGATGTAGAATGAGGATTGATGGGAGAGTACCCTTCATGTATGGAACATCCACTTGGTCCACGTGTTGTGGTAACATGAGAACATGTATAAGAGTTCCTAGGAGCAGGAGTTCCAAGTGCATTCTTAGTATCTAGATTTTTTTGTTTAGTTTTTGTTTTTGTGGACAAAAATATTCATGTAGGGAATGATATAGAGACCCATTTTTCACATATTAGGACTTTGGGATATTTATATATATATCTCAAGATCTAGGGGATGAGACAACATGCGATTCTGAGGCCTTGTATGCCTGAAATTAATATTATAAAAATATCAAATATATTTATATTGAGTGCACATATTTTCTTAAAGAAATTAGGAGATATATTAAATGAGAGCTCATATTAGAAATCTGAGACTATATTTGAGTCTGGAATGTGTTTTTTACCAAAAGCGTGACCTAAAATTGGTCGGTGTGGGGAGATTGAACATCTCGACCGTTTGCTATACATTTAGTGGATTAATTAATTAATTAATTTATTTAAACCTAAATATTATTATATATAAATACTACCATGGATAATTTTCTAGGGTTAGCTACATAAACCATGGGATAATTCTAGATATTTCCTTCCTTGTTCTATTGGAAGATCACATCACATGATAATGAAACTCCAGATCAGAGCAGATTGGGGTGCATCGAACGCAATGAATTCCTTCAATTGTTTTCAAGAAAGTTATTCACCAAAGAAAGATCCAATATTCAAGAAATAACCATAAATTTTTATTTTACTCTCTTTTTTATTAAATGGTTTGTTAAGATCAATCCCTTTTATTTATCAACACCAATTTTAGCCTTGGAATTCTCCTACATATCAGATAAATTTGATTATTTGAATTTTTTCTTAACCCTAGTTTCCCCATTCTTGATCTATTGGCCAAGAATGATTGACATTAATACATAAAAATTTATTCTTGTTTTTTCCCCCTTTTTTCTTTGTGTTCATCACCGATAGGACCCTGTAGTCCCAGTTTAATGTTTTCAGATGGTATTGAGCTAGATCAGACCCCCAGAACCATAGTGAAATGTTGATAAAGGCTTGGATCAATAAAATAAGGTTACATCTGGGATAGTTTCAAGTAAAATATGATTGTTTCTATTATTAGAGATCTATAAATCAAATTTATAGTTAATCAAGGTGTTTGAGACATGCGATGAACCTCCTAAAGAACAAACATAATCCAATTTATAGAGAAAATCAGCCAGAAACAGTTTATCCTACCAAGATCAGATAATTTCATAAGGAAATGAGGTAATATCTATGGAGAAATGGATTTGATCAAGGTGAGGGAATCAAATTTGAGTTTCCATGAAAAACATGACTACACACCGTGTGTAAGGATGAACACACAATATATAGACTCTTGAGTTTGATGGCTAGGGTTTGTAAAATTATAAGGATGGCATGAAATGTAGCCCAACTACACGCCATGTACCTCATACCCGAGTGGATGTGCCATGTGATGGGTCACACAACCAGAAATACATGTAAGAGTACACGACCATGTACTAAAGTACACATACATGGCTAGAACACATGGGAAAAAACTTATGTGGAGCAACACATTGTGTACCAAGTACACGAACATGACTTGAGTACATGAACATGACCAAAAGAACATGGATTAGTCCCAAATAGATAGGAAACACTATGTAGTCCACCTACATAATGTATACATCTACATGGATTGGGAGCTGTTTATTGGCCAGAGACATGAACATGTGGTGGAGTAGGACCACACGTCATGTGGGTCCCCTCACACACTATGTAATACTTGGTTCCTTTTGAGAAAACTCATAGGATCCATATATCCATCATTTGAACTTGTATTTTTTCCTGTGAGTAGCCTATCCTGAGTGTTTTTATGTGTAGAACGTGATGGTTCCCTCTGTTGCAGCTTTCAAGTTTTGAAGTTGAATGTTTAAATAATAATGCTTGGCGAGGAGATAGTCTATAGTGGAAGTGATCACATAGGATCACCAGAGACTACTGAGTGGTACCCTCCAGTAGAGTCAAGAAGTACGTCCTTGATGACTACTGAGTGGTACCCTCAAGTAGAGCTAGGTAGTGGGTCCTCAATGAATACTAAGTGGTAACCTTTAGTTGAGATGGGAAGTGGGTCCTCAATGAATACCAAGTGTTACCATCCTATAGAGATGAGAAGTGGGTCCTAGATGAATACTGAGTGGTACCCTCTAGTAGAGCTAAGTAGTGGGTCCTTGATGACTACCAAGTGGTACCCTCCAGTAGAGATGGGAAGTGGGTCACTGACGAATACCAAGTGGTACCCTCCAGTAGAGATGGGTAGTAGGTCCTCAACTTATTTCATAGTAGAACCATCCTATTGTACTAGGTCATAGTTCCTTTACCTAGAGATTGCGGCCCCTTTACTATGTGGCATAATGAAGAGGTGTGTTTTATCTTGGATAGTTACTTATGGGTAGACACGTGAGATATTGGGCATCATTGATTTACTTTTGGAACTATTTCATACTCTTCATTTTTGACTAAGCTATGAGATGAATATCCCTTTACTATCTCATTTTGGATTCTTTTACTGAGCATGTATATATTCTACTATATCCATATCCTTGTATTTGGTTACTCTCTTTCCATAAGAGTCAATGATGCATCATGTATGAGACAAACTTTTTGTGTCTAGTTTCTCATGGTTGGATGAGTCTACTATCCTACTATAGGTGGAAAAGGCTAGATATGTATTTTATCTAATCATCTTATTGATCACCTTGTGTTTGGACAAGGTTAATTTCACTCTTGGTTTGGGTTATGATATTCTATTTTACTATATCTTGCAAATACTTTATTTTTATTCTTGTTGTATCTCTCACTGACCCCTTTTAGTTTTTAGGGTGTCCTACTAGGTACGTATATACTCACCTCTACATGGGATTTTCCCAAAAAATTTGTGTCTTATTCAAATGATGGAAATGTCAGCAGTAACTTTATAGGAGCTTAAGGATACCTGGTACTTAGACCTCATATGGTGGTTGCATCTTGGAGATTTAGGAACATAAATCTCTCAATATTTTACTTTCAAGTTTTTTCAGGTTGAGACATATTTTTGGTTGGGTGTATATTTTTTCTCTTTACTTTTCAGTTTATACTACCTCACTCTTATACTATCTAGTGGTTTTTCATGCATGGTTATTCCCTTATGTTTTTTCTTAGTTTAATTTTTCTCACTCTACACTTCTACATCGAGATGGATGTGTGTGTGGAAACAGGTACTTAGGAAAAGGACTCCCCATGTTAGTTACGCCTTCGATGCTTGTAACCACCCCTAGCCTATGGAGGCGGGCTTGGGTAGTTGTGTATCAAGACCCAACTTGGTTCGGGTCATGATAATATATTTCTCTAGATGACTTATAATTATATTGACTGGGGAAATTATTCGCATTCTATATAATAGTTCTTATAATATGGAAAATTATTTATTATTAAGGCTTATTTATTAAGTTGTATTATTTATTAATATGATGAATCCTTTGGAATTATTAAGTGAAGGGTGGGGACTGAAATTACATACCCCTTGATGCTTCAAAAAATCTCACGAGACAAAACAAGTTTAGTATTTGGCATATTACTTACCCATTTATGTAAAAATTTATTGGCATGATTCCTCGATAGTAAGTTTAATATGTTTGAAATTATGAATTCCATCATTATGAAGTCATTTATTGATGTCCATGTGATTATTTGAATATTTATGTTTTCCATGGATAAGTTTCAAGATCATGTAATTATTTATATGGAATTATTTGATCACCATTTATTCCTTCCATATTATTCATGAATTATTTATTATATGATAGATTCTATTATACACATTCCATTACTAAGCATCTGATCTCACCTTTTTATTTTTTTCCTTTCCCTAGGATGGAATAAAGTTTACTATGATTGATACAGAATAATATTATAGAGGAAATAACAACATTCTCAAATAATATACTTTTTTATATTACATTTTAAAATGTATTATGAGATTCAAGAATGTGACTAGTTTTCCAAGTCTATTAAACTATTTGATCCCTCAGTATATAATCAATTTTTTCTAGTGCCAATGTAATGAGGTAACCCTGATATCTGGGCTACTAAGGTTGGGGTTACTGTAGTTTATATCAAATTAAGTTTAGTATAAACCTTGGGAACTATATTTAGAAAAACATATATTAGAGAACATAATCCTTTGATAGACTCTAGGAATAAGTCTAAGAAGAGTATAATATCATAAAGTTTTGGTAAGATAGAGAATGTGTGGTTTCATAGAAAATGTATCCCTATATGGATACTAGTAATAAGATCTGACTATGGTATAAACACACTTAGGTTTAATGACTCTGAAAGAGGTGGATTGGGTATTTACTCGATCATCAATAGTGGAAAATGAGTGGGCCTAAGACTGAAAACATGGCCAGACACTCATGGGGGATATGATTTGGTTGATTCACATGCTCTTTAAAAATCATTATGAATTATGTGAGCATATTTTTATGATTTGAAGATATTACCAATGATACTAATATTATGATTTTAATATTATATATGCATAAAATTTCAATTTATGTTAAGTGTTTCACTAGTTTTAGAATTATAAATAATGATTCATAATGTTATGATCAAATATAGTGTATTCCGTTATTTATAAATTGATCCTAGAGGAAGGAATGGAAACCATATAAATTTACATAATCTATGTAGGGATTTCCCTCCAAGGTAAGGAAATGAAGTTTAAGATGGAGAAGAATAAATTATACCTATATTGGGGAAGCTAACTTAGGTTATGACCAATAAACTTTACCATATAGAGTAGCCTTATTCTATGAAAAAATGTGTAATAATTATATAAATTTTCATGTGACAACAACATATATCATTAAATGGAACAAAAAATACATTAATAGTTGATAAATGATTAAATTACTTATAAAATATATTTATCACTTTGGGAAGTAATAAAATGGAGAAGGTTACCATGGAAATTTATCATCTCTTAGGGGAAAAAATTCAATGGTGTTCATTAGTTCAAAACACTAAGTATGTTGAGGAAACATAAAGCATGGATTAGAAGTATTTTAAGGTAATTTTCTTGGAAAAATATTTTCCTCATGAACAAGAAACGAATATTTAGATACAATTCCCGAGTCTAAGATAAAAGGAAAAGAAATTTTTTTCTATGTATGAATCCAACTTTATATGGTTAGAAAGGGTTTCTGTATACTATTTATGTAATCCAAAGAGTACGATTTTACATTTATTTGATAGAATAAATCTAACTATTCGAAGGGAACCAGTCTCCAAATATTTCTCATTATATAAGGATATAATATCATGTGATATTAAGATAGATAAATAATTCTACATGTATTATGACTTAGAAGGAATGAGATAGAAGAAGAGGACATTTTATCACCTCATGAAGAAAAATAATGGATAGTGAGAAGAAGAGAAGTGTGAATTTACAACATGCGATACTTGTGGAAGGAAAAAACATGGTACATGATTGAAGGGAACAATAGCTTGATTCAAGTGTGGAGAGAACAGAAATCATTATAATGAATAAAATATTAAGGAAAAATCCATAAAAATATTTTTATTTAGATCTAAAGAGATGGGAAACTATGCCAACCAATGCCCCTAACATCAATGGAACTTTACATAGAAGAGGACATGTGAAGAAGACCAATCTTATAGAATTACTATAGCTAAACATTTTTGTTCCTAGTGATGTGGTGATAGGTAATTTGATGATCATAAATTCAAATTTAGCTAATTATTTATTCAATTCTGGATCCACACACTCTTATGTCTTCTATTTTTAACAAGAAAATTAAATATTTTTCTATCACACTAAGAATGGAGTTATCAATCAAGACACCAAGAATAAATATTATTGAAACAAATATACATCAGTAAAACCCCATTATGTTTCGTGGAAATTAAATATTCAAAATATTGATTATTATAAATATGGTAGAATTTGATATTATCCTTATTATGGATTTAGTTTCAAAGTATAATGAAAAAATTTATTTCTAAGAGAATGAGATCATGATTTGTGATAATGATGTAGAATTCCTTATCTTCAGAAAAAATACTTCACTATCTAAAAAATACTTCTATACATTCCCAATAACCATCCTTAATTTAATTATAAGAAAATAAGATCACAAAAAACCTATAGATGGGAAAAGTAAACCTAGGATATAATATGTTCATATTGAGAAAGAATACATTGATGTGTTTTCTGAAGAAATACCTATAAATAAACATAATAATGAAGTTAAATTTTCTATTAAACTCATCCCTAATGAAAAACCTATATTTTAGACTCCCTAAAGAATGACCATAGTAGAGATAGTGGAGTTAAAAAAACACCCACAAGGGTTTTGTGATAAGGGATTCATATGCCTAAGTGTTTCATATTGAGGATCTCTTATTCTATTTATGAAAAAAGAGCAGGACTACGAGGATATGCATTGATTATAAGGAAATAAATTCCATTACCATGATGAATAGGCATCATCTTTATTATATTGTTTACATAATTAATAAAATCCATGGATATTTATATTTTTCAAATATAAACCTTCCTTTTTGGTAGAATCAATTGCATGTAAGGAAGAAAGATATTACAAAGAAAAAAAAATTGTATGTGGTATAGAAATTATGAGTTTATAATAATTCCCTTTGGATTGAATATTAAACCCTATGTTTTTTATATATTTTATGAATAAATTTTTCAAGAAATATCTTGATAATTTCATTATATTATTTATTAATGATATATTGGTATACTCCAAAAGTTATGAAGTGAATAAGAATCATTTATGAATCATTATCGAGAAACTTATAGAAAATGAGTTATTTGAGAAATTTATCAATTGTGAATTCTAACTTAAGGATGTTACTTTTCATATTTATATTTTATCTAAGGATTTAACACCAGTTGATCCTATAAATAAAAATACAGTGAAAGAATAGCCTACATCAACAAACAGAATCGAGGAATGTAGTTTCCTTAGGTCAGTAGGTTACTATCAGTTATTTTTTCAAATTCTTTATAGATTATCAAACCCATTAACCAAGTTAACATGTAAATGGGTTAAGTTTTTTTCGATAATTTAATTTAAATAAAGTTTTAAATAATTAAAGAATAGGTTGATCGATTCAAAGATATTGACATTAATATAGGGAGTGGATGGATTTGTGATATATAATGACACGTCAAAGAAAGTAATTGTATTTTTCCTTATGTAGAATGATAAAGCTATTTTATATGAATCAATGTCATTAAATAACCATGAATAGAATTATTCAACCAATGATCTTGATTTACAAGCCATAATGTTTTCCTTGAAGATATGGATGCATTATATCCATGGTGAAAAATGTTTGATATATACAAATCCTAATAGTTTGATATAAATCCTTTCACAACAATACCTAAACACGAGGAAAAGGAGATAGCTATATCAACTCAAGGATTATGATTTCTCAATACACTACAACCCCGATAATTCTAATTATTTATCATGAATTAAGTAGGAAAGATTATTGAATTCTTCATAAATGAAGATTAATGACTATTTTTTTTCAGGGACTTAGTAAAGTTGGACATGAGAATTATTAGGTAAGGGGAAATGTAAATACTTTTCCAAATTATTGTAAAAACATCCTTAATTGAAAAAAAAGTTCCAAACTTAATGATAAGAGATAAAAAAAGAAAATCAAAGTTTTTAATAGTGGGAAACTAGAATATTTGATTTATAAAGATAGTGTGCTGAAATTTGGAAATAGGTTATGTGTTCTATCCATACATGAGATAAAGAGATAATTATTAGATGAATCCTATAACTATAATTTCTATATACACCATGGAATCCCTAAAATGTATTTGGATTTAAAGAAAAGTTTTGGTGAGATAATTTGAAATGGGAAATTATAGACTACATATAAAGATAATTGGTTTTTCAACAAGTAAATACTGGGATACAACATCCCAATAGAGTCATAGAACCTCTACCTATTCAAATATAGAAATGGGATGATAAATCTATAGTATTTTTTATTGAATTTCCAAATAATTTTAGAAAAAAATGATGCAATATGGATTATTAATGATCTTTTTACCAAGTTTTCAAATTTCCTCACTACAAGGAAGATATAACTATTGAGTGACTTTCATGGATATATATTAATGAATCCTTGAGGCTTTATGGTACACCTATTTGAAATGTATCTGATCATGACCCACTATTTATATCAAATTTTTGGAAGAGTCTTTAGAAGGATTTTGACACTGAGATATATTTGAGCACCACCTATCATCCTCAAACTGATGGGCAGTTTGGAAAGACTATTTAGACATTAGTATACATGTTGAGATCATTCTCACATGACTTTAAATATATATTGGATCAGTATTTACCTTTAATAGAATTGACATATAATAATAGCTTTCATTCAATCATTCAAATGGAACCATATGATGCATTGTATGGTAAGAGGTTTTATACTCCATCTTTTTGGGATGAATTTGGTGAAATGAATCTAGTAGGATTAGATATACTATAGGAGAAAATAATTAAAGTGAAGTCTATTCAGAATCATATTAAGACATCTCAAAGAATGTAAAAAAAATATTAAAAAAAATAAAGGAATTATTTAGAATTTCAAGTGGGAGATCATGTTTTCTTGAAGGTATATAAATGGAAATTTGTTATAAGGTTTATAAAAAAATAAAAACTAAGTTCTATTTATATCATTACTTTTTTAATTCTAGAAAGAACTAGAGCTATAGCTTACTATTTGGAAGTGCCACCTAGCCTCTCTAAAGTTAATAATGTATTCCATATCTCTTTATTAAGTAAGTATATTATAGAACCAACATATGTGTTTACCTATGAGTAAATAGAAATAAAACCAAATTTATCTTACTTTTAAGAGACTATCTGGATTCTTGAAACTAGGGAATAAGTGTTGTGGAATTGGATGAACTAGCTAGTATAGGTACATTTGGAAAACTATAAGATAGAAGTGTCAATGTGGGAACGTGAAGAAGTTATGATGAATAAATGCCAAAATCTATTAATTATTTGATAATATTGAAATTTTGAGGATTAAATTTTTGAAGGTGGGAATAATATAACACCTTAGATTAAATTATAGTAAGTATGATTTTATTCCTAAAGAAACAATACCATAATTCACATAAATTTATTCAAGAATATGATTGAACAATAAATTATAATTTTTTAAAAATGGTATTTGATGAAATTAATATAATTTTTTAAATCATCATGTCAATATTAGAATATAGTGAATTTTTGGTATTTTTCTAAAAGTATTTATATTTCATTGAATAGTGAAAAATACATATTTTACCAAAATTATCAATTTTATGAAATTTTTATGATAAAATAACTTTAAATATCACAAAAAAATTTTATAGAACAAAAATATACTTAATAAGTAATATAAATAATATAAAAATGTAATATTTAACTTATAAATATATTCTTAACATTTTAGAAATCTAAGTAATTTTTTTGTCCAAATAAATACTATTTTTCATTATTTTCTCTTAATCATGTATTTACATTGTTTCATTTAGTTTTAATTTGGTTTTAAAGAAAAATAAGTATCATTTTATTTAATATATTTCAATTAATTCTATTTTTGTCAATAATATACATTATTTTTTTTTAAAATCATATTTATTCTTAAAATAAACATTTTACTAAAAAATGTTTCTTTGTGTTTAACGTACTTATATAAAATTTAATTTCTGAAAGTTATATAAATTGAAAATTATAAAATGTCTTAAATATTTTGAATAATAATAATTAATATTAGGTAATAAAAAACATGATTTTTGGTCCTAATAAATAGTGAAAATAGTAAAAAATTATTATCATGCTTAGGGTTAAAATGAGTTTACTTGGGGTTTAAAATAAGAGATAAGGATATAACTTCCACTTAAACTTATATAAAACTCATTTTTTGGTTTTATTTAAACCTTAAACAAATAATATTTAAATATTTGATAATTTTAAGCCACTTTTATAAGAAAAAAATGTTTTATTTTTAAAATATTTTATGTAATTCCAAGTGTGTCCCTTACCTCACTTATAAAAGAGAACCACTTATCCTCTATTGTTCACACCTATTAATCCACTTAGATAAACTAAGACCTTAAAAACACATTCCAAAACTTCCTCCCCATTAACAAGAAGATATAGTCTCATTAATGGAACAACCTAGAATGTAACACCCTAAGACATTATGAATTTTTTTTCAAATAAATTTAATTTCCTTAATAGCTCACGTTACACAAAACACTGAGTAAAAAAACGCATTATACTATTAAATTATAGTTATCTCTTAGCCATCGGATTGTAGTATATGAATAGTAATAAATAAATTATAAATAAATTTGGTTACATATGTATAAATGAATTATTAGGGTATCAATTAATTACAAATAAAAATTAAAATCATTTGTAAGTAAAATATATTTAAAAGAATCCCATTTTTATGTAAAAAATGTATTTTTATCTTAACAAATTAAATTAATCACTATTTTTGAATTATTTTAGTGAAATTTATATATTATATATTAAATAAAATTTTTAACATTCATTTAATATTTTTTGTGGACATGAGATAAGATGAAATCATGTTTCGTGGTTAAAAACATTTTTTATCTAAAGATTAATTTTACTTGAGAGTTGCACGATTATTTTAAAATTAATTTCCACCACTTATAGAAATTGAATTTGATAAAATATATTCCATATTTGAAATTAGTATGTTCAAATTTGGTAAATAGGTCCCTTTTATTTTTGTTCAATATGAATAGTCACCGTGGTAAAATATATCACCTCGATAAAGAGTAAATCAAGTTAATATAGGTTTTTTAAAGAAATATACCTTTCCCAAAAGGATAAGATTAATTTATTGAATAAAAATAAAATCAAAAAATTTTAAAATAGGTTTTTTGGAAAAATTTAATTTTCCAAAAAAGAAAAAGCTCATCAGGTACGTCATTGAGCTATGTAAGCCCATGAGTAGAAATCTATTTGTTAGAAAGTCCATTGGATAAATAATTTTATTCCTTTTATAAATGAGTAATAATATATTTCATAGAGGAAAGAGATTATAGTATTTTACTCCATCGAGTAGTCACTTCCATGTGAGATGAATAATACTATTTCTGAAAGCTTGCACAATAGTGGTGGAATCACATTCAATACTCAAATTAATATATCCTCAATGATTTTAAATTTCAACAAAATTAATAATGATAATAATTTCAACATAAATATATTTAGAAATACCAAAATTACTATATAAACATCCTATAGCTTCACTTATTTCATTTATGAAAACTTCCCCACAACTAGAAGAACCTGGATTGCCTCTTGAATCATTATCCGTATTACATTTAATCCAGCCTGAAAATAGATGAATCCACATAACTTATAAAGTTCTAAAAGAATTCTGATAATTACCTTTAATTAAAAAGTTAATAATAACAATAAATTCTTGAATTGAGTTATCACAATACCCATTTTGAGAACCATTTCTTTCTTTACAGAAATAATCACACCCATAAGAGCTAATTAAAGGGAGAAATAAGTGCTTCCATGTATCATTTTGTTCTTGTTATACCAAATAATGTGGATTATTTCAGAACATATCAATAGATAAAGGTTCCTCATTTAGTGAGAAATATGATAATCAATACACATTAGTATATTTTCATTTATACTGGTCGTAAAGGGAATACGAGTTTCAAAAAAATCTTCTACAATAGACCACATTTCAGTAGCTATAACACAACTCAAAAAAAAGATCAATGTGTTCACAATGATGATTACATAATACAAATTTTAAGAAAATAATAATACCAACAACCTAAAAAATCATCAGTGAGGAGGTTTTAGAACATAATCCTCTAAGAAAGGGAGAATCTATAAGGAATAATCCATCCCATTAATAAGGGTTTAGTCTAACTGGTTTTATTCCCCTACACAGTCTCATGATTGAAAGCCTTTAAGGAAATATTTACATTTGAAGCTAGTTCCCAAACAAGAATATCATTTATATTAATTAAATTATAATTTAAAACCACCTCATTGATATAAACAGGAAGCCCATCCAATGAGTTTTCTAATTTCTCTTTGATTGACACATTTGTGTCAAAAGAAGAGTCATAGGAATTAAGAGAGTTGATAAAGGGGAAAACTATACAATTTTCCAACTAAAAATTTAAGGACGAATTGGTTCTATAAATCTAGTTAGAGTTAATTGAAATATTGGAGAAATAAATATTGAGATCATGCCAAATATAATAATACACATAATATAAACTCCTAGATTTGAGATTGTTTAAGAATTTGAATCTCAGAAAATCAAGAGCCTCTAACTCCCCATTGATAAGTCTTCACATGAAACTTTATTTTATAGATTGATTGAATTCACAAAGATTTTTTTATTCCAATCCCACCAAATTCAATTGGTTTACAACATTGTTTCCATGAGATAGTCACAAGCCTTCCCTAAAGAATAAATCTGCTCTAAATAAAATTCCCAATATAGGTACTAATACTCTTGACGAGGGCATCCTGCCATTAATAAACCATAAAAGAGTAAACAAATTTTGAGACAATAAAAACATTAACAAGGATAAATCTCCCTACCATTGAGAGAATCTTACCTTCCCAAGAGGATAACTAATTTCTAACCTGACACACAATTTTAAAAAAATGATTGAAATGAGGGTTACCCGAAAACATAGGAACATCAAGATAAGTGAAAGTAAGAACACCTTCCTTAATCCCCAGATCATCAATGATGTTAAATTTTCTGGTTGTAGTGATATTTTTACCAAAATAAAGGAGAGACTTATTCCAACTAATCTCGTGTCTTGAAACTTTCTCATAATGACGAAGATAATTGTTAATGTTCTTGATGTTTATTTTATAACTTTTAGTTAGAAGGATGACATCATCAGCATATAATATGTGATTAGAGACAACAAGGATCGTAACAGCTCTAAGGGGTTTGGATTTATTGGCATTATCCATGATGAGAAAGAGTCTGCTTAAATAATCTTTAACAATAGAGAAAATGATGGAAAACATAGGATCACCATGACTCAACCCTTTGGTACATGTGAAATATATATTAGGGGATGCATTGATATGCATTGAAATATGTTATCAGATCAGAAAAGTTCTAACCCATTTAATAAAAATGGAATCAAATCAAAAACTGCACAAACCCCTATATATAAACCCCCAATCGAGCATATCAAAAGCCTTATGAACATCAATATTGAGAGATATACTGCCCCTCTAGTAGATTTATTGATAATATTAATGAGTTCTGAAGAAATAATAAGATAATTATAAATGGTTCTACCTTTGATGAAGCCAAACTGATTTAGAGACATAATCCTATTTGAAATTCATGTAATAATATTAGAAAGAATTTATCCAATAATTTTTTAGATTATGTTGAAAAGGAACAGAAGTTTGAAAAAATGTATCTCATTCACACTATCCACTTTATTAATGAGAGTAAGAAACTGAGAATTAATTTCCTGTGTCAGGTTTCCACCCTTGAGAAAAACCCAACAAGACTACAAACATCACAATAAATAATCTCCCAATAAGTTTAAAAGAAATAAGTTATGAATCCATCCAGACTAGGAGATCTAGTAGAACTTAATCCAAAAATACCTTGTTTAGTTTCAAATTAATGGGGAAGAATAATGAGGGTTTCATTTTTTAAATCATCTACAATCTTGGGAATAATATATTTTATAAGATCAATACTATTATTATGACCATAAAAATATTCTTGTAAAAAGAAACAAAAAAAGTATCTAAGTCCTATATTTCATTAAGAAACACCACATTATTATTGAGAATATCCAAAGGTCTATTAATTTTCTTGATTATTTAAAGATAATTAAAAAATTTTGTTTTTTGGTCACCCTATTTTATCTAACTCACTTTAAATGACTCTCTTTAGAATTATTATATAATGTTCAAGAGAGTATTGAGTTCATGAACAATCTTATTTTCATATTCAAGTCATGCTGAAAAATCACAACGAATGTCTCTCTCTTGAATGTTGTGAAGAAAAGACTCAAGATGAATAATATTTTTCTCTATGTAGGTAAATTTATCATAACTCTAAGCTTTCAATTTAACCTTAAATAATTTTTACTTTTTAACACAAGCCAATAAATCATCATTATAGTTAAAATAATTACATGTGTATTGAACCATTTGTTTACATTCTGAATGAAAAGGTCATGATTTGTTAAATCTGAACATAAGAGGTAGTTTAGTCTCTATGGTGAAAGATTTTTCAAAATAGGATTATTATCAGAGTTTAATCTTGTAAGAGTACAATATGAAATTATGGCCCAAACATCAAGATAAATATCATTGAAAAAGTCTCTATCCAATATTCTATACAACACTTTCTAAAGATACTTTCTGTTCTAAGTATATTTAGCACCAACCAAATTGATTTCATGTAGAATTTCATTTTTAGTACAATATCTAAAATACCTAGTAGAAATAGAGGAGTTAACCATACCTAAAATTTCATGTGGATTGATAATGGATTGAAATCTCTAAGAAGAATCTAAGAACCACTCATAGAACTGATTAAAGCTTGAATTTATACCCATAAGTCTCTTATCTCTTAGTAACTATTGTACACATAAATGAAAGATAAAAATTAATTCATATGCAAAAAAATGTAACTTAAAGTAACCATTTTCTCTAAGTAACTAATAGATGATATTACATCCATTCTTGAGTGATCCAATACCCAAAGTCTTTTAATATCTGTATTGTACTGATTAGTGTTAATCAGATGATAAACCAACATTTCAAGAGAAGCAATATTCCTAGAGAAAAATATTTTAGGCTTTAAAAGAACAAGAAGATTAGGATTATGATTATTTATAAAAATATGAATAGATCCAATCATTTTAGGGTTGGAAAATACATAATAATTAAAAAAAGAATATTCATTTAAACCAGTATTTGGAAGAAGAATACTATTTTTATTAAACCTATATTTTTTATTCATAATTGATTTCCTAATGACAACAATTTTCTTTCCTTTATATCCATAGATATCCACCTTTTACTACTCTGAATTTCAGGAATACAGAATCTCATATCATTCCCTTATCCTGTAGAGGTGTTTAAATCAGTGAAATCAGGTGATACATCCTTATATATTTTCTTAGAGTTTTTAATTTTCTAGGCAATTGTAGTCACCACTAGATTGGAAGGGGAGATGGGTTTAATTATTTTTTTAGGTCTTCCACTATTGCATGTATTGGTTTCCACCAAAACAGAATTTCTATCATCAATAAAAGTATTTCTAAAAGAAGGAAATTATCTTTCCTGAGGAGATTCATACATATTGATAGCCATTATAGAATATACAAGAGGTACAAAAAAACTCTTATTTATTTCTTTACTAAGATTTATAGAGGGACTACATAAAGAGTCACCTATAACTTTTGGAACCTATACATATAATGAGTCCCAACATCTTCCCTACTAGGGAAAAATCATGATGAAACTATCATCATTTTCTGAAATTAACACAAGATAATTATGACCAGAAGAATTTTCATCTTGATAATCTATTAAATCCTTACTTATTCCATCATTATAGGCAACATGATTCTTTATAAGGATAATAATAAAATCCCTACCTTAATAGATAGATGTAGGAACTTGATTCAAATCAGTATAATGAACGACAACACCTTCATGATTTATAGAGGATTCATTAAATTTATCATCTTGGAATGATTCAAAAAAAATTAACATCATGAGAAATTTCAATAAAAATGTTTTCATCCCTATTGCTTAGAGTGACATTTTCCCTTGCACTTCCATCAATATTCACATCAATTTTTTTCCAATTTTTTGAGGACCCAGGTAAATCAATCTTGCTTTTGTATTAATCAACAAGGGAAATCGAATTGTTCCCAATGGAATTAATTAAATAAAAGGTATTTTTATGTTTTTAATCCACTTTACATGAACATTTTTTCCAGCATTATCACCTATATCCAATGCAATAACTTTTAACTTCTTGTTCTTCTCAACCTATTTCCATGCATTCCATTCAAGTGGTGGATTTACTTACTTATGGACAACCCTTAGAATTGTGGTCATTGAAAAATAAATTAATCACATTCAGAAGATTTGAGTCAAATATAACATCAAACAAGATTACAGAATAAAAACTAAGATCACTATTAAGAGTAAAATGATCAATAATTATAGGTATACTAATGAAATCAATAAGACCAGTCAAGATTTTGAGATGACAGAAAACCCAATTTAGATCCTGTAATCTAACCCAAACCTATGCAGTTGAGTTCCTTTGATTAAATGAATTGAAGTTAATATCCCATTTAGATATCCTCATAATTACTAGTTTCAAATTAACATTCCCAAATTTCTACACTACATTAAGGTCATCCCTATATCCTATAAGGATATAGAAGAAACCTCTTCTTAGAAGAATCACATTCTAGTCACTTCTTCCCCAAAAAAGTTTAATATGATATTTGAGATCCATGAAATCCATATAAGAGTCTATTTTTATCTAAATGAAATTACTTTCATGATATAAATTTATTTATTATTTTTACTAATTATATAATGACTATAAATTCTTATGCAGCACCGATGTGGTATTTCTCCAATTAATAAAAAAATATACTAAATGATTTTAAAAATTTTAAAAGTAATATAATTTAAGGGAGTTAAAGGGTTAAATTATTTTTATATGAATATTTCATATTATTTTTATTTTAAAAAATAATATTATAATTTCATCTTTTTCTTTATGTATATTAAGTAAAATTAAATAAATAGTGTCCAAATTAGAAATAATGATATTTTATGAAAATATTATTTCATTAAATTATTTAAAAATAATAAAAACATTAAAATAGGAAAATAAGGATAATATATTGTCTAGAATTTTACACATTTGTCATTTATAGGCTATTTGGAACCATTTTTCATGAGAATGATTTTAATATATTTTAATCATTTAAGAAATTTCAAGGGCGGCCCTACCCTCAATTATAAAAGGGAACCCCATATTTCTATTCATCACACCAATTTGAGAATTATAGATCAACCAAAAACTACTAATTTATATTACAGACTTTACTATCCACATTCTAGTGGTGAATTTATTCTCAAAAGGCCAACCATAGATCCCATAAGAGGATATCTAAAAGAGTTATTTTAATGAAGAGGCAATCTCCTTAACAGATTATGTTCTTTTCAATTATTATTTTACCTCCTATATATCGATTTTATTTTTCATAAAATAAAAAATTGAATATCCTAAATATAATTAAATTTTATTATGATTATTAAAACTCCTTTATTCACCATATTTCCATCAAATGAGAAGTGAAAATGTCGCTCGTGCGTACATACAACTTACCGTATCCATGTTGCGATACAATTCATTTCTCATCACTATATTTTATGGATGGGTATTATGATGTGTTTAATGTTTATACATAATAATTAAAAATTAATTATTCTTATTTAATGATAATATAATATCTAACTTCTAACCTTCCAAACAATTGGAAAACATGAACGTCGATCATGCGTATGGGTAGACTACCACCTCCATGAAGTGATGTGATTCATTTTTCTTTTATGTTTTAATTGGATAGTAATAAGGATAAATTTAATGAATATATATGATATATATGATATAATAATGATTATATAAAAGTTATTTATTATTTAAATTTCTTTCATTCCATATGTTGAAAAAATGGTAACAATATTTATGCGTACATACAACCTACCGTCTCTATGAACAGTCTAATTTATTTTTCCATCTCTTTATTTTTTTAAGGACTCTACAAATGTATATAATGAATATATATGATATTTAAATAATTATTAAAATTATTTATATTATTTAACCATTATCAAAATAAAAGGAAAAAACTACCGAACCAAAACATACATGAAAAACATTGCAGATATCACCTAAAATAGTGATTTTAATAATGAAGTGTTAAGAAAAGGGTGATAAAAGGTTATAAGTAAATCATATATGGAATGATATATCACAAATAAATTTTTTTCCTATGTCCACAGTTTGCAACTGTTTCCGTAGTCCCTCTAACTATGGAAATAGGATATTGCCAAAATTTTTATTAACCGTGGCAGCTATCACCGTGGCACTAGGGCCATCCTACCCCCATAGTTTTAACCGTGGCCATTGGTGCCTATTTCTAAGGTTTAATAATGTTCGTATGCACCTAGTTCCATAGTTTTAGCCATGGTTGTAAGCTCATAGTGCCACAGTTTAACCGTGGATATAGGCCCCTAACACCATGGTTTTAACCGTGGCCATATGTGCCAATTTCCACAGTTTTAACTGTGGATTTATAGACCTACGACCATAGTTAAACTGTGGAACTAGGAGCCTATGGGCACAGTTAAAACTGTGGTTGTATCCTCCCTATAACCATGGTTAAAACCGTGGCCGTATGATCCTTTCATCTGAAAAAATAGCAGAAACCTACACAAACCTGTAGTATAAAAATATATCATACACATACACCTACAAAAAATTCCAAATACCATTACAAAATCTCATTTAAAAACAAATAAAAAAACTAATACATATAAAATTGAAATTTTATAAACAATAAAAACAAAATTATAGCTATAGAAACTATCAATAATGTTTCTCCAAAATGTAATTTGAATCGTCATCATCATTAGCACCGATATCAATAACATCAACGTGTATACCACCAACATCAGCATCATCATCACCACCACCACCACCATCATCAACACCATCAGCAACATCTTTAGCCTCTCCACTATCAGCAATATCTTCAGCCTCTCTACCATCAGCAACCTCTCTACTAGAATCTTCAGCTACACAATCATTACCATCCTCATACATCGAGTGAAAACTCAATAAACATCCATCCAATATTGCCACACTCTCTAGAATAAGTGAAGAGTATATAGATGATATAAACTTGAACAATTGTTCATTTTATTTTTTATGTCTTTTGAGACTCTGGTCTAACTTCTTGCTTTGATGTCTCAATGGTTTCCTGCAATTATTCTCTAGTAACCATTCTTGAAATATTGATATAATATTAAATAATTGATGACCAATATTTAGATGGCATGATTTTCTTTCTAGGTTTACATTGAACTATGCCATTGTGCTCTTTGCTAATAACCTGATGTAAATAATCATTTGATCAAAATGTGTCTGGTTTCTTTTCCATTAGAGCTTTAAGAGAATCATATAAAAGGGCGTTACCATTTTAGTAGATAATAAAAATAATAATAATATAAAACAAGAATGTATTCAAGCAATATTTAATGTATTTGAGCAAGAGTTAATGCATTCAAGACTCAATAAACACAATTTTCTAGTAGCATCCTTCTTCTAATATTTTTACTCTTCATATCTAATTTTCATTTAATATTGATAATATTATTTGACTATTGTGTGAATCTTCTGAGATTAAAACTAACCATAGATAAGGTAGGTTAGGATGGATTTAATCCGTAATTTGTGAAACTCTTATTACAGGGAATACATTTAGGGTAGAGCAGTGTCTGACTATGTATTCAATAGCTGTTACACCAACATTTACTACTCTCTTTCACTCATTCAAGGAATCATTCATTTTTCCTTATAAACATAAAGGTAGTGAAATTATGATCTAGAAAGTAATAAGCATTTTTGATTTTGATTCAACGTCTTTATTCAAACTATTGAGAAAAAGGAAAGAAAAAGAATAGTCTTCTATAAGATACTAGAAATATTCATGGGATGTTCCCGATATTCCTTTATAACTCCTAGCATTATTACCTTTAGCCGGACTACTGGGATAGATTTAATTGAAGAAGAAAAAATCAATATCCTTCTTTCATTCAATAACATCCAGAAAGTAAATATGGAATGATAATATTCAATGCACACCTAATCTAATGATACATGACCTCATCTACTTTAACTGTATGATACATGAATTGATGAGTGATACTACGATAATAATAAGAACAAATTAAATTTCAAAAGTCATATATATAATATCGTTTATCACATAAGGTTTGTTGGAAGAGAAACAACAATATAATAATGTTTGGGAAATATAATCAAATCATTCATATCATTTTCCATTGAAACGGTTTGGTTACAGGACACCATATGAGCTAAATTATAGATGGCCACAACACCACCATGGATGGAAAACTTTTGGTTTTTAAAGGAAACTACATTGAGGGCTGCCCAAAAATTTTCCACAATAGTGGCATCCATTATGAGTAGAAGATTGTGAACCTACTGGATTAGAACTAGTTCAGAAATAGATTTTATTAGGTTAATCACATTATAGTTAAGGTGAAACTTGATTTGGAATAAGGTATGGAAATAATCCAAAAGCCTAGACACATACCTGCACTGCACAAAGAGATGTAGTTCTATTTATTCATCCTATAGGTAGCGGTTGCAACCTGAGACAATCTGTAGAATTTCCCTCTTAAGCTGACCATGCAGTGGCAACCTGTATTTCCATAGCATCCATAATAGTATATTCTTTGATGGGGGGATAAAATATCTCTTGAATTTGGTGATCCAGGATGGATTAATGTTGTTTTTCAATTTATTGTTCCAATAAAAGTCCCTATTAATGATCTTTCCAACAAAATTTTATTTCTATATGTGAGTGTCAATATCAATGAAAGAGTATCTCTTAATTTCTATAATGAGATAAACTCATCAATCCTCTGATAAAATTCAGCAATGGACATGTATTTTTTATCATGTGAGGGTGAGACCATCTAATTCAGTGGTATGTACAACCATTTAGTGATCCAACAATTCATGTTGGAGCTATTTGAAATATCCCATTTCAATATGGACATTAAATCATTAAAGGAGGGTCTGATAGTAGGCCAAATCGAGGATGAGAGATAGACTAAAAAACCATTGAATAGCTTTTGAGTGAATCTATCACTCAATAAGTACATTCCTATATTATATGAGGTGATTAAATTTCATTTTAATTTTTCAAGGATCACCTCGTTAAATTTTATAAGATCCTTAATACCCAATCCAACCACATCTACCAGTTTTGTGCAATCTTTCAAAGCCTTGGAGACCAACTTCTTCTCATTAATGTATCCAGTACAAAAAAAATTTCTAATTTTTTATTTCGGGGTTTGGATAATACAAGTTGACCATTTATAAATGGATAAGGCATGAAAAAACATCAAAGAGATGACTTAATTTACTAGGTAGACCCTTTCGACTTGGGACATGCATTTCTCTTTCCTTCTAGCCAATTGACTAGTGATATTAGCTAGGATTCTCTATAAGTGGAAGCTTCTAGAATTCCCCCATAAAATAGGGAAACCAAGGTAAAGTAAGGGTAAGGATCCACTTTTCACACCAAGAGAATAGTTGGATAGAGTGTCTTTTAGGGATGAGGGGATATTCCAAGATATTTTCCTCCCATATTTTATTAGTTCTTCCAAATTATTCATGAGGATTTATCTATATTTCCACAAGAGGATGATAATGAGATTATAATCAAGATTATTCTAGGTATAGAGCCTATATCCCCTATGATATATATAATGGATACTACATAACTTTATGTGCTAAAAGATTTACATGAGGATTTATAGGTGAAGGGTTTATTCAACTAAAACTTCTCATTGAGGTGCTCCTTTATAGTTTCTCAATAAGGAATAATGATTACTACAGTTATGTTTATATTTATATATTTTTAACCTAGGGATGGTTATGAATATATATCCACTTCACTGTATCGATGACATGTTTGGTAGGCTCAAAGTTTTTCTATAATATTGATCTAAGGTCTTGATATCATCAATTGATAGTGAGTCCTTTTATATTCTTCATACTAGTTTTGAGAGTTGGTATAACTTATATTAGTATCTTGAGATGCTATTTGGGTTTACAGATATATTGATAGTGGTTATAGACATGTTTGAGAGTCTAAATATTCTTTAAACCTCTATAGAGAAACATGATTATATGACCAGTATAAAAGAAATGATAAGGTTCCTTAAACACTATTCTAGATTAAATGGATTTCAGATGTCCTTTTTAAACTTTATCAATAATTGATCTTATTAAATTATCAATAGGAATACTAAATATATTGGAAGATAATGTATTTTCTTATATAATACCATAGGAACACATGATATAATTGATTCAATCATTCTCATTCCCTAGGAGGAAAACATAACTCATATAATTTTTAGTGAATGAAACTATATACTAAAAGATAAAGATTTTAAAAACATTCTTACAATTTTTTCTTACGTTTCATGATTCAAAGTAGTTCCATATTTCTTTTTCCTACTATAATAAAACAATAATGATCGAGGAACATACCTTTTGATATTTAATTCCCATTTCAACATAAAAATTGAACATAAATCAATTAAAAAATAAATGTATATTCAATGTTAAATCATATATTACCTGTGACAGTTCATGATATGGTAGTATAGTTCACCCCAAAGTATGATTATATATCATGATTCCCGTAATTATTATTTTCCTTTCATATGAATCCTATTAGTTAAAAAAAATAAACTAGCCTGTCAATAAGTCAAAACGGAAAAAACATAATCATTTGAACTTAACAATTCAACGAGTTCAAGACATAAATGAAATAACCAAGTCTGAAAAATAAAACTGAACACAATCATATCTAAAAAAATCATCCAATACAGAAAAATAAGATTAATGAATAATAGAAATTTATTAAAAACATTAAGAATGTAAATTACATTGAAAGGGGAATAACTCAAATATGAAATTAATTCTTTGTATTGTGAAATTGGGCATTCATTTAATATCGGTTAATTTTCAAGATGATTACCTCTTCATTTTTTCCATCCAAAATGCAAGTCATGCTTGTAGGCCTACCAAATCTCCCTTAGTTCCATTAACCTAGATCTCTTATCATAGAGACCATCTGGGAAGTTATATAAGCTTAATATTCAAAAAAATTTAACAATAATAATTTATAAAGAAATTGCAAAGTAATTTTAAAAAATATTTTACCCAAATTTCCACCCAAGCCTTTTCTTTTATTTCTTATCACAATTTTCTCAACTCTATTTATTGAACTGGAACAATGTTGCTATGTTTTCTGAGTGTCCCCATGAAACTCCACAATTCTTTACCATTTTCTTCAATAATTTTCATTTCCTTGTTATACTGAACCATAATTTTTTTTGTGTCTATTCCACACTTTATGCATCTTTGTATGACCACATATTTAGTAGAATATGATCCTGAAAAAAGAAATGAATATTTTATAGACATATATAACTGAAATTTAATAAAATTTTATTAATTTCATAATTTTTTAAACATTTACCCGTAGCACTATTTGTTGTCGCTCGATCCTACACACTATAATGGGGGAAAACAACTGGAGAAGTGTCCTCCATAGTAGACTGTGGATGCTGAGGTTGGGTAGAATGGTAAGGGTATACAGGGGATAAAACCAATTGAGGTGTACCCTCTATAGTAGACTATGGATGTTTAGGTTGGGTAGGAGGGTATGAGTATACAAGGGGCATATCCAATGGAGGTGTACCCTGTAGAGATGAAGGTGGATAAGGGTAAAAACGATAAAGGATAGAAGGAGATGAACTACCCTTCATGGTAGGAGGAGGAAATATATAAAAAATATGACCACCCATGTATGGATAAGGCATATAAGTGGGGGGCATGATGGGAGGAAAGAGTCCTGATGACTGTAGAGCCATGGATTGTGAGGTGGTACATGTAGGGGGGCTGCATGTAGGGCCATTCCTATACTTTGGAGTGCCTGAACCATATTTATTGAACGTAAGTTTCCTCCTCGATGATTCCTGTTCATATTAAATATTATTTGTGTAAAGTTCATACATAATCAATAAATAAGTAAGGGACTCACAGGAACAATCATATTTTTCAGGCTAGCTTCTCTAAGTCGGTGATCATTTTCCTCTATTTTTATCTCTGAACCTCCTCATAATACATAATAATTTATAAATTCCAAAAGTGATGTGAAAATTTTAAAAATACAACAAATAATTACATAACTATAAAGATTCCAAGAAAATTCATATTATTTTTCAAAAATTTACATCTTACATTAAGTTTTTTTTCCATTTTATTGTTTAATCGCTAAATAAAAACATTACAAAACAAAATAAGCTGATAATTTAAAAGTTTAAAAAAATATTCACCAGGTCAAAATAATATAATCTAAATACTTTGAAACATGTAATTCTAGGAATTCTTTGTTACAATTTCTGGTTCACAATACATTCTCACAATTGAATCATCTGTGTCATCGAATGATACATTTGGGTGAATACCAACCAGTTTATCCAAAACATCACCATCATACAATCCTTCATCAAAGATATGTATGGGAATAACATCAACAACAACACCAAATTGTGGTTGTAAAAGGTTATTTACATAAAATACTTTTCTATCTTGTGATGCAAGAATATAAGGATCATTTTTTCACAGCTGACATTTCATATCAATCACTCTAAAACCGCAACTATCAATATACAAGCCTTATAATCTCATTGAATCAAACCAATATCATTTCATAATAGAGACATAACCATGTATATAATAATCTAATAAAAACATTATCTCAATAAACCCATAATACAACATATTTTCTGATTGAGGTTGTCTGTCTGATGCACTAGAATAACAATCTGTTGTAGTGCTTATCGTGACACCATCATGCTGTGTTTCCATATTTGTTTCACAACTATTTATAATGAATTTAAAACCATTGAAAACCACTACTTTACAATCATGAACCTAATTGTGTAGACTAAAACAAAATTCCATTATCTTAGCAGATACATCATCCATCAGTAAACTTTTGACCTGAAATTTATCGACAACGAATATTGAACAACTACCAAAGATTTGGTAATGCAATTTTTTTTACCTTTTACTTCAACCAAGCAGGAAATTATTTTATGTGTAATTTCTCCCACCTCTTAATAGATAAAGAGCGACGTTCTCTTTTTATAATTTCACTATATTCTCTGAAAATATGAAAATTTAATGATATTAGGAACTGTGATAAAAATACAAAACAAAAATATATATTTATTATTTCACTTACTTGATGTAATTTTCAACCACACCACAGTTAAATAATACTATAAAATGATCCATTTCCAATTCATCCCTATTCAAAGTACACAACCTGTATGATTCATATATCCCCCCCATTTGGGGTAGTGATAGAAATGTTGGATCAATGAGATCATACTACTCATCTTCTGTTCTCATGGGCCGATTATATCTCATGTTAAAATTAGTCAAATACAATGAACAAAAGTCCATGCATTTATGCGCTAAATAACCTTCACAATAGATCCTTTGGGATGATTCTTATTTCTCACATAATATTTTAGAATAAACAACATTCTTTATATTGGATACATACAATAACTCGAAACAGGACCACCGAAAAGAACTTCTGTTGGAATATGTACAGTCATATGTAACATACATGTGAAAAACTATGGGGGGAAATTTTTCTCCAACTCACAAAGAATGATTAGTGCATCTTTCTGTAGTTTTTTCAAAACACTTTTGTTCAATATTTTAGTACAAATATCTCGATAAAATTGACATAATCTAATCACAGTGACCCTGGCATTATGTGATAATAAATTTCAAATGGAAAAAAGAATCAATTCATACAATATGACATGGTAGTCATTGGTTTTGAGGGATTTTAGTTTCACATCTCTTGTATTCACTCGTTTCAAAATGTTACTCGAATAAACATCTAGAACCTTTAAACTTTCAACACTTGAAGAAATTGTTTTTTATATGCATTGTCATTGAAAAAAAATAAAAAGGGACTTTCCACTAATTCTGACCAATTAACTCAGGATGAAGTCTTGGTTTTATACCCCAATTGATTAAATCATGATGTGAGAACAAATCATCTTTTGTCTTTTCCATTACATTTAATAGCATTGCAAGTAACATTTCACACATATTTTTGCCAATATGAATTACATCCAAGAAGTTATGTAGAAAATTTTATGACCAATACAACCACTCATAGAATATACTTTTCTTTCTCCAATTATTGTTGGAATTCAAAGGAATATTCTTCCACTTGTTGGAATTTAACTGACCCTTTTGAAGAAAAAAATTCAAACTGTCAATTTCTTTAAGGATATCACCATCCCTATATTCATTGAGGTATTTCATATGTCTATATGTGATTATCAAACTGCCTTTTATTTTTTTGGTATGGATGATCCATTTGTAGAAATTGTCGATCCCTTATGAAACTGAAAGTTCTTAAAAACTTTAATCTCCAAGAACATGTATTTTTCATACATATAGGGAAAGATAATCTCCCCTTGGTACTCCAACAAAAAATCATTCCATATGTAGGGAAATAATTTATTTTCCATAATAATGTTGCATGACACATAAAGAAATCCTCTCTAAATGCATCATATGTCTACACCCCAACGGTCCAAAGCTCCTTCAACTCATCTATTAACGGTTGAAAATATATGTTGATATTATTTCCAAGATCATTGGGTCCAGAAATCAATATAATCATGATATTAACTAGCTTTTTCATACACATGCATGACAAAAAATATATAAATATGAATGAAAATAGGCCAAGTACTATGTAAAGTATGCATATACTGAAATGAGTTGAAACCAACACATGACAATCCCAATCTAACATTCCGTGGGTCGGCTGTAAAATTAGGATGTAACCTATAAATTTTTTTCCATGCTAACCCATCATTAGGATTAACTATATCACCATTATCCTTATTTATTTCATCTTTATGCCATATCATATTCTTAGCCATTTGTTCAGACATAAAAAGTTTATGAAGTTTGGGAATCAATGTTAAGTTCCACATCACTTTCTATAGTACACGGGATTGAGTTACATATTTATTAGTCTTCTATATAGATGTACCACATTGTTTACACTCATTTAACTCGACATTATCCTTCGAGAATATACCATAATCTTTAAGGCATGTGTAAATTTTAGTACTTGAAAATCCAAAATTTTCAACCAACTTTGATTCCATATAATATTTTTCAGAAATACATGAATCATTAGGTAGAAATTCCTTAAAAAGGGTAAGTAGATAGTCGATCACAATATTACTAAATCTATACATTGTTTTCCCATGATACAGTCTCATTAATAACTCTATTTTGGTCATTTTTTCACATGGCTGGTATACTGGGGTATTCACATATTCTAACAACTTTCTAACATTCTCAACATAATGATTGTGATAATTAAATGAAAACTGTGTTCCTATATTCATTTCCGATTCCACTAATCTACATGAAGTGTTGTCTTGAGAAGCAAATGGAAATCGATCAGAAATAAAAATTTCCATTCTGATCATTTTAGCTGAATCGACATCATTATCCATTTGAACTTTTTCTTCATTATGATACCAAACATGATATCCTTTTTCAAAACCATTTTTAGTGATGTGGTAACTTACTTATGCACATGTTAACCATGGTCTTCCAATGCAATCAAAACATGGGCATCTAATCAATCCACTATTTAAACCATTCTAGAATGGAAAAATCTAAAAAATATTCCAACTCTATATGAAACTCATCAGTGATCCAATCATCATTATACATCCATCTTATATCCATTATAATATGAATAAACAAACACTTAATAAAATTTTTTATTAAAAAATAACAACATTTCAACTCATTCATGCTTAAGAAAATTAGTATATGGACCTATTCATAGGAGTTTATTAATTACATGATTCTCAAGAAACATAAGTAAATGTTCAAGCTTAATGCATCAACTATAAAATTATCATTTACTAAATTAAATGAGATCTCTAAATCATAATCATATAATAACTATACCCATATCCATTAATTAATATTTATGTCACGTTAATAGAATACATAATGAAATCTATTACTATTAATTATTACACCATGATATATCAAACATGGGTTGCTCTCAAGT